>JBAMCE010000093.1:0-583895 GCA_037075305.1 Drosophila kanekoi | reverse complement strand
TGTCTGAGACCATTTTAGTGTGCCCAGATAGAGTAAGACTGCTGAGAGTGACAGCCGAACGGCGGTCTCAAAAGCCGAACGTTCAGTATGAAGCCGCATCTCGCTCAGCGCACGTCGCTGCGGCTGATGCATTTTCTTAATATATGTATGTTAGTTTAAAATCCATCAGCCGAAATACATACATATGTTTATACGCATGTGCCTCGCACTCACTCATTCCTTTACGCACATGTGTGCATCTCTTTCTCCCTGTATTGCTTCTCACAAAACCCCGAGATCTACACACATACATACATATGTTTGTGTTGTGTTGATGTGCACATAAGTAGATCAGAGCGTTTGTCGCGAGCCAGAGGATTTTCTTCAATTGTGTGCCCTTTTTGCCAGTGGTAGCGAAAGGCACATTCAAATGCTCTAAAATTTATTTCTTCGTCCAGTTAGGCAAAATGAGAAGAATTTGATCTATATTTATTTAATAAACAATTAATTGACCTAAATTAAATATTTATATTTATTCTTTGTTTAATGTAGGGACCTATTTTGCTTAAAATTAAACAATAGCAAAATTGCTATTTTCCATGCTTGTTGCAAGGGTAAGGGTACCTGAACGTTGACATGTGTACATTATAACTTGTTGAGCCGGCCAAGCACGCACACTTACACACTTTTCTATATGGATGGAAGCATTTATGAGTTTGTGTGCGTGTTGGTTGCCTGCCTGCCTGCCAGATGCAAATTTGACAAGATTTGAAGTTTTTGGCATTTCTAAATTTCGAGCTCTACACACACATACACACCCACAAATGTGTGCGAATGAGGCGATCATGTATTTGTCGTGAGCCAGAGATATTTTTATCAATGGGTGCGTAAATTTGGGCGACGGGCGCGGTCTTTGTTTTCTTTTGCATGCCTGCGGTGGGCTTGCGGACGCAAATCGCACAAATGTGTGAAGGAAGAGTCAATAAAAATAGGAAAACCGCACTTGTCGCATTGCATTTTTATATGGATGCAGACGCTTGCTAGACATTTTGAACGTTATGTGCAAGGAAAGTGAAAATTGTACAATCATAATGTGTCGCAGTAGAGTAACTTTCGTCTTTACATTTTTTATGGAAATATAACAAAGGACGTAATTTTAAAAAATGGTCCAGAACTGAAGAAGTGCGGTTTTCACTTTTCACTTTCCTTGTATTTATAGCTATAAGAAAATACCCATTAAATAATTTTTTTATTTGAATTGTTATTTAATATTAAGCTCAACAACTAACAATGCATGCAACTTGGTTAGTCACCCACAAGCACGCATGTGCATACATGTACGTCCACAAAAGACACTGGCAGTTTAAGTTCTGTTCAGTGGTCGTAGAAGAACATGTGCAAAAAAAAAAAGAAAAAAATGGAAGGTACATTACATTTCTTAATGCAATGTCTATATTTTTTCATGTATCTTAACAGTTCCGATACCGCAAGATTCCACAAACTTATCGCCCGCTAACATTATCGATGTTTTATCGGCTATGAACGATGTAAACTGTTCCCGGGCACAGCACATATGAGATGTTGCTCCACTGTCTATGCACCACATACATACATATGTATGTGTTTTTTTCTGTATACCACTACAGATGTGCATAACTTGATCAACTCTTTGTTTTTAATTTAGCCTTGCTGAGGGTATTATAATATTGTCGTGATATGTGTAACGCATAGAAGGAGACATCTCCGACCCCATTACGTATATATATTCTTGATCAGTATCAACATTTGAGTCGATATAGCCAAGTCCGTCTGTCTGTTTCTATGCTAACTAGTCTCTCAGTTTTAAAGCTATCTTAATGAAACTTTGCAGAAGACTCTCTTTCAGTTGCATATCAAAAACTAGCTGGATCAGACCACCATATCATATAGTTGGCATAGAAACGATCGGTCGAAAATTAAGTTGTATGAAAAAATATTTTGTTTATCAAGATATCTTGACCAACCTCGGCATTTATTAGTTTTACTATGCCCCTCATATACTTTTGTCGGCGCGTTGATCTGTCGGTTTTTTTTGTACACACTTTTGTACATTTGTGTGTGCAAAGTTTTCCCAAGAAATTTGTAAGCTGCAAAGCAACATTATTGTGTTTAGCTCGACATTTATTAAGGCTTTGCATATTGCCCACAAACAACTTTTCACAAATCTGTGGTTATGAAGACACTACGCACTGTAATGCTCCAAATATCGTAATTGCTTTCGCAAAGTTTTTCAATTTGCAACGACATATTCATTTTGTTTGTTGAATTTCACCGGAATGTTTTCTAGTTCACTTTTTATTTACTTACATATACCGAAACCTAATACTCTGGGACCATAACCTATTGTTAGCATAAAAGCTGCAATGCCTAAAACCTACCGTAGTAAGAACACGTAGGTGTAGAAGACGGTTAAATGAAAACTAAATTAATACTCGATACAATAAGTAGATATCGATAAGTGTTGATCAACTTTATTACATTTAAGCATTATTATACAATGCATAGACATGTGACGTGCATGTGCGTCAAATAAGCGGCGGTGACTTAGCGTCGATTTTTGGTACTTGGTATCGGAAAAGGAATCGGTCTGTTTTAAATGCTTTTATTTATGTTTTTAAGCAGGAAATCAAATAAATTAAAATGCAGAATTGCAAAAAATGAAATTTTTTACTGTCTACATTCATTTGTTTTTGAATTTTTATTTATAATATGGGTAAGCGAAGGGGTTGAAAAATTAGGTTTCCACCATTCCTTAAATATCTTACTTTAGGGATAATGGCTATATATAATATAGCTTCACCTAGCGAACTATGAAAATTTTATTAAAATCGTCGGTGCCATTTTTAAGATAATTGGAAAAGAGTGCAGCAACCCCCTTGCCGGCCCCATATAAAATGACCGGGTAAACTAAACCTTGTTTTTGAACCCTTATTTCTTAACTCGGGGACAATGGCCCTCAATGCACGCTATACCCCCTTATAGATACATATTTAAGGAAGCTTTAGACACTTGTTTTGAGTAAATGGACGGTACAGATATTGAGAAAATAAATTAATTGTAAACCAACCTTATTTAGTTCATTCATAAAGTCTATCGAACTGCTAGTTCCTACGCGAACTGAGTCGCTGCCTGGAATCAGGGCTGGACAATTTTGTACAGTACTGGGCGGGAACAAATCGATTTGAATTATATACATATATTCACAAAAACACGCTAAGGACTCACAAATAATTACATTAACAAGTCAAAGCAAATTATATGAGAAGTATTCAGTCCAACTTAATAGCGTAGTTGATGGGAAAATTGCATTTCTCCTTATTTTTCATTACACCCTATGTTAATGCAAAAAAAAAAACGAGGAAGAAAGGCTATCTTCGGCACGCCGAAGATCTAATATCTCTTGCAACCATTTAATGCCGAGAAAATGGTTAACGCCGAGCTTGGTGAAGGTATCCTGATAAACAAAAAAGGCTTTTAATCAAAAACCTAGTTTTCGACCGATCGTTCCTATGGCAGATATATGGTATAATAGTCCGATGTAAATACAATTTTGCAAAAATGAAGGGAGCATAGTGAAATCTTGAAATACCTAGTTTGGTCAAGATATCTTGAAAAACAAAATGTTTTTTCATACAAAATCTTAATTTTCGACCGATCGTTCCTATGGCAGCTATATGATATAGTAGTCCGATCTTAATAGGATTTTGCATATATATGAGGAGCTTAGTAAAACTAATAAATGCAGAGTTTGGTCAAGATATCTTGAAAAACAAAATGTTTTTTCATACGAAAACTTAATTTTCGACCGATCTTTCCTATGGCAGCTATATGATATAGTAGTCCGATCCAGCTGGTTTTGATATATGTGCTGCGTGCAATAGAAAAAGGGACTTCTGCAAAGTTTCATTAAGATATCTTTAAAACTGAGAGACTAGTTCGTATAGAAACAGACAGCCGGACAGACGGACATGGCTATATCGACACGACAGTTGATACTGATCAAGAATATGTATACGTAATGGGGTCGAAGATGTCTCCTTCTATGCGTTACACATATCACGACAATATTATAATACCCTCAGCAAGGCTAAATAAAAAACAATCTTTCCTATGGCAGCTATATGATATAGTGGTCCGATCCAGCTGGTTTTGACATATGTGCTGCGTGCAACAGAAAAAGGGACTTCTACAAAGTTTCATTAAGATAGCTTTAAAACTGAGAGACTAGTTCGTATAGAAACAGACAGACGGACAGACGGACATGGCTATATCGACTCGGCTGTTGATGCTGATCAAGAATATATATACTTTATGGGGTCAGATATGTCTCCTTCTATGCGTTACACATTTCACGACAAAATTATAATACCCTCTGCAAGGGTATAAAAACAAGCTGGCAATATTATATTTCATACTGTAAAATGATGGCATTATTTCAACATATTTCAAATGGTGGCAATATTTGAAATTTTTATACATATATAATTTCGCAATGTACGAGAGCGTTGGATTTCTGATGGCTGATTTGCCAAAAAAAAAAAATTAAATTCTTAAAGCAGCGCCAGCCTTCGAACTTTGCTGCCCTTAAAAATAAAGATGCCCAGCAACAAAAATTAATTAGGGAGCAGCAGAAACAAATAAATATGATAAAAAAGGAAATGACAAAGTTGTCGAAGCAATGGCAGCCGCCGCAGATGCAACAGCCGTTGCAGATGCAATAGCCGTTGCAGATGCAGCAACCGCCGCAGACGCAACAGCCGGCGCAGATGCAACAGCCGCCGTAGATGCATCAGCCGCCGCAGACGCAACAGCCGCCTCAGCAGTAGGAGTCACTGCAGGTGCCTCAGCCGTGTTTGCATCAGCCGCAGCAGCCGTGTATGCAGGCGCAACAGGCGTGGATGCAGCCGCAACAGGCGTGGAAGCAGGCGCAGCAGGCGTGGATGCAGCCGCTGCAGGTGAGGATGCAGCCGCTGCAGGTGTGGATGCAGCCGCAGCAGCCGTGGGTACAGCAGCAGCAGCCGTGGATACAACAGGAGGCGACCCACATAATGACATTTATATGCGATCCTTAATAAGCATATATATGTATATTCATTTGATATATTCAAATTTAAAATATTTTATAAATATTTTCATTTTACAAATAATTAGTAAAAAAATAACTTGAAAATAATTAATTATTATTAGAAAATTATTTGAAATAAATAATTATTAGAAAATAATATTAAAGCTAGTTGGCGCCGCATGGAATTTGCGCCGTTGTTTTTGGACATATAAAAGCGCCGTTATGTACGACCCTGCCAACCTATTATAAGTCTAGCATACAAACGAGCGAAGCTGACAATCTGTGAAAATAAGTGCATAATTAAAATATCAGTCCCTCTTTTTATACATGGCGATAAATATTTTTTTATTAGGTTCGCAATAAAAAATTATACACAGATAATAACCCAAATTGTAGAATTTTTCAACAACTATATAAAATATTTGTTTTATATAAAGAATATGCTTACAAAATACTCATCGTCATGTGTACTTTTACTTATTCTCACAAGGTGGCATCTTTATGTTCCCATAGGTTAGCATTTTTCATAAGTTGGCAGCCCCTAACATAGCGGCACTTAAGCTATTGAATTTAAATACATACATGTTCATATATTTACAAACATTTGAGGTATTTGCTCGATGATTACGATGCTTTTACGATGCTGTCCAGTCGCACAGCTGCCAGCGTGCACGCCCTGCACTCGACACTTCACGTTGATTTGAAGCGCTGCAAGGATAAATACAATGATACGACCATATTGACAGGTGTACTCAATCGAACCCTGGACAAGCAGAACCTGCCAATACGTGTGCTAAGTACCCAGCATTGCTGCTATCACGCCAGCGGACGCATCTAATTATAACGAATGACAGTAGTCATAAACATAATTAATTAAAACTATTTTTTAATAATATACTCTTTAGGTGTCAACAAATAAAAGAGGCATTATGGTGCATGCTCTAAAAGGTGAGTTAACATATCTATAATGATAAATTAACTTAACTAAAGTTTAATATTCAGGAGACTTCAAGAGCTTGGAGCAGCTGAAGACGCTGTGCCGCCTGTCTGTGTGCGTGCGTGCGAGTTTGTTTATGCATATTGTAACTCGATAGGATTGAGCATGTTTTATAATCGTTTGTAGTTTTGTAAGGCAGTGAAGAGTTTGTTTATACATTTAGTTTATGTTCCATGTTATCATCTTTAAATCTGTGAGTGTGTATGTGTATTATGTTCAACGAAGCGACCGCTGGACAACGCTGGAGCTGCTGCAACCATAGTGCAACGGCTGTCCGTTGAAAACTGACTGATAACTCCACCACACCGAGCCGCTCGGCACAACTAGAGCACAGCCCCAGGGTCGACCCAAAACCATCGCTGCCAATGTTATAAATATTTAAGTTGAACATGGCTAAATATAGTTGCAACTAATTGCAAACTCAATCCAGAATGCAACATTTTAATATATATCTATTTCGCAGAGCTTATAATATATAATTTATTAACACATATATATTAATAATTTGTTATATACATATATGCACAGTATATGTATATATATATACTATAAATAGATATGTGTTAATAAATAATATATTATTAAGTCTGCATGGTAACCATCAGATTGTTTTTTTAATGTGGTATCCTAATTACTACATTAGTACTTATTAATTTTTAATATTTTTACTACATTTACTACAACTAAGTCTATCTTCAATATAATATACAAATAAAGTTAGATCTAAACAAGAGTATCTGTGTTAAGATACATATAATATGTATAATATGGCATGCTTAAATATTTTAGACGCATATTCTGCATCACAGCATATTTAAAGCTGGACCAATATATCGTTAAATTTGCATGCTGATATTTAAAATAGTTATACTTAACTCTTGAGTGTGGTTTCACGCATTGTCAAAAACACTGCAAGTATGGATCTAAGCTGGTAGTATGTATCTAAGCAAAGCTCACATAACTAGCAAATAATTTTTTTTTGATCATTTTTATATTCTTTTCTGACACATTGATCACATTGATTCTGAAGGTCCTTTACTTTTAAAAGACCAGTGCAAACATAAATCATTTAATGAATCTCCCAATTTGAGAATTCTATCAAACATTTCATTTCTAAATAGGTCATTAGACTTTAAATTTGTAAGTGAAAAGTTTGCAACATTTCTTTCTACAAATTGTAAAATCAAAATGCCACAATTGTAGGCATCCAATTACACATCATGTTGTATTTTAGCCATTAATTTACATTTGGCTTTAAACGTTGCAACATTTGTAAATAATAATTTTTAAATACACGAGTGCTTTGAGAATTGTCTTGTCTTTTTTAATTGATAATTAATATAAAAAAATGATTTTTGTAACAATGAGGTACTATTAAAGTGGAATTTTTTACTAAGCCATCTTCAATATCCTTTTCATTGCTAAATCAATAATCATTAAGTTGGCAAGGCAAATCTATAAAAATTCATCCTATTTTCGTATAAAATAGCTGTTAAGCAAGCATCAACAATGAAGTTTGTTAACCAAGTCTGCCCATTTAACTAAAATAAATCCTTAATAGTAAGGTAGTGCATGAAACGACTTGAATTGAATTCGCCGTGCACACATTTAAACAATTATTCACAACTTAAAATCTAAATTTTTGATTCTGAATTAATGTTTAACTCATGATGTTGTTTTAAAATGGACAAATCTCTTTTATATTTTCCTTCCATTTTAAAAGCACATTTGTCTTCTACGATTGTGTAGGAATGGTCATGGCATATGGATGCTTCACGATTTTATTCTTGAATTTTTAATATTTTAGAAAAATCTTTTTTAAACATTCCAACTATTAGTTTTTAATTATGCGATTTTGTCCAACTTTCCTTTTGCTTGGTAAGTTTTCGCTTGTTAGACATTTCATCGAATCCTTTTTCAGTTTTTGATTGATATTTCTTCATTGTAGGCCTTACAACTAGTTCATTAAGCGGTTCCAGAATACCCGGTTTCGCAAGTTCAACTTGTCTAGCAATGGACTTTGACAACTCATGCAGCTTACGGATAAGTCGTCCTAGTTTTAAGCCGCTTTTATTATTTGTCTTAATAACACTATATTTAAGTGTTATAAACAATGATTCTATTGGCCCATTACTGGTTCTTTTATTGGATCTATCAATAAAAGTACCTATAATATTGGACTTAAATAAATATGTGACGTACAGAAGTTGCTCTTATATTGTGAAACAAGTTCTGTAGCTTCTGTACGTATTTCTTAAAACTTAAGTTTAAATAGTCTTTTTCGGCAATGGACAGCAAAGTTGGATCATCGACAACTTCCTTACTTTCTCCAAATTGTATACAGTCTATCAAATAAAATATGGATGGATCTTCGCAATATTTAGCAAAATAATTAATGACATCATCCACAATATTATTAACATATGGAGAAAGAAGAATGATTGCAGTGTTTCGGAACCATTTTTCTAATTCTCCAATATTAGTTATTGAATATGCACAACCCAAGGCATTTCTTAAAAGTGATCTGAGATCAATATTGTCCAAACCAACTACTTCTTCTATGTTGCGACACATAATTTTGCTGTTGTGGCTCGAACAAAATTGAACTCAGACTTTTGGAAACGTGCTATTTAAATTATACAAAAAACTAAAACAAATTTCATTGAATCATATCGAGGTATCTTTTAATGGATCTTTCTCAAAATCAAATTTTCCATTTTCCTCCGATATTAAATTTCTATAAAATGGTAGTTTCTCATTAGTAATCTGATCATTACCAGCTCTGGGTCGAGACATATTGATTTTGTTAATTTAAGTTTATATCTATATTCAAATGCAGTAGAGTTTCTAATGAAAGCCTTTTCCAGAAATCTATTTATTGTTCTGCACTGCGTTTACTTTTTAAGGCCAATTGTATGGGATATGTGGGCTGCTTGTGTATACACTTACAACACCGTCAAATGTCCCGTGTCCCATATGCAGCAAAAGAATTCTAATTAAGTCTAATTGACTTAAAATACAAAACACATACGTTGTTATGAGAAGTGTATGCTTCTCGAATAGTGTTTTAACCTGAAAGTGCTGGCCGCCATCCTTTCAAATTACTAACTAACTGAACTTCTCTGTTTAAGCTATCATGAACATTGTGGTATTTTTTCCGAAAGCATTTGAATGTCGCTTCGACAAAGCTTGCGTCATTATTAAGCTCAGACGGACAATTTTTAGGCTCATTAACACTATAATTAGAATTATTATTATCTATGCTAGACATATTACTAATAATATTGCTTAATTCTAGTTTACTGCTTACACAATGGCTACCTTTAGATACGCCCTGGCGTTCTTTTAAATAGGCTGCCTGAAACTGGTAAAACAACACAAATTAGGTTTATAATAAATATTAAATGTATGATTACACGATATGATTACTTACGCGTTTGAAACTTTTCACAACAATCTTTCGATTCTTAACATTATCTGCCAGTTGAAAATCTCTCCAATTTTGCTCTATAAGCTTACTGTTAACAATAAGATAAAATAGATTGAAAATCAGTTGGATTTTAATTTCCAACTGGAGATATGTTTCTGGCAATGGCTTCTTGTATGGCATCACGAAATCCAAGATGTTCATTAAAATTTTTTTGTATATATTTATGGTAAAATTAAATCGAATTAGTTAAACAAAAATTTTATTATCTATTTTTAGTTTTTAGTTTTAAAAACTCAGTACAATTCCAAAAAATGTAAAACATGTACTAACGACTAAGTTATGTCAAAATAATCCTTTATTTACCAGTTCGTTTGCAAAAAAATTTTCACTCATTTTCAATAGCTTCAAGGTAAAAAACAAGTAAGCTCTAGTTGGGAGTGCACGGCTAGGGTTACCGTTCCTACCAACAACAAACGCCGTTTGCACTAGGGGCTGCCGGGGCGATAGCTGTAAAATAAAAGGTACCTGATCTATATTTACTATTCAGGAAGCTACTTGCGGGCAACAGGAGCTACTACGTTCAAAATTTCAAGTCTATAATTCTCATAGGTTTTGAATTCGATGCGTGCATACATACGGGCGGACAGACAGTCGCACATGGCTAGATCGACAAGGCTATTGATGCTGATCAAGAATACATACTTTAAGGGGTTGGAGATGCTTCCTTCTGCCTGTTACATACATACGGCTGCACAAATACATTATACCCCTTTTACCCGTTTCTTATGGGTTCAGGCTATAAAAACGCGAATACAATCAGTCAATAAATAAAATCTTACCGTTTTGCGATTCCTGGATCCATTTCAAATTTGTTTGATTAAAATATAAACAAAACAATAACAAATTAATTGATATAAAAATATGTATATAAATTTCTTTTAAATTAAAGAGCATGGAAAGCTAAAGTGCCGCTATGTTAAGGGCTGCCAACTTATGAAAAATGCTAACCTATGGGAACATAAAGATGCCACCTTGTGAGAATAAGTAAAAGTACACATGACGATGAGTATTTTGTAAGCATATTCTTTATATAAAACAAATATTTTATATAGTTGTTGAAAAATTCTACAATTTGGGTTATTATCTGTGTATATATAGATATAGATGCAAAATATAGATTTTTATTGTGAGCCTAATAAAAAAATATTTATCGCCATGTATAAAAAGAGGGACTGATATTTTAATTATGCACTTATTTTCACAGATTGTCAGCTTCGCTCGTTTGTATGCTAGACTTATAATAGGTTGGCAGGGTCGTACATAACGGCGCTTTTATATGTCCAAAAACAACGGCGCAAATTCCATGCGGCGCCAACTAGCTTTAATATTATTTTCTAATAATTATTTATTTCAAATAATTTTCTAATAATAATTAGTTATTTTCAAGTTATTTTTTTACTAATTATTTGTAAAATGAAAATATTTATAAAATATTTTAAATTTGAATATATCAAATGAATATACATATATATGCTTATTAAGGATCGCATATAAATGTCATTATGTGGGTCGCCTCCTGTTGTATCCACGGCTGCTGCTGCTGTACCCACGGCTGCTGCGGCTGCATCCACACCTGCAGCGGCTGCATCCTCACCTGCAGCGGCTGCATCCACGCCTGTTGTGCCTGAATACACGGCTGCTGCGGCTGATGCACCTGCAGTGGCTCCTGCTGCTGAGTCGGCTGTTGCGTCTGCGGCGGTTGCTGCATCTGCAACGGCTATTGCATCTGCAACGGCTGTTGCATCTGCGGCGGCTGCCATTGCTTCGACAACTTTGTCATTTCCTTTTTTATCACATTTATTCGTTTCTGCTGCTCCCTAATTAATTTTTGTTGCTGGGAATCTTTATTTTTAAGGGCAGCAAAGTTCGAGGGCTTGCGCTGCTTTAAGAATTTAATTTTTTTTTTTTTGGCAAATCAGCCATCAGAAATCCAACGCTCTCGTACATTGCGAAATTACATATGTATAAAAATTTCAAATATTGCCACCATTTGAAATATGTTGAAATAATGCCATCATTTTACAGTATGAAATATAATATTGCCAGCTTGTTTTTATACCCTTGCAGAGGGTATTATAATTTTGTCGTGAAATGTGTAACGCATAGAAGGAGCCATATCTGACCCCATAAAGTATATATATTCTTGATCAGCATCAACAGCCGAGTCGATATAGCCATGTCCGTCTGTCCGTCTGTCTGTTTCTATACGAACTAGTCTCTCAGTTTTAAAGCTATCTTAATGAAACTTTGCAGAAGTCCCTTTTTCTGTTGCACTCAGCACATATGTCAAAACCAGCTGGATCGGACTATATCATATAGCTGCCATAGGAACGATCGGTCGAAAATTAAGATTTTGTATGAAAAAACATTTTGTTTTTCAAGATATCTTGACCAAACTAGGTATTTCAAGATTTCACTATGCTCCCTTCATTTTTGCAAAATCGTATTTACATCGGACTATTATACCATATATCTGCCATAGGAACGATCGGTCGAAAACTAGGTTTTTGATTAAAAGCCTTTTTTGTTTATCAGGATACCTTCACCAAGCTCAGCGTTAACCATTTTCTCGGCATTAAATGGTTGCAAGAGATATTAGATCTTCGGCGTGCCGAAGATAGCCTTTCTTCCTCGTTTTTTTTTTTGCATTAACATAGGGTGTAATGAAAAATAAGGAGAAATGCAATTTTCCCATCAACTACGCTATTAAGTTGGACTGAATACTTCTCATATAATTTGCTTTGACTTGTTAATGTAATTATTTGTGAGTCCTTAGCGTGTTTTTGTGAATATATGTATATAATTCAAATCGATTTGTTCCCGCCCAGTACTGTACAAAATTGTCCAGCCCTGATTCCAGGCAGCGACTCAGTTCGCGTAGGAACTAGCAGTTCGATAGACTTTATGAATGAACTAAATAAGGTTGGTTTACAATTAATTTATTTTCTCAATATCTGTACCGTCCATTTACTCAAAACAAGTGTCTAAAGCTTCCTTAAATATGTATCTATAAGGGGGTATAGCGTGCATTGAGGGCCATTGTCCCCGAGTTAAGAAATAAGGGTTCAAAAACAAGGTTGAGTTTACCCGGTCATTTTATATGGGGCTGGCAAGTGGGTTGCTGCACTCTTTTCCAATTATCTTAAAAATGGCAACGACGATTTTAATAAAATTTTCATAGTTCGCTGGGTGAAGCTATAGGCTTTAATCGTATATATGCGGTTTTCGGGGCCATTATCCCTAAAGTAAGATATTTAAGGAATGGTGGAAACCTAATTTTTCAACCCCTTCGCTTACCCATATTATAAATAAAAATTCAGAAACAAATGAATGTAGACAGTAAAAAATTTCATTTTTTGCTATTCTACATTTAAATTGATTTGATTTCCTGCTTAAAAACATAAATAAAAGCATTTAAAACAGACCGATTCCTTTTCCGATACCAAGTACCAAAAATCGACGCTAAGTCACCGCCGCTTATTTGACGCACATGCACGTCACATGTCTATGCATTGTATAATAATGCTTAAATGTAATAAAGTTGATCAACACTTATCGATATCTACTTATTGTATCGAGTATTAATTTAGTTTTCATTTAACCGTCTTCTACACCTACGTGTTCTTACTACGGTAGGTTTTAGGCATTGCAGCTTTTATGCTAACAATAGGTTATGGTCCCAGAGTATTAGGTTTCGGTATATGTAAGTAAATAAAAAGTGAACTAGAAAACATTCCGGTGAAATTCAACAAACAAAATGAATATGTCGTTGCAAATTGAAAAACTTTGCGAAAGCAATTACGATATTTGGAGCATTACAGTGCGTAGTGTCTTCATAACCACAGATTTGTGAAAAGTTGTTTGTGGGCAATATGCAAAGCCTTAATAAATGTCGAGCTAAACACAATAATGTTGCTTTGCAGCTTACAAATTTCTTGGGAAAACTTTGCACACACAAATGTACAAAAGTGTGTACAAAAAAAACCGACAGATCAACGCGCCGACAAAAGTATATGAGGGGCATAGTAAAACTAATAAATGCCGAGGTTGGTCAAGATATCTTGATAAACAAAATATTTTTTCATACAACTTAATTTTCGACCGATCGTTTCTATGCCAACTATATGATATGGTGGTCTGATCCAGCTAGTTTTTGATATGCAACTGAAAGAGAGTCTTCTGCAAAGTTTCATTAAGATAGCTTTAAAACTGAGAGACTAGTTAGCATAGAAACAGACAGACGGACTTGGCTATATCGACTCAAATGTTGATACTGATCAAGAATATATATACGTAATGGGGTCGGAGATGTCTCCTTCTATGCGTTACACATATCACGACAATATTATAATACCCTCAGCAAGGCTAAATTAAAAACAAAGAGTTGAACAAGTTATGCACATCGGTAATGGTATACAGAAACGAGGAAGAAAGGCAATCTTCGGCACGCCGAAGATCTTATACCCTTGCAACCTTTTAATGTCGAGAAAATGGTTAATGCCGAGTTTGGTGAAGGTATCTTGATAAACAAAAAAGGCTTTTAATCAAAAACCTAATTTTCGACCGATCGTTCCTATGGCAGATATATGGTAATAATAGTCCGATGTAAATACGATTTTGCAAAAATGAAGGGAGCATAGTGAAATCTTGAAATACCGAGTTTGGTCAAGATATCTTGAAAAACAAAATGTTTTTTCATACGAAAACTTAATTTTCGACCGATCTTTCCTATGGCAGCTATGTGAAATAGTGGTCCGATCCAGCTGGTTTTGACATATGTGCTGCGTACAACAGAAAAAGGGACTTCTGCAAAGTTTCATTAAGATAGCTTTAAAACTGAGAGACTAGTTCGTATAGAAACAGACAGACGGACAGACGGACATGGCTATATCGACTCGGCTGTTGATGCTGATCAAGAATATATATACTTCATGGGGTCAGATATGTCTCCTTCTATGCGTTACACATTTCACGACAAAATTATAATACCCTCTGCAAGGGTATAAAAACAAGCTGGCAATATTATATTTCATACTGTAAAATGATGGCATTATTTCAACATATTTCAAATGGTGGCAATATTTGAAATTTTTATACATATGTAATTTCGCAATGTACGAGAGCGTTGGATTTCTGATGGCTGATTTGCCAAAAAAAAATTAAATTCTTAAAGCAGCGCAAGCCCTCGAACTTTGCTGCCCTTAAAAATAAAGATTCCCAGCAACTAAAATTAATTAGGGAGCAGCAGAAACAAATAAATATGATAAAAAAGGAAATGACAAAGTTGTCTAAGCAATGGCGTGTGCCGCAGCCGCCGCAGATGCAACAGCCGTTGCAGATGCAACAGCCATTGCAGATGCAGCAACCGCCGCAGACGCAACAGCCGCCTCAGCAGCAGGAGCCACTGCAGGTGCATCAGCCGCAGCAGCCGTGTATTCAGGCACAACAGGCGTGGATGCAGCAGCCGTGGGTACAGCAGCAGCAGCCGTGGATACAACATTAGGCGACCCACATAATGACATTTACATGCGATCCTTAATAAGCATATATATGTGTCGGATTAACATTATTTTTATACCCTTGCAGAGGGTATTATAATTTTGTCGTGAAATGTGTAACGCATAGAAGGAGACATCTCCGATCCCATAAAGTATATATATTCTTGATCAGCATCAACAGTCGAGTCGATATAGCCATGTCCGTCTGTCCGTCTGTCCGGCTGTCTGTTTCTATGCGAACTAGTCTCTCAGTTTTAAAGCTATCTTAATGAAACTTTGCAGAAGTCCCTTTTTCTGTTGCACGCAGCACATATGTCAAAATCAGCTGGATCTGACTACTATATCATATAGCTGCCATAGGAAAGATCGGTCGAAAATTAAGTTTTTGTATGAAAAAACACTTTGTTTTTCAAGATATCTTCACCACCCTCGGCATTTATTAGTTATACTTAGCCTCATATATATCCAAAATCCTATTAAGATCGGACCACTATATCATATAGCTGCCATAGGAACGATCGGTCGAAAATTAAGATTTTGTATGAAAAAACATTTTGTTTTTTAAGATATCATGACCAAACTCGGCATTTATAAGTTTTACTAAGCCTCATATATATGCAAAATCCTTTTAAGATCGGACCACTATATCATATAGCTTCCATAGGAACGATCGGTCGAAAACTAGGTTTTTGATTAAAAGCCTTTTTTGGTTATCAAGATACATTAAAAGGTTGCAAGGGTATTACATCTTCGGCGTGCCGAAGATAGCCTTTCTTCCTCGTCTTCGTTCATTTCGTTAGCGCAGCGAGTTTCGGTCGCACTCGAGTTCTAACAACTACTGACTCGAGACGCACAATTCTTGTCGCCCGCTAAAACGGTTCTTCTAAAACTTCAAAATGCCACCAACCAATCACAGCTATATTAGAAGCTGATGCAATATTTCCATAATGATGAAATTTCTATTATTGTGAAATACCCGAAAACACACATACACACTCTCAAACGTACGCACCGACACGCCCATCCTGACCATTACACGACCACGTGTAGAGAAAACTACCATTTCAGATTATTTTTCTTAGTTTTACTATAAACAAAAGATTAACAAAACGGTTTTAACTTCAGAAATCATATAACTCATTATGTTATCAATTTCATTAAACAATATAATGTTTCCTTAACCAATACTTTCACATTATTATTATTTTTTTTTTTTTAAGAAATTTTGTTTAAAATGATTATTTATTCTTCTGTATTCAACATTAGAGGTCACTCAATCGAATGCCCCACACGCCATGATCAAAACAGACATTAGTATGTTTTGCACTTGTGCTTGCTTTATGATCTGAGTACCCTGCCATTTTCTTTGGCCCACAGTACTACATATTTTTCTCACCCTTACTGGTGTATGTCGCTTTCTTCAGTGCCTTCAGCATTTTCAATATTTTCATTTTCACTTTCTTCACCCTCTGCAATGGTTTTATTACACTCGACCTCATTATTATAATCATCACACACATTCCATAGGCACTTGCCCCTTTGGTATTTTTTTTAAATCTTCATGTGCATATTTGTACTTTCTTTTACTGGTTAATGACCTTAACATGTACCTGTCGCCTTCTAGAACATTTATTATTTCAAAAGGTCCTTTGAATTTTGGACTCAACTTGGTTTGATGTCTTTCATCGTTTTTAAGTAAAACAAACTCTCCGACCTTGTGTCTAAGCACCTTTGCCTTGTTCTTATCAAATCGTACCTTGTCGTAAGCTGAAGTAGCTAAAACATTTTTTTTCTGCTTGTGCTCTTACGTTTGACAACTCAACATAATTTTCTACATTAGTAGGTGGAAGTAATCCTAATGGGCGTGCTACTTTTCCCAATAACATTTCAAGAGGACTTGCTTTAGTAACTCGATTAGTTGTACAGTTAATGTCTAACAGCAACTCTCCTAACACATCCTGCCAAGACTGAGTTCCAGTTTCAGCCGCCGTTAACATAGCAATATTCGTAAATCGTTTACCAGAGAATTTTTTACTTAGCTTTTCTTGTAGAATAATTTCTACGGTAGTACACCACGATGAAGCGTTGGCGGCTGCGATGTCTGGGTTGAATTTCGGCAGTTGCACCGGCTCTGCCCTGCGTAAGATGCCGTTGTTTGTAAAGCCCGCACAAGTTCAATTAGATTTTTATTCTGCAATTCTATGATGGTACGCCATGGTCCATCTAATGTTGTAGGTGAAGGGCCAGATCCCACTTCTGATGTCGGATTAACATTATTTTCTTCGTTCATTTCGTTAGCGCAGCGAGTTTCGGTCGCACTCGAGTTCTAACAACTACTGACTCGAGACGCACAATTCTTGTGCGCGTCTTCCACCGAACCACACTCGGCGACAGTGTGGTTGTCGCCCCGCTAAAATGGTTCTTCTAAAACTTCAAAATGCCACCAACCAATCACAGCTCAATTAGAAGCTGATGCCATATTTCCATAATGATGAAATTACTATTATTGTGAAATACCCGAAAACACACATACACACTCTCATACGTACGCACCGACATATGTACGTACATTCATTTGATATATTCAAATTTAAAATATTTTATAAATACGTACATTCATTTGATATATTCAAATTTAAAATATTTTATAAATATTTTCATATTACAAATAAATAGTAAAAAAATAACTTGAAAATAATTATTAATTATTAATTATTATTAGAAAATTATTAGAAATAAATAATTATTAGAAAATAATATTAAAGCTAGTTGGCGCCGCATGGAATTTGCGCCGTTGTTTTTGGACATATAAAAGCGCCGTTATGTACGACCCTGCCCAACTATTATACATAAGTCTAGCATTCAAACGAACGAAACTGACAATCTGTGAAAATAAGTGCATAATTAAAATATCAGTCCCTCTTTTTATACATGGCGATAAATATTTTTTTATTAGGCTCACAATAAAAATCTATATTTTGCATCTATATCTATATATACACAGATAATAACCCAAATTGTAGAATTTTTCAACAACTATATAAAATATTTGTTTTATATAAAGAATATGCTTACAAAATACTCATCGTCATGTGTACTTTTACTTATTCTCACAAGGTGGCATCTTTATGTTCCCATAGGTTAGCATTTTTCATAAGTTGGCAGCCCCTAACATAGCGGCACTTAAGCTATTGAATTTAAATACATACATGTTCATATATTTACAAACATTTGAGGTATTTGCTCGATGCTTACGATGCTTTTACGATGCTGTCCAGTCGCACAGCTGCCAGCGTGCACGCCCTGCACTCGACACTTCACGTTGATTTGAAGCGCTGCGAGGATAAATACAATGATACGACCATATTGACAGGTGTACTCAATCGAACCCTGGACAAGCAGAACCTGCCAATACGTGTGCTAAGTACCCAGCATTGCTGCTATCACGCCAGCGGACGCATCTAATTATAACGACTGACAGTAGTCATAAACATAATTAATTAAAACTATTTTTTAATAATATACTCTTTAGGTGTCAACAAATAAAATAAGCATTATGGTGCATGCTCTGAAAGGTGAGTTAACATATCTATAATGATAAATTAACTTAACTAAAGTTTAATATTCAGGAGACTTCAAGAGCTTAGAGCAGCTGAAGACGCTGTGCCGCCTGTCTGTGTGCGTGCGTGCGAGTTTGTTTATGCATATTGTAACTCGATAGGATTGAGCATGTTTTATAATCGTTTGTAGTTTTGTAAGGCAGTGAAGAGTTTGTTTATACATTTAGTTTATGTTCCATGTTATCATCTTTAAATCTGTGAGTGTGTATGTGTATTATGTTCAACGAAGCGACCGCTGGAAAACGCTGGAGCTGCTGCAACCATAGTGCAACGGCTGTCCGTTGAAAACTGACTGATAACTCCACCACACCGAGCCGCTCGGCACAACTAGAGCACAGCCCCAGGGTCGACCCAAAACCATCGCTGCCAATGTTATAAATATTTAAGTTGAACATGGCTAAATATAGTTGCAACTAATTGCAAACTCAATCCAGAATGCAACATTTTAATATATATCTATTTCGCAGAGCTTATAATATATAATTTATTAACACATATATATTAATAATTTGTTATATACATATATGCACAGTATATGTATATATATATACTATAAATAGATATGTGTTAATAAATAATATATTATTAAGTCTGCATGGTAACCATCAGATTGACTAAGATTATTATATTTGCAACTAAAAGTACTAGAAAAGTTGGAAAAACAACACATGGTTAAAGCTTGCTAATAGTCACATAAAGCACTATATAAATATATATATACACATTAATTGTAATTCCTGTTATAAATTCAATAGCATATAGGGCGCAAATTTTTAAATTGTAAAACCTCAATATATATTTACTTGTTGGTGAATATGCATTTGTTAAACGTACGGTTATTGGAGTTTGTTAAATTAGCCAAAAATATGTTATTTAACTCTTTCCACGCCACCATTGAGGTAGAATTAACAGCGCGTTTTTTTTAATGTGGTATCCTAATTACTACATTAGTACTTATTAATTTTTAATATTTTTACTACATTTACTACAACTAAGTCTATCTTCAATATAATATACAAATAAAGTTAGATCTAAACAAGAGTATCTGTGTTAAGATACATATAATATGTATAATATGGCATGCTTAAATATTTTAGACGCATATTCTGCATCACAGCATATTTAAAGCTGGACCAATATATCGTTAAATTTGCATGCTGATATTTAAAATAGTTATACTTAACTCTTGAGTGTGGTTTCACGCATTGTCAAAAAC
This sequence comes from Drosophila kanekoi, assembly GCA_037075305.1. NCBI lineage: Eukaryota > Metazoa > Arthropoda > Insecta > Diptera > Drosophilidae > Drosophila > Drosophila kanekoi. Next base: position 563,991 of record JBAMCE010000093.1, on the reverse strand, counting down.
ACTGCAAGTATGGATCTAAGCTGGTAGTATGTATCTAAGCAAAGCTCACATAACTAGCAAATAATTTTTTTTTTATCATTTTTATATTCTTTTCTGACACATTGATCACATTGATTCTGAAGGTCCTTTACTTTTAAAAGACCAGTGCAAACATAAATCATTTAATGAATCTCCCAATTTGAGAATTCTATCAAACATTTCATTTCTAAATAGGTCATTAGACTTTAAATTTGTAAGTGAAAAGTTTGCAACATTTCTTTCTACAAATTGTAAAATCAAAATGCCACAATTGTAGGCATCCAATTACACATCATGTTGTATTTTAGCCATTAATTTACATTTGGCTTTAAACGTTGCAACATTTGTAAATAATAATTTTTAAATACACGAGTGCTTTGAGAATTGTCTTGTCTTTTTTAATTGATAATTAATATAAAAAAATGATTTTTGTAACAATGAGGTACTATTAAAGTGGAATTTTTTACTAAGCCATCTTCAATATCCTTTTCATTGCTAAATCAATAATCATTAAGTTGGCAAGGCAAATCTATAAAAATTCATCCTATTTTCGTATAAAATAGCTGTTAAGCAAGCATCAACAATGAAGTTTGTTAACCAAGTCTGCCCATTTAACGAAAATAAATCCTTAATAGTAAGGTAGTGCATGAAACGACTTGAATTGAATTCGCCGTGAACACATTTAAACAATTATTCACAACTTAAAATGTACAGCTCTGAATTAATGTTTAACTTACGATGTTGTTTTAAAATGGACAAATCTCTTTTATATTTTCCTTCCATTTTAAAAGCACATTTGTCTTCTACGATTGTGTAGGAATGGTCATGGCATATGGATGCTTCATGATTTTATTCTTGAATTTTTAATATTTTAGAAAAATCTTTTTAAACATTCCAACTATTAGTTTTTAATTATGCGATTTTGTCCAACTTTCCTTTTGCTTGGTAAGTTTTCGCTTGTTAGACATTTCAACGAATCCTTTTTCAGTTTTTGATTGATATTTCTTCATTGTAGGCCTTACAACTAGTTCATTAAGCGGTTCCAGAATACCCGGTTTCGCAAGTTCAACTTGTCTAGCAATGGACTTTGACAACTCATGCAGCTTACGGATAAGTCGTCCTAGCTTTAAGCCGCTTTTATTATTTGTCTTAATAACACTATATTTAAGTGTTATAAAGAATGATTCTATTGGCCCATTACTGGTTCTTTTATTGGATCTATCAATAAAAGTATCTATAATATTGGTCCAAAAAGGTCCAAAGTACAAAAAATATTTTTTTAAAATTAGGTCCAGCCTTTCTGGACTTAAATAAATATGTGACGTACAGAAGTTGCTCTTATATTGTGAAACAAGTTCTGTAGCTTCTGAACGTATTTCTTGAAACTTAAGTTTAAAGTCTTTTTCGGCAATGGACAGCAAAGTTGGATCATCGACAACTTCCTTACTTTATCCAAATTGTATACTGTCTATCAAATAAAATGTGGATGGATCTTCGCAATATTTAGCAAAATAATTAATGACATCATCCACAATATTATTAACATATGGAGAAAGAAGAATGATTGCAGTGTTTCGGAACCATTTTTCTAATTCTCCAATATTAGTTATTGAATATGCACAACCCAAGGCATTTCTTAAAAGTGATCTGAGATCAATATTGTCCAAACCAACTACTTCTTCTATGTTGCGACACATAATTTTGCTGTTGTGGCTCGAACAAAATTGAACGCAGACTTTTGGAAACGTGCTATTTAAATTATACAAAAAACTAAAACAAATTTCATTGAATCATATCGAGGTATCTTTTAATGGATCTTTCTCAAAATCAAATTTTCCATTTTCCTCCGATATTAAATTTCTATAAAATGGTAGTTTCTCATTAGTAATCTGATCATTACCAGCTCTGGGTCGAGACATATTGATTTTGTTAATTTTTGTTTATATCTATATTCAAATGCAGTAGAGTTTCTAATGGAAGCCTTTTCCAGAAATCTATTTATTGTTCTGCACTGCGTTTACTTTTTAAGGCCAATTGTATGGGATATGTGGGCTGCTTGTGTAAACACTTACAACACCGTCAAATGACCCACGTGTCCCATATGGAGCAAAAGAAGTCTAATTAAGTCTAATTGACTTAAAATACAAAACACATACGTTGTTATGAAAAGTGTATGCTTCTTTTTTTTTTTTTTTTTTTTTTTTTTTTTTTGATTTAAATTCTTTTATTTACGGCTAATCTTCTGTTACTCTTGTTTAGCAACTTTTATCAGCGTGTGTTTTGATTAATGATAGCTTAGATTAAATATTTACATAGTGTGTGTTTATGTACATGTTATTTAGCTTCATTAAAGGCGGCGTTTGGCCAGGTCTATTGGATATGACTTTTTAAGCCTCCTTCTTCTTCGCCTCCTTAGCAGGTTCCTTGCCAGGACGTTAGGGTGGTTGCGGAGCTTAAATAGGTAGCTTGTTGCTTGATTATTCATAACGTCTCCTACCATAGGAACCTTAAGGTCCTTTGCGATGTCTCGTGTGCGAATATACCATTCGGCTCCAGAGATTGTTCGCAAGGTCTTAGCCTGGATGATACGAAGTTTGTCTAGGTGCGTCTTCGCGGCAATTCCGTAAACCTGGAGCCCATATCGCCACGCAGGGGCAAGGATTACTTTATAGATAAGTACTTTGTTTCGGAGCGAGAGTTTGTTATTTGGGTTTAGCAGCCAGCTCAGACGCCTGATTTTGCTTTTCAAGCTGTTGGTAACCTCGGTGACGTGTTTTTTGAACGTAAGTCGGGTGTCGAGTGTGATCCCTAGGTATTTATGGTCACGCACCTGCTCTAAGAGCTCGCCATGGAGAAAAAGTCCGGGGCTGGAGTCCTGGCGCAGGGTGTGAGTGATTGTGGCACATTTTTGAGGGTTCACTGAGATATTCCACCTGCAAGCCCAGTTTTCGAAGCGCTTCAGATATTCCTGCAGTAAGTCCGTTGCTTCGTACACGCAATTATTCTTGGCAAGGATTGCCGTGTCATCAGCAAACGTAGCCACCAGGAGATCCTGCCGACTGACAAGGGCCATTTCACTTGCCGTGGGCATATCGTGCGTGAAGAGGCTGTATAGTGTGGGACCCAAAACGCTACCTTGTGGAACGCCCGCTCTTATGCGTTTGGTATGAGAGGCTATGCCATCCTGTACCACTCGAAATGTCCTCTCGTTCAGGAAGCTTGCAATGATGTTAAAGAGCTGCGGATTTAATTTGCCCTTTATCTTGGAGAGGAGTCCTGCGTGCCACACCCGGTCGAAGGCTTGTTGGATGTCGAGGTATGCTGCCACCGCATACTCTTTCCTGTGAAATCCGTCCAAAATAAAGTTTGTGACCCGATGGAGTTGCTCAGGGGTACCGTGTTTGAGTCGAAACCCAAACTGGAACTTCGGGATTAGGCGTTTTATTTCCGGGGTATCCAGGATCCTTCTTAGAATGCACCTTTCCAGAATCTTGCCAAAGGCAGGCAGGAGGCTGATGGGGCGATAGGATTCCAGTTGATTAGGTGGCTTTCCGCTCTTGTGCAACATGATGATATGTGCCTTCTTCCAAGCCACTGGAAAGTAACCTAGCCGAAGAGCTGCATTAAAAATGGCGACGAGAAAAAGTACCGCCTTGTATGGCAGAAGCTTAATTGTCTGGTTGTCCAACCGATCTTCCCCAGGGGCTTTGTTGCTTTTTAAGCTCTTTATCTCCTGCTTCACTTCTTGGAAGGTGATTGGTGATACAGGGAGTGACATTTGGAGTGGCGCTTCCAGTATTTGCGCGACTCGCTGTATCCTTCCATGCGATGCGGTCTCAAACGGCTTGAAGCGCTCCTCTAGGTTGCAGGCGAAGGCTTCGGCTCTGTCCATTGGCGATGGGAAACTTTGGCGCAGCTTGCCGCTTGTACCGACTGGTAAGTTTCCACAGCGCGAATTTGGAGCTCTCGTCTGCCGTTGCTTCCTCTAGCATGGTGTCTGTGGCTTTTCTTCTCAGTAAAGTTAACTCCTTCCTGACCCTGTTGGCGATACGGCGATAAATCCTGTCGATTCTGTTGTCCTGGGTACGGACGTACTCCCTCCTCAGTCGCTTTTTCAGGGAAAGAAGGCCCTCAACGATGGGGGGAAGCGTCCTTGTAAATTGGATTGTAGGCGTAGAGTACATTTGTGCTGGCGCAGCGTTGGCAGCCGCAGTATGTACTTGATCCAGCAGGGTTTGAACTGCAACGTCGGCATCCTCGGCTGTCAAGATCGGCATGTTTAGATCTATCATGCCATTCAGTTCAGTTTTGAATCGTTGTATGTCCGATTGAAGGGTGACAAGCCTTCGCTTTTTTGGGGTCCTCTGAACAGGCGTAGAGACCGTTGCAATGAGTGGTAGATGGTCAGATGACAGCTCATACTCTTCACAAACTGATATTACGCTGTTGGGGATGCCCTTGTATATAAAGAAGTCAATGCACGAAGGGGTACTTCGCCTGTTGTACGGGAAGTGGGTAGGTCTCCCAGTGGCCAAGACCTGGGCTGAGCAGCTGGTGAGCGCTTCATGCAGCGCAGTGCCTCTGTTGTCAGCTCTGTAGCTTCCCCACAGCCTGTGTTTGGCATTGAAGTCGCCTCCAACGATGAATTTATGACCAAGCTGATCAAGGAGAGAATCGAATCCAGCTCGGCTCCAGGATAGATTTGGTGGTAGATACGTTGCAGCTACGGGTATTTCACCCAAAGGAGTCCCCACCATAATAGCAGCCATCTGTGTGGTGCTGGAGGTCATCTGTTGTAGTTGGTAGTGCACCAAGTCCTGCTTGACAAGCACAGCAGCCCCTCCTCTGGCTCGACCTGCTGGGTGATCCGCACGGTAGCAAGCATATCCCTCCATGGCAGCCAGGAGTGTAGGTGCGTTTCTGAGACGAGCATGATGTCTATTTCATGTTTTCTCAAAAATAGTTTAAGCTCGTTTGCATTTTGTATGATGCTGCGAGCGTTCCACGATCCGAGGCGCATCTGGGCAGCCATTATTTGCGGTGAGTGGTAAGACCGAGCTGTGGAGGACCTTGCGCGTCCTTCAGTTCCTTGATGCTGACTAGGATAGTTGCGACCGCGGCATTAAGTGCTGCGATCGATTGCTGGAGTCCTTGGAGGATGCTTCCGAGGGACGTGTCTTGCCCCTGAGATCCATGCTGTAGGTATTGTGGCTGCATTGTTGTAGCGGTGGGCTGGTTGGTGCACATGGGTTGCTGGTAAGTTTTGCGTCCTGCCTGCAACGCATCAGCATACGACAGGCCTTGTTGCACAATTCTGGAGGGTACAAACTGCGAGTTGATGCGCCGTGCAGGTTGCTGTTGGTTGTGTCGTGACGGGGGGCAACATTGATGGCCGGTTGTCTGGCATTCAAGCGCTGCTGGTATGCTTTGCATCCTTTATAATAAGCAGCATGGTTCCCCTCACAGTTTAAGCATCGTAGGTCTGCCACCGTTTTGGCCTGGCACTGCTCCGAGTTCGTCCAATGGGGCTGACCGCACCTGCCGCATTTGGGCTGTTTGAGGCAATAGTTTTTAGTGTGGTCGAACTCATAACAGCGATAACATTGCCTGATGCTTTTGTTCTTCCTCGGGAGCTCGATTGTGACCCGTTGACGGCCAACCCTGTTGAGTCGCAGCGCTTCCCTGTTGTTACTATCCTGCTTGAGATCGACAAACCAGAAGTTGCGACTTGGCGAGTCGTTGGTGAAGTCTGCACTGGCTTCATTTGTAGGCTGTCTGGCGCCCGGGTTGTACAAGTTCGTCACAGTGTGGCCGTGCGATGTGAAGGCAGCTTCGATCTGACTTCTGCGAGTAGAAGCGGCCAGATTTTTAACCACAACGCGGTATGGTCTGTCTTCCTTTAGGCAGAAGTGGGTAAATTGCACTCTCACGTCAGTGAGTTTGCGGACAATTGCTCTGTGAGTGTCGGCATCTTTGGCATATATTCTTAGATAGCCGGAGGGAGAGACCTTGAACTCATAGGCGTCTGGGCCCACTGCCTGATCGATGGTTTGCTCCATTGCAACGATATCGTTGACACCAGGGACTGTTATCGGCCTGGGCTTGGATATCTTCTTCGCTGCTTGCTGCTGGTCTGGGGCTGGAGGCGCCAAGTCGGCAGTGTCCATCTCATCGTCATCGATCACCGAGGCGTCATCGATCACAGAGGCGTCGTCCTGAGGCTCAAGGAGAGCAAATCTGTTACTACTTGTCGAAGCGGTACTGGGAGTAGCGGGCTTAGTTACAGCGCGGCTAGTGTTGCGGCTTTTCACTGGCTTCCCTTTTTTAACGGCTTCGGCCAACAATGTAGTCCCGCGCCGTTTTTTTGGGGGATCCGTTTGCCAATTTACGAGTGGCTCTTGAAAGGCTGGCGTAGCACCTACGTTCTTTATAGATGGCAGAGGGAGGTTTGTGGCACAAGAACTCTGGGTGCCAGACGGGGTGGACTGCGAGGTCGGATTGGCGGCTTTGGGGCGGGTCCCGATGGGCTCTAAAGCGGCGTGGCGTGTACCTAATGAGGCAGATGTCCTGCAGCCGCTGCTGGAAGACGCGGTGGTTGTAGTGGTTGTTGCTGTCGTTGTGCTGACAGTATCATACTGCTGCGGTTGCCAAGTCGAGCATTGCTGGGTACCGGCTTACCGCGAGGTGGAGGCGCCGTTCCGGTTTGCATTACTGGCGAGCATGTCGTTGTAGTACCGGTAGAAATTTTCCAGTGGCCTGCTTCCATCGAGGCAACCGACATTAGTGCCCACGTTAAAAGAAGGGGTTGTTGAGCTGTTCGGAAGCGGGTAGATTGGCGAATGAGCTTCTTCTCCATTTTGAGGTCGGTTGTTCGTGGCCATTGTTCTTTATTTTGTTATTATTTTTTTTCAGCAGGGAGAAAAAATAATAGAAATAAAAACAAATCAAGTATTTTTCACACTTATTTACAACTTATTTATTAACAAGTGTAACAAGTGATTCATCACAAACCGTGACTTTAGTGTCAGCACTGTCACTGCAGGGAATGTTTTGCCAGCACTATCAGTGCAGCTGCAAGTGAGCTTTTGCAAAAGCTCTCTCTCAGAAGCTTTGCTGCACTCGTGCACACAATCACTTAATTGATCTGCGATCAGCTGAGCGCAGCTTAAGTTTTACAAGAACTTGTTCACTCGCACTGCACGCGGTAATTTTTCGTTGCAAAAATAATTAATTTTTATAACACTCCGGCTGCCAGAGGCAGCACTTGCGTATAGTTTACCCACTATAAGCGGGATTTGCATAGATTGCCCTGGGGCGGGCTTTATTCAGTGTCACTGTCACTTTCTTTGTTTATGCCTGCTGCCAGCGGTGCAATAACGCGCACACACACACGAGACTGCAATTTTCACGTCCGATCTCCAAAGAAACACAAACGTGAATGTATGCTTCTCGAATAGTGTTTTAACCTGAAAGTGCTGCCCGCCATCCTTTCAAATTACTAACTAACTGAACTTCTCTGTTTAAGCTATCATGAACATTGTGGTATTTTTTTCGAAAGCATTTGAATGTCGCTTCGACAAAGCTTGCGTCTATATTAAGCTCAGACGGACAATTTTTAGGCTCATTAACACTTTAATTAGAATTATTATTATCTATGCTAGACATATTACTAATAATATTGCTTATTTCTAGTTTACTGCTTACACAATGGCTACCATTAGATACGCCCTGGCGTTCTTTTAAATAGGCTGCCTGAAACTGGTAAAACAACACAAATTAGGTTTATAATAAATATTAAATGTATGATTACACGATATGATTACTTACGCGTTTGAAACTTTTCACAACAATCTTTCGATTCTTAACTTTATGTGGCAGTTGAAAATCTGTCAAATTTTGTTCTATACGCTTTGTGTTAACAATAAGTAATATAGACTGAAAATCAGTTGGATTTTAATTTCCAACTGGAGATATGTTTCTGGCAATGGCTTCTTGTATGGCATCACGAAATCCAAGATGTTCCTTAAAATTTTTTTTTTTATATTTATGGTAAAATTAAATCGAATTAGTTAAACAAAAATTGTATTATCTATTTTTAGTTTTTAGTTTTAAAAACTCAGCACAAAACGACTAAGTTATGTCAAAATAATCCTTTATTTACCAGTTCGTTTGCAAAAAAATTTTCACTCATTTTCAATAGCTTCAAGGTAAAAAAGAAGTAAGCTCTAGTTGGGAGTGCACGGCTAGGGTTACCGTTCCTACCAACAACAAACGCCGTTTGCACTAGGGGCTGCCGGGGCGATAGCTGTAAAATGAAAGGTACCTGATCTATATTTACTATTCAGGAAGCTACTTGCGGGCAATAGGAGCTACTACGTTCAAAATTTCAAGTCTATAATTCTCATAGGTTTTGAATTCGATGCGTGCATACATACGGGCGGACAGACAGTCGCACATGGCTAGATCGACAAGGCTATTGATGCTGATCAAGAATACATACTTTAAGGGGTTGGAGATGCTTCCTTCTGCCTGTTACATACATACGGCTGCACAAATACATTATACCCCTTTTACCCGTTTCTTATGGGTTCAGGCTATAAAAACGCGAATACAATCAGTCAATAAATAAAATCTTACCGTTTTGCGATTCCTGGATCCATTTCAAATTTGTTTGATTAAAATATAAACAAAACAATAACAAATTAATTGATATAAAAATATGTATATAAATTTCTTTTAAATTAAAGAGCATGGAAAGCTAAAGTGCCGCTATGTTAAGGGCTGCCAACTTATGAAAAATGCTAACCTATGGGAACATAAAGATGCCACCTTGTGAGAATAAGTAAAAGTACACATGACGATGAATATTTTGTAAGCATAATATTTATTTAAAACAAATATTTTATAAAGTTGTTGGAAAATTCTACAATTTGGGTTATTATCTGTGTATATGTAGATATAGATGCAAAATATAGATTTTTATTGTGAGCCTAATAAAAAAATATTTATCGCCATGTATAAAGAGGGACTGATATTTTAATTATGCACTTATTTTCACAGATTGTCAGCTTCCCTCGTTTGTATGCTAGACTTATAATAGGTGGGCAGGGTCGTACATAACGGCGCTTTTATGTATCCAAAAATAACGGCGCAAATTCCATACGGCGCCAACTAGCTTTAATATTATTTTCTAACAATTATTCATTTCTAATAATTTTCTAATAATAATTAATTATTTTCAAGTTAATTTTATACCCTTGCAGAGGGTATTATAATTTTGTCGTGAAATGTGTAACGCATAGAAGGAGACATCTCCGACCCCATAAAGTATATATATTCTTGATCAGCATCAACAGTCGAGTCGATATAGCCATGTCCGTCTGTCCGTCTGTCCGGCTGTCTGTTTCTATGCGAACTAGTCTCTCAGTTTTAAAGCTATCTTAATGAAACTTTGCAGAAGTCCCTTTTTCTGTTGCACGCAGCACATATGTCAAAACCAGCTGGATCGGACTACTTTATCATATAGCTGCCATAGGAACGATCGGTCGAAAATTAAGATTTTGTATGAAAAAACATTTTGTTTTTCAAGATATCTTGACCAAACTCGGCATTTATTACTTTTACTAAGCTCCTTATATATATGCAAAATCCTTTTAAGATCGAACCACTATATCATATAGCTGCCATAGGAACGATCGGTCGAAAATTAGGTTTTTGATTAAAAGCCTTTTTTGTTTATCAAGATACCTTCACCAAACTCGGCATTAACCATTTTCTCGGCATTAAATGGTTGCAAGGGTATTAGATCTTCGGCGTGCCGAAGATAGCCTTTCTTCCTCGTCTTACTATTTATTTGTAATATGCAAATATTTATAAAATATCTTAAATTTGAATATATCAAATGAATATACATATATATGCTTATTAAGGATCGCATATAAATGTCATTATGTGGGTCGCCTCCTGTTGTATCCACGGCTGTTGCTGCTGTACCCACGGCTGCTGCGGCTGCATCCACGCCTGCAGCGGCTGCTTCCACGCCTGTTGCGCCTGCATCCACGCCTGTTGCGCCTGCTTCCACGGCTGCTGCGGCTGATGCACACACGGCTGAGGCACCTGCAGTGGCTCCCACTGCTGAGGCGGCTGTTGCGTCTGCGGCGGCTGATGCATCTACGGCGGCTGTTGCATCTGCGCCGGCTGTTGCGTCTGCGGCGGCTGCTGCATCTGCAATGGCTATTGCATCTGCAACGGCTGTTGCATCTGCGGCGGCTGCGGCACACGCCATTGCTTAGACAACTTTGTCATTTCCTTTTTTATCATATTTATTTGTTTCTGCTGCTCCCTAATTAATTTTTGTTGCTGGGCAACTTTATTTCTAAGGGCAGCAAAGTTCGAAGGCTGGCGCTGCTTTAAGAATTTAATTTTTTTTTTTTGGCAAATCAGCCATCAGAAATCCAACGCTCTCGTACATTGCGAAATTATATATGTATAACAATTTCAAATTTTGCCACCATTTGAAATATGTTGAAATATTGCCACAATTTTACAGTATGAAATATAATATTGCCAGGTTGTTTTTTTTGCATTAACATTGGGTGTAATGAAAAATAAGGAGAAATGCAATTTTTCCATAAACTACGCTATTAAGTTGGACTGAATACTTCTCATATAATTTGCTTTGACTTGTTAATGTAATTATTTGTGAGTCCTTTCCGTGTTTTTGTGAATATATGCATATAATTCAAATCGATTTGTTCCCGCCCAGTACTGTACAAAATTGTCCAGCCCTGATTCCAGGAATTGACTCAGTTTGCGTAGGAACTAGCAGTTCGATAGACTTTATGAATGAACTAAATAAGGTTGGTTTACAATTAATTTATTTTCTCAAAATCAAAGTAAGGGGGTATAGCGTGCATTGAGGGCCATTGTCCCCGAGTTAAGAAATAAGGGTTCAAAAACAAGGCTGCGTTTTTCCGGTCATTTTATATGGGGCTGGCAAGGGGGTTGCTGCACTTTTTTCCAATTATCTTAAAATGGCACCGACGATTTTAATAAAATTTTCATAGTTCGCTAGGTGAAGCTATATTATATATAGCCATTATCCCTAAAGTAAGATATTTAAGGAATGGTGGAAACCTAATTTTTCAACCCATTCGCTTACCCATATTATAAATAAAAATTCAGAAACAAATGAATGTAGACAGTAAAAAATTTAATTTTTTGCAATTCTGCATTTAAATTGATTTGATTTCCTGCTTAAAAACTAAATAAATGCATTTAGTGACCGATTCCTTTTCCGACACTAAGTACCAAAAATCAAAGCTAAGTCACCGCCGCTTATTTGACGCACATGCACGTCACATGTCTATGCATTGTATAATAATGCTTAAATGTAATAAAATTGATCAACACTTATCGATATCTACTTATTGTATCGAGTCACTAACCATACAATGCATTGTATGGTTAGTGATCGAGTATTAATTTAGTTTTCATTTAACCGTCTTCTACACCTACGTGTTCTTATTCCGGTTGGTTTTAGGCATTGCAGCTTTTATGCCAACAATAGGTTATGGGCCCAGAGTATTAGGTTTCGGTATATGTAAATAAATAAAAAGTGAACTAGAAAACATTCCGGTGAAATTCAACAAACAAAATGAATATGTCGTTGCACATCGAAAAACTTTGCGAAAGCAATTACGATAATGGGAGCATTACAGTGCATAGTGTCTTCATAACCACAGATTTGTGAAATGTTGTTTGTGGGCAATATGCAAAGCCTTAATAAATGTCGAGCTAAACACAATAATGTTGCTTTGCAGTTTACAAATTTCTTGGGAAAATTTCGTTGTTGCGATCGAGACACGCGACATGCTGCCGCCGTTCGATACTGTAAAAGCGAAGCTTCTGGAAAAAGTGGCACGAATACAAGGGAGAGGAACGCAGTGAGTAGGTAAAAGCAGTCTATGCACACACAAATGTACAAAAGTGTGTACAACAAAAACCGACCGATCAACGCGCCGACAAAAGTAACGGTGAAACGAATATTCAAAAGGATAGCGCATAACTGCGATTCAAGGGCAAATGCTTTTTTTGCGACAAGATTGGACTCGCAAAGAAAAGAACATAAAATCGAGCAGGAAAGGCTATCTTCGGCACGCTGAAGATCTAATACCCTTGCAGAGCCAACCTTTTCATAATGCTGATAGTGCTTTGCCGGTATCTAAGAAGCACAGGGAAAATAGTTAATGCCCTTGTTGGTCAACATATCTTGATAAACAAAAAGGTTTTTAATCATAAACCCAGTGTTCGACCGATTGTTCCTGTGGCAGATAATCTTATTTACATCGGACTACCTATGATATGGTAGTCCGATGTAAATAAGATATTGCAAAAATGAAGGAATCATAGTAAAATCCTTAAATGCCGTGTTTAATCAAAATATCTTGAATGACAAAAAAGTTTTCTATACAACAACTTAATTTTCGACCGACCCTTCATATAGCAGCTATATGATACAGAGGTCCGTTCCTAATAGGATTTTGCATGTATATGAGGGGCATAGTAAAACTAATAAATGCCGAGGTTGGTCAAGATATCTTGATAAACAAAATGTTTTTTCATACAACTTAATTTTCGATCGATCGTTCCTTTGACAACTATATGATATGGTGGTCTGACCCAGCTGGTTTTTGATATGCAACTGAAAGAGGGTCTTCTGCAAAGTTTCATAAAGATAGCTTTAAAACTGAAAGACTAGTTAGCATAGAAACAGACAGACGGACTTGGCTATATCGACTCAACTGTTGATACTGATCAAGAATTTATATACGTAATGGGGTCGGAGATGTCTCCTTCTATACGTTACATATATCACGACAATATTATAATACCCTCAGCAAGGCTAAATTAAAAACGAGGAAGAAAGGCTATCTTCGGCACGCCGAAGATCTAATACCCTTGCAACCTTTTAATGCCGAGAAAATGGTTAATGCCGAGCTTGGTGAAGGTATCTTGATAAACAAAAAAGGCTTTTAATCAAAAACCTAGTTTTCGACCGATCGTTCCTATGGCAGCTATATGATATAGTGGTCCGATCTTAAAAGGATTTTGCATATATATGAGGAGCTTAGCAAAACTTATAAATGCCGAGTTTGGTCAAGATATCTTGAAAAACAAAATGTTTTTTCATACAAAATCTTAATTTTCGACCGATCGTTCCTATAGCAGCTATATGATATAGTGGTCCGATCTTAATAGGATTTTGCATATATATGAGGAGCTTAGTAAAACTAATAAATGCCGAGTTTGGTCAGGATATCTTGAACCACAAAATGTTTGTCCATACAAAAACTTTATTTTCGACCGATCTTTCCTATGGCAGATATATGATATAGTAGTCAGATCCAGCTGGTTTTGACATATGTGCTGCGTGCAACAGAAAAAGGGACTTCTGCAAGGTTTCATTAAGATAGCTTTAAAACTGAGAGACTAGTTCGCATAGAAACAGACAGCCGGACAGACGGACAGACGGACAGACGGACATGGCTATATCGACTCGACTGTTGATGCTGATCAAGAATATATATACTTTATGGGGTCGGAGATGTCTCCTTCTATGCGTTACACATTTCACGACAAAATTATAATACCCTCTGCAAGGGTATAAAAAGGCTTTTAATCAAAAACCTAGTTTTCGACCAATCGTTCCTATGGCAGCTATATGATATAGTGGTCCGATCTTAACAGGCTTTTGCATATATATGAGGAGCTTAGTAAAACTTATAAATGCCGAATTTGGTCAAGATATCTTGAAAAACAAAATGTTTTTTCATACAAAATCTTAATTTTCGACTGATCGTTCCTATGGCAGCTATATGATATAGTGGTCCGATCTTAACAGGCTTTTGCATATATATGAGGAGCTTAGTAAAACTTATAAATGCCGAATTTGGTCATGATATCTTGAAAAACAAAATGTTTTTTCATACAAAATCTTAATTTTCGACCGATCGTTCCTATGGCAGCTATATGATATAGTGGTCCGATCTTAATAGGATTTTGCATATATATGAGGAGCTTAGAAAAACTAATAAATGCCGAGGTTGGTGAAGTTATCTTGAAAAACAAAATGTTTTTTCATACAAAATCTTAATTTTCGATCGATCGTTCCTATGGCAGCTATATGATATAGTGGTCCGATCTTAATAGGATTTTGCATATATATGAGGAGCTTAGTAAAACTAATAAATGTCGAGTTTGGTCAAGATATCTTGAAACACTAAATGTTTTTTCATACAAAAACTTAATTTTCGACCGATCTTTCCTATGGCAGCTATATGATATAGTAGTCAGTTCCAGCTGGTTTTGACATATGTGCTGCGTGCAACAGAAAAAGGGACTTCTGCAAAGTTTCATTAAGATAGCTTTAAAACTGAGAGACTAGTTCGCATAGAAACAGACAGCCGGACAGACGGACAGACGGACATGGCTATATCGACTCGACTGTTGATGCTGATCAAGAATATATATACTTTATGGGGTCGGAGATGTCTCCTTCTATGCGTTACACATTTCACGACAAAATTATAATACCCTCTGCAAGGGTATAACAAAGAGTTGAACAAGTTATGCACATCGGTAATGGTATACAGAAAAAAACACATACATACATATGTATGTGCTGCATAGACATTGGAGCAACATCTAATATGTGCTGTGGCCGGGAACAGTTTACATCGTTCATAGCCGATAAAACATCGATAATGTTAGCGGGCGATAAGTTTGTGGAATCTTGCGGCATCGGAACTGTTAAGATACATGAAAAATATAGACATTGCATTAAGAAATGTAATGTACGTTCCATTTTTTTTTCTTTTTTTTTTTTTCTTCGACGACCACTGAACAGAACTTAAGTTATCGGAAACAAACTTGATCTGCGTAGGCTCTAGGAGGACCTACAGCTAAATAACCCCTATAGTTTATGAAAATGATCGACTTTGCTTCCGATAATTGATATCTTACTGCGTATCCAAGCAATAGATAAAAAACGATATTGAAATCCATTTTTTTTTAACAAATTGGGTATAAATAAGAGCTAGACTCAGCAAAAGTGATATGCTGCATCTAGAATATATATGTATATATCAAGTATCTTTCATTTTATACCTATCGCCACCTCACCGCTACTACCTCATAGCTAAGAATCAAGTTAATAACCCAACTTGTATTACCCAACAATTTTAATTACTAATTTAATGCAATTATTTTTATATACACAAATATTCTATGATACAATTAGATATACTGTAGAAATTTTCATTAAGATCGGTTAAGAAATATATAATTGCAGCTAGCGCAGTTCCAAGAATTTTTGTATGTAACACACACACTTTCATGCGCGTCTGCTTCGAATTCTATCATTTTTTGTTGGGTGGTGTGGCTGTTGAGTAGAGACGGCGGTAAGTAGTGCGATATGTTGCGAGTTCAAAAGAGGAACTTCTTTTTTTATATTCTTACTTTATTAATAAAAGTTTAGTTAAGTTAGTTAAGTCGGGAGCTCTCGACTAGAACCTCTTACTTGTTTTCAGTCTTTTTGCGTGCAGATCGCATTAAAAATATGTGTTGACTGTTATTTGCGACCTCTGATTTAAGCACACTGAGGCATTAATTAAAAAATAAACAAGGGATGTCATTATACGCGCAGTGCAAGAAAATAATATGTACTTATTGACAGTTAACACAAAAGTAAAAGTTGCAGCTTATCTATTGAATAATTCTTCAAGTACAACAACCTGGCACAATAGATTTGGGCATTTAAACTATCAAAGTTTAAAGCAACTGAATGACAAGGAGCTTGTACATGGAATGAATATTAACAATATGCCAGTTGAAATGAATTGCGATACGTGCAAAAATATGTGCAGTGCCATTTCCGCACAAAAATTAACGTAGTACACAAAATATACTAGAAATAAACATTCGGATGATTGTGGCCCAATGAACGTAATCACTAGGGAAAAACCGCTATTTTGTAACGTTCATAGACGATTGTTCACGAGTTGGAAACGGGCAAGTGTAAAGCGACAGTTGACGGTTCCATAACGCCTCAACCAAATGGTACAGCTGAGCGAGCCAATCGTACTATTTTTGAGATGGCAAAAAGCCTCTTAATTCATGCAGAAATTTGAGGGCTGAAGCTGTGATCACAGCATCATATATACGAAATAGATGTCCAACAAAAGTGCTAGATGGCCTTACACCTTTCGAAGTATGGCATCATAGAAAACCATCCGTCAAGCATTTGCGAGTGCTTGGATCTCGCGCATTTGCACTGGATAATGTGAGAAAAGACAAATTCCAAACAAAAGGCATAGATTGTGTACTTGTTGGCTACTCCACCACAACAAAAGCTTATCGCTTATATGATCGAGAAAAGTGACAAATTATAGAGCGACGTGATGTTACATTTGTTGAGGGTGAGTTTGAGAACAAAACATCTGAAAAATGTCTAAGTTCAGATCAAACAATGACTTTTCTACAAACATTATTCATCTTGAGTCCAACAAAGAAATTTCAGAACCACAGCAAACAAATCAAGAATAGTGACTTCGTTAAATGGGAGTAGGAGTTTGTAAGCGCCAGCGATGAAGAGCATTGCATCAGTGATGAAGAAAATGTTCCAGAAACCGCTCAAGATACAAAACGCGGACCTGGCAGACCTAAACTGGTTCGTAGTGGCCAACCCGGCAGACCCAAAAAACCGTATCACAATCTATATTATATAGACGATATTGATGCTCCGCAAAGTGTCCACGATGATTTAAAGAAACGCACTTAAATGGAAGAAATCGATGCAACAGGAATATGATGCTCTTCTAGCAAATGACACTTGGTCGATGAAGAATTCCTCCACGACAAAAAGCTATCGGAATGAGTGTCAAGAGAGACAAAGACGGGAACATCGAGAGATTTAAGTCCAGGCTAGTTGCCCAAGGATGTGGTCAAGAGAAGGGAATCAACTATTCAGAATTTTTTTCAGTGGTTATACGCTACGAAACTATCAGAATGCTATTTCCCATTGCTGTAGAAGAGCAGTTATGTATGTCAGATCGATATCGCCAATGCATATCTCAAAAGCAGACTTCAGGACGAAGTATATATGAAGGAACCACAAACCTTCATCAGTAAACAACATCCAGACAAGGGGCTAGAGTTGAAAAAACCCATTTACGGACTCAAACAATGTGGACGTGTCTGGAATGACACATTGGACAAAGTTTTTAGGAGTATTGGTTTTCACTGATGTGAAAATGAAGCATGCTTATATGTTAAGCAGCATCAGCAACGGGCCCGCTACATCGCCGTTTATGTCGATGATTTACTTATCATATGCCAAGACAAGAATGAGATCGAGAAGATTAAGAGGAAGATCGTTTGCGAATTCGATATACAAGACGGCGGCCCACTACATTATTTCCTGGGCTTGGAAATAGACAGCTGGCGAACGGGGTTCAATTTCGGTATGCCAGAAATACATCCGATGCCTTTAAGACGAATATGCCATGCAAAACTGTCGTCCTGCAGCTATGCCTCTTGATCCAGGGTATAAGACAGGCTGCAGAAGCGAACATTTTTTGAAGGTAAATATAACGAAATACCATTTAATACAATACAATACAATTTACCAATTAGTTATTGGATCACTTTCTATTTTAGCAGTCTAGTCCAGACGACTGCGCGACTAGTCCAGAAGTTTTGTACGTTATAGGCAAAATGTCACAGCGAAATACTATTCCTAATGCTGAAGGTGAGTCTGCTGTAAAACATGTTTTACGATACCTCTCTGGCACAATAAATCTGCGTATCGCATACAGCAAAACTGATCAAAAGGTAAAAGGCTTTGCCGATACAAAGTGGGCAACCGATCAGTCAAATCGAAAATCGTACAGTGGATACGCATTAATTCTGGTAGGAAGTGTTTTCCAGAAGCGCACTAACCATATAAACATTGAGTACCATTTTATAAGGCAACAGGTTGAATCAAATGAAATTAATTTATAGTATGTCCCTACAAATAAGAACATCACAGATGTTTTTCCAAAAGGATTGTGTAAACAAAAACATCTCATATCTGATGAATTACTTGGATTAAGATAAATATTGTAATACGCATTTAGCTTAAGAGGAAGTGCTAAAAATAATGAAGCCGATTACTTGTATAGCTAAAATCACTAACCATACAATGTTAGTGCCAAAATGTAATGGAGTTGATCAACACTTATCGATATCTACTAATTGTATCGAGTATTAATTTAGTTTTCATTAAACCGTTTCCTAAATTACACGTACGCGTTCTTACTCTGGTTGGTTTTAGGCATTGTAGCTTTTATGTCAACAAATGTCAAAATTGTACTCGTCTATTTAATTTTACTGAATTTCCAACTCCTACACTCGGCCATATTGACTCTTCATTCAACTGGAATGACAAATTTTCTGTTAAATTAGCATTCGGCTCACATTTTTTCATATATTCTGCTACAGTTGTAGTTTCCACTGGACCTTTGTGGTCACCTACCTTTGCTACGTCCTATCTACCAGGGTTTTGAATGACTATTTTGTATGGTCCAAAGAATTTAGCCCAGTACCAAACTGTGTTATCTTAATGACTGCGCTATCTAATTTTACTGCGCTTCTTTTCGAACTTTTTCATTACTTAGCTCCACTATAGCAGCTTCTTCTAATCATTCTTGGAAGTCTGATATTCCTTCAAGTTTCATCTCCACACCAGTCAACAATCTAAACGGTGAAACTTTAGTGTATCTATTGAAGGACATCAATATGCTTATACCAGCTACAAGGATTTTCACGACATGGTGTTACAATTGGAACTTCTGTAGCTATCGAAAGATGCTGTATACCTTCTGCTTCACAATACTCCTTGAACAAGTTTGAAATGAAAGCTGCATCCCTATCTGATATGCGCTTAGGATTTCCAAACACTGTTGCCTGCCGTCTTAGTCGATCTACAACTCCTTCTGTGGTGGTATTTTTTGTTGGATAGAGCCAAACAAATTTTGAAAATGCATCGACTATCACCAGAATATACTTATAGTTTTTACTAGTCTGTTCTATTGGACCGACATGATCCACATGGTACGTGCCTAAAGGCTTGTCCTCCTTGTCGATTGGTGCCAAAAAACCTTCTGTCTTGCTTGATTTGCTCTCAGATATTATGCATTCAATGTAACTTTTTACAATTTTAGGCACTTTCATCGATATAGAATTTCTTCTTGGCTGCTTCTTAAATTTGTTTCGCTGAGAAAAGCCCTTGCTTGTGTGCAATTCTAATGATTTCGTCTTTCATAAGTGATGGTACGACCATAAGTTGCTTGATGGATCTTCGTATTTGTTACAATCCAAGACAGCAAGCTCAGCTCGGAACCAATCATCTCTCGCTTGTGCTTGAATAAGTCTTGCTACTGTGAGTCTTCAAGCATAAGACAGGATACTCGGCTTAATGCATCGACATGCCTCATTTTGCTGCCATTTCGATGCTCAATGCTGCAGTCAAAATCTTGAATGAATAATGCCCAGCGTGAAACTCTTAAGGGAATATCACAACGTTTTTTCATGATTAAAACGAAAACGTTACAATCGGTAAACATTTCAAATTTTATGCCAAAACGCGCCACTTTTTCAAAGCCTCGACTATAGCCAACACCTCAAGCTCAAAAGAATGATATTTCTCCTAAATATAAATATAGAATTGAATGAAAAAGTTGATCATCCGAATCTCTTTGCAGGAGTACACCACCATACCCATTCATTGAAGCGTCCGTATGTGCTTCAGTCTGAGCATTCGGATTAATGCTGATTTCAATTACTTGAATGCGACGAGTTGTTCTTCATGAACTTTAAACTGTACGTCTTTTCGTAACAAATTGGAAAGCGGTATAGCGGCATAGTCTTCTACAAAGCGCCTAAAGTACGACGTTAATCCGAGAAAACTATGCAAAACTCTTTCGGTCATGCGGTACAGGAAAATTTTGAACTGCCTGTGTTTTTTTCACAAATGGTCTTATTGTGCCACCCTGTATAATAAATCCCAAAAAGTCAACTTGCTTCATAAGAAACTGGCGCTTTCTGCACTTAATACGCAAGTTAAACTCTGCTGCTCTGTCCAGTACGCGATTTAACTTTTGTATACATTCGTTTATATCCTTGGAGGCAATCATAAGATTATCCATATAAGTAACGACTGTACCATCCTGCCATCCAAGATCTACTAGAATTGCGTGAAAATAATTTGAAAAAACAGCTGGAGTTCGGTATTCCAAAAGGAACGAACAGAAATTTACATTGCCCTGCACTTGTTACAAATAATGTTAATTTTCTCGAAGTGGGCTCAATTAGAACATGAAAAAATTCGTTTGCAAGACCGAGTTTAGTAAAAACACAATATTGTCCCTCGCGATATTTTCGTTTGAACGCCTGTAGTCACAGCTCCATGTCTTGGTGCCATTTTTTTTCTGTACGAGGACAATATTTTGATATGTGAATCGACAATAGACTTGCCTGCATGTGATATGCGCCTTAGACGTTCGAAAACTGGACGCTCATAATTTAACGAAATTGTCATTTCAATTGGACATTTCTTCTTCATTTCTGGAGAATAGTTTTTAATTATTGCTTGAAATGATTCTGCAACAGGTTTTTCTAAGTGATATAGATCGATATCAGCCTCCTGACTTTCTGCAAATAAGCATACATCTTTGAATTCGTGTAAAAGCTCTATGTGTGGCTTTTTGTTTATGACAATATTTTTTGTTATTGTTGATGTCTTGTCAATGACTTACTTGTTTGCATTGTCCATCACTTTGGGTCTAAATTCTACAAAATTTTGCGATACTATTAAGTCCGCTTGTTCCAATTCACTGTTTTATGTTACAGGTGAATATTGAATGTCGTCTCTGCTCGTAACGTGAAAGGTTATATCCAGTAACTTTCCATTAACTTTGACTTGAGTGACAAAGCTGCCTAATGTATTCAGCTCACTATTACAAATGTCAAAAAAACACTATTTTCAATTGTTCAGTTGATCCTCTCTTAGATTTTTGACGTGTTCATTGCGTATCAGAGTTCACAGCCTGTATCGATTAATGCAGAGAAACACACGTTCTTACAAGACAACTCCTTAAAAATGCATTTCCACTACTATTAGCCTTATTATCGTGTTCGCATTTTTTCCTTCTCTCTTCTAAACTACACGCGATCTTGAACAGTTAGTTGCCTTATGACCTGGTTGAACACATTTATAACAGTTTATTGACTGTTTATATTCTCTGGCTAGATGTGATGGACCGACGCATTTGAAACATTTCTTAATTTGCTCTTTATTCAAATCATGTTTCTTTTCTTCACGACCGTTATGAATCCTACCAGTATTAGATGCTTGAGGACGACTACTACGAATTTTCTCATATACCTTGATCTGTTCTTTTAGTTGCTGCAGAGTCTTGGCCTGATACAAATTTCTTTTGTTACTCCCCGAGTCAAGTATTCCCTCAATCAAATATTCTATCAGACTTAAGTCATCCATTGAACTGCGAAAGTGAATCTTCAATATCGCGTAATGTAAACGTTGTTCGGACTATCTGCATTGGTAAACTTTAAATTGTATGAGCCGACCCAGTAATCTTATACTCAGATTCATTATCGTCAACCTGCAACCCATAATATTCTAAAAGTTCGTCTTGCGAAGTTTTGCTTTCTACCTGTGGTTACCAAATAAAGTGCCGATTACTTTTCTTTTAGAAAGTTAACAGTTAACGCCAAAATTTCGTCTGTGTCCATTTTGTTATCGTCGTTGTTCGCTTTTCACAATGCTTAAAATTCAGAAATAAAAATTAACAATTCAACGTACTTAACTTACTTGGTATAAGTAATTGCATTTTTATAAATTTTAGTTTTCCGTTCTAGCAACTTTAGAAATTATCAAATCATTATTTTCGTCTGTTTACTTCTACATTTACTTTGTGTTTGCTCATACAGAATTTCTTCTTTGTTATAATTTTATTATTTTTTTTTCAAAATAAATGAAAATTTCTCACTGATTTGTCACTTATTTTTACTTATTTTATATGTAAAATAAAAACAGAACATACTCTGTTATAGATCTGAAACTTGATGTACCCTGGGATCATCGTTGATGTGTTGACGCATGTTCCAGTCACACGCTCTCATCGTTTAATTGAAAGATTCCGCGCTCTTCGCTCTTCACCACTTAGATCAGCAACTGAAAATCACGCAATACACGACTGTTTGTCTCGCTCTTGCACGAGCTTTCTAGTCATACTTCGCCGCTGTCGCTATGAATCTTGGACGATTCTTGACTTTCTTTATTTTATTTATTTCCAGGGTATTCGAACCTTGATGAATTGTCATGCACCGACTTCGGTTTTCTGCTTCGATTTAGTAGTCATGCATACGTTTGTACTCATTCATCAATTTACGTATTTCACATTTTCTGTATATCCCACTTCCGACAACGAATTTGTAGGGACGGCTGTTCGATGGATTTCACAACCACGTAAGTTCTTTATGTTCTTATTATTTCACTTAAGGAAATTAATGAATAAACTTTAGTTTTTTTTTAACTTATAAATATTTTATTTTCCAATATGTATTTTAAATGACAACGAGCAACAGCGAACACATCATCACATTGATGGTTAAAAACAACCTTGATACACTGTTCAAAAAGATGCAATGTTGGTGTTCCTATTCGGAGGCGGCCATTTGAATCAATAAATGCAAACATCTTCACTTACATATGTAGAAAACATAATTGTACATGCAATATATCTTGCAATAACATACAAATACCCGCTGTTGCTTCAATAAAGATATTAGGATTAACAATTAATAATAAAATAAATTCACACATTAATAAACTCAAAACATCATTATTTAAAAGCCTTAATGTAATGAAAAGTCTCCCTAGCCCCTGGTTTAACTTCAATACTGCAACTCTTCTTTCAGTTACAAAAGCTACAATTATATCTAAAAGAGATTACGCTTTATTTATATATGGCTCACACCCAAATCAATTTTAAATAAGCTAAAAACACCTTTCAACGCTGCAACTCGAATGTCTCTCGGAGCTTTCTGCTCAACAACAATTCATAACATCCTTCTAGAATCAACGAAACTTTCTATCATCAAAATTTGTTAAAAATCTTCAAAATTCAGACAATCCAACAGCTTATATCATAAAACACCATCATAACAATATATATATGTATTTACACACACAAAAATAAACTCATCAATCGAACATGTAATAAATACATCAATAACAAACAATTTTCCATACACACCTAACAAAATTCCATATCTTGAAACCGCATGGTTTTTACCTACAGACCCAAAAGACACCTCACTTACAATCCAAAGAAAACAAAATACTGCACCACACATCTTCAAACAATACTTCTTCATACTTAAAAACCAACACAAGCCACACACATTTATCTACACCGACGGCTCCCAACAAAATAACATTACTAGCTATGCAATTACAACAGAAACACACACATTAAAAAATGGAAATCTACCATACTACCATAAACCAAACAGCATATAGAAAGTTAATCCAGTGTAATATGCTGGGGCCACGCGTTTCATATGCGGCTGGTCCAAAGCCGCCTTCGTTTGTGTTCGGGCTCGACACACCCGCACGCTCAGACAGCAAGAGAGTAGGAAATACATATTACTTGTGTGATAGAATGGCAACGCTGCTCTTTTTTATTCGCTCACACACACAAACTGGCTTACTGTCAGCGCTCTTTCAATATGTCTATTTACCGCTTTACCTTCATTCGTAGTTGTTCTGTTAACAGTTGGGAGCATTTGAACTGTCGCTCGCTTACATCGGTGAGAGTGACATTATCAGTTTAAAGTTAGGCTGTTAACATTTTGGAGTATCAGAATTGTCGCTCGGTCACATCGGTGATCACAACATTCTCGATACTTAATATCAACCCTTCAAGCAAACTAACGTAAGCGAGCGAACAGAAAATGCAATATTGTACACTTAGAGGATGTTGTAAAAGTGTCTACACGTCAAGCTACAATTACATTATAAAATGAAAGATACTTGATATAAATATACTATTCTAGAATAAACATATCAAGTATGGTGTGTCTAGCTCTTATTATTGTCGATATCAATCTGTATCGATTGCTTGGAAACGGCTTAAGTCTCTAGCTCTTAAAAGTTCTGATATCCTTGCGTTCATACGCGGACATACGTTCATACGGACGGACAGACAGCAGGACAGACGGACATGACCAGATCGACTCGGCTATTGATGCTGATCAAGAATATATATACTTTATGGGGTCGGAGAGCCTTTCTTCTGCCTGTTACATATATTTAAATTTGTACAAAAACATACCCTTCTTACCCATTTTCAATGGGTTCAGGGTATACAAATAAACAAATTTTAATGTGTAACATATGGTACAGACACTTACGCCCAAATAAATTGAACATTCATTATTACATGAACAGAATATCTCACAATGGCATAGACCGTTTTGACCAAATTAAAATAATTCGTCTACGATTAGCCCACACTAAGCTAACTCACGAAGACTTTTTAAAGCACGATACTCCACCCACATGCTCACTATGCCATAATAATAGAACATTTGACATAAAACACATACTTGAATCCTGTCCCACCCTAAAAAACACTAGAAAATAATTTTTCAGTCATGAAAATCCGATAAATATACTTGCTAATCCTAACAAAGAAAATATATGTATGTAAAATTTTTAAAAATGTTATATATAATTATTGTCTAGGCCCTTGCTGATATTCACTTATCATCTAGTTTTAACTATTTGATTAGTTTATATAAATAGATAAATCGTATTTAATTGTTGCATTTGACGTTATCGGCAGCACCGAGGGTTACTTAGTTGGTTGCGTGCGATATTATCGGCCACGCCGATATCTTTTTCTCATATAGGTCAGAGTATGCGGTGTGAAGCTGGGCCCACGGCGGAGCCCAAATTTTTGAAGGGTGGCAACGCCAAACTTGCGATCCACGGCGCCAAAAGCGACGATTGCTATTGGCCACCCGGTTCGCTGTCAAAGAGAATATGAGGAGAGGGGATCGCATGCCCTTGGCCTCCATTTGGGCCGTTGACCCAAAAAAATATGCAGCTGTGCAGATGGGCAGCAACGGTGCCCGCCTCGCCAATGTATGATGTTGCTGAAAATGTTAAAGGGAGTTTTGATTTTGTCAGTTGTCAACGGCAGGCGTGCTGTGCTTCAAAGCCCATTACAGTTTTTCTTGATTTTTTTCAAACCGGCCCGCGGATAAAACATTTTAAAAAGTTTCTAACAGGCAAACTAAGCCGATATGTACTATTGAAATATAAAGGGCTTTGTTTCGGCTTAATAATACATTTTTAATTAAAACAATGTGCCGTATACATCTAAAGCCACAAAGCAAAGACAGTGACATTTCCGGGCAAGCACCCAACGTGAAAGCGGCCATCTAAGTGCCACACTAGACAGACTTATAAAATAAAAATCAGCGGCGCACACCAGCCACATCCGCGACGCCGCCAGCCAAGCGTCTGCGCAACCCTGAAGGCGACGAGACGAGCCACCGACGACCGGGCTCCAACCACGAAGAAGCGGCCACAGGCGGAACCACGCCCACATCCTCCGAGTGAGTCGGTTCCGTTTTTGCCATCCTCGTTCGAGCCCTTGGCAGAGTCAGATGAAGACTCCTGATCATATTCTCTGAAAAGAAGCAGATTTTTTTTTATCGTTAAATTTAGTTTTTTTTTTTGTATTTATAAATTATCTCTGTACATACATAGACGCTTACGCCGAGCTTCATTTTAGAGTGCGAACGGTGAGGGAAACTCCATAGGTGATGCATCTGTGCCTGCAAAATATAAAAGTTTAAAATTAACTCTTGCGCGAACCATGCTCACATATTTACCTAATTGGAATTACCCATTTATATCGCCCCTTACCAACCCCAGAGAGCTCTTTAGGTAGGGTGAGAGAAAATTAAGCGATTTAATAATTTAATACTGATTATCGTAACATACCCAGTTTTAAGAAGAAGTGTGGGCACATTGTTCCAAAACCGGCGCAACGATTGCCTTTAAATTGCCTGCATGTTTCTTTTGTTCCATTTAGTGATGTTAAGATAAACAAATGAATTCTATATGATAAGGGAAAAATTTAGTAATTAATACATTTTATCTATAAGCATATATATACATGAACATTAATACGCACCTGTGAAGTTAAAGAAATTTCCATGTACATAAAAATTTAAATAGCTGCAAAGATAAATGCCATAAGCGATGGTAATTGTTATAAATTTTAAGAAAACGCAATCAATTATACGTACATATTGAAAAGAAAGCATGTCCGGTTAAAAATAATATTGTTGGGGAGAGTGGGCATGATGGCCGACACGGGCTAATGTAGGCCGTTCAGTGGCCAAAATGAGGGAGACGAGAGTAGGTGATCGTCTCATGGTA
This sequence comes from Drosophila kanekoi, assembly GCA_037075305.1. Taxonomy (NCBI): domain Eukaryota; kingdom Metazoa; phylum Arthropoda; class Insecta; order Diptera; family Drosophilidae; genus Drosophila; species Drosophila kanekoi. The sequence continues at coordinate 537,389 of JBAMCE010000093.1, read as the reverse complement.
GGGCGGGTACGCTGGGTCCGGAACCGGGGCCCGATCTGGAAGAGTAAAGTGGATAAAATAGTGTTTTTGTTAATTTATAGTGTGTCTCACATTTGTTGTTTACGTTTTCATAGCTGTTACAGCTGTTTATGTTGTTCACGAGTTAGCAGTTCCGAATATTGGTTATCGATATGTAGTTCATTTTGAATAGTGTTGTGTGAGTCTGTTTTGCTACAGGCATGTAGCTTTGTTCTTATCGATTGTGCGGACTGCGGGCCAGGGATGGGACTACACCCAGAGAATCCGATGAGTCAGCCGGCGCGGCCCACTGAGAAACAAGCAGCATCCGTAACAATATGGCGCCCAATTTGAAGAAGCACTCGGCTTCTTTGAAGTCGATGTGCAATCAAAGAAAAATAAAAAGATATCAATAAAGGTGCAGAGAAAAGGATTCCCTTGGCTTCAGGACCCGCACCGCTGAAGTCTTATGTGGCACGATTAAGTAGCTCATAATCGCGCAGCGTGTAGTGGAATCCGAGGAGCACGACGGAAATATCCATAAGATATGAGAAGTTTTCTTGTAGTGGTTGATGACGGTAAGTCACGTTCGCATGTTGGCGAAACGTTCGCGACCGTTTATCGTAGCCTGGTGGTAGCCGCCACGACAAAATAACTTGTGTTATAATGTGATATTAGGGTATGTCTTACTAGAGTTTGTTTAATGTTTTCTATTTGTTTTGCCCCACTCTGTGTTAACGTTTGGGGAGTGCTGGCCGTGGTTAAATGAGCCTCGAAGACAGGTGACCCAGGACGACATAGAGCCGATCCTGCGCCGCACCTGTCACACAGCATACCCTAAAGGTGCCCAGAAGTGCGACAGAAACCAAATAGCCTTCAAGTTAGCGTTCCTTGAATGCCGTTCGTCAGTCAAACTGACGAACTGAGCATTTGACGAATGCTTAAGTGTTGTCCACTGTCCAGATTATGCGTAGATTAGTTAGCCTGTGTTAGGATTTGTCTTCTCTCCCCCCAAGTATTAGAAATTAATTAGAAAAAAAAAATTTATTTTTGTGAGCGTTTTTGTAGTCGATGTGTATTAATTTATTATTCTTTATTAGTAAGATTTGTTAGTGGGTGTTTATTGATTTATTAATTTTTTAGGAATATTGGTAAGGTTTTTTTTTGTATAAGGGTAGTGAGCTTTGTAGAGGTATGGCTGAGGAACAGGTGTCCGATTGGGCTTCTGACGCTGATGGGGCGTCGGCTCTGCCGCCGCCGCGCCCAGCTGGAGGGCTGGTGCGAACGCCAATGAATTTCCGGGGATTTCCAGAGAGACAGATCCCGGAAGAGGGTCACCTGGTAGACTTGGAGAGAGATATGGCTCAACAAGGTAAACCTACACGGAACCTGGAGTTCCCGAAAGCCCCGTTAGACTCAGTGCTCAAATCGGCGGCAAACGCGGCGATCGCTCAGGCCCACCAAACGTATCTGCATGCTCTACCATCAGGCATCAGCGAGTCCATCAGCGAGGAGATGCGAGCGGGCTTCATGGAAATGATGAAGAGCATCATTGATGTGCTTAGGCCGCCAGGGAGCCAAACCGCCGGGACTAACACTGCGCCGAAGCCGCCGAGACATATCGAGCCGGGACCACGAACAGGCGCCATCCCGAAAGAACGGGAAGTGTTCCAGCGCGAGGCATTTCCATTACCGGTGCCACCGAAGCCACATAGACAAGGCGCACGAGGAGCGGAGTATTCGTCCAGCAGCCCAGTTTACGTTGCAGATGCTCAGTCGAGGAACTGGCGTAACCCGAATAACCGCCATTTCCGAGTGGAGGACCGGAGAGCGGATGATTTTCAACCGGAGGAGGCGTACGCCAACGTACGAGAAACGGCGTACATGAAGCTCGAGCGGTGGAACGTCAAGTTTGACGGCGAGGACGCGATGAATTCGGTCGAGGACTTCGTGTTCCGCCTGGAGTTCCTGCAGAGGCAGTATCAATGCCCGTGGAAGGAGGTCCTGCGTGCTTTCCACCTGCTCCTGAGCGGCCGCGCCCGCGAGTGTTATTGGATGCACGTGCGGCATTCTAGGGTCGACAGCTGGATGCAACTGCCTCATGCCCTCTTGGACAGGTTCCGGGGCTACCAGACGGAACACTATGTGATGCAGGAGCTTTTACAACGAGAGCAACAGGCCAGCGAAGGTGTGGATGATTATATCCACCACATGCGTCAACTCGCCGCGCGATTCCAGAAGCCGCTGAGAGACCGCGAGCTGGTGAAAATTATAAAGCGTGGTTTGAAAGAAAGTCTGGCGAAATATATCTATGCCATGGACGTACTAACCGTGGATGAGCTGCGCCAAGAGTGCCTAGAAGTGGAGAGGCACATAGGTCGCGTTGTCCACAAGGAACGAAGCCCATAGTCCACAAGGTTGAAGTACCGCCACATCGTACAGAAACGCCGCCGGGAGAACTGGAGGAAGCATTCGTGCGAGGCAGGAACTCATCCCGACTTGTATGCTGGAACTGCAGACAGTTCGATCATGTCTTTAGAGACTGCCTGTCCAAGGAGCGGAAAATATTCTGCTATAGGTGTGGAAAGCCGGACACTTTCTGCTCCCAGTGTGTAAACTGTGCGGGAAACCCCAGAGGGTGCGCGGTGATGGCGGGACAGACGCGTTCCGGGACGGCGACCGCGGGGAAGCAGGAGAGGGGTACCTACCAAAGCCAATAATCATTGGAAAGGAGACGGAGGTTTGGAATAAGGATCAGGATAAGGCTATTTATAATTATAATAATATAGGCAAAGGAGGAACACTCAGGGGCTTACCATATGAAGAACGTGTTCGGGCATACATGTCGGCCCGAAATAGAATTTTTGGTGAGCGACAGCTGGAAGGGATGACACTAGCCACCCGGAGAGTGATGAAGGCACGTGCGCGCTTCCGCAGACGTAGGATTACCCGGCGCCAGGTCGTCGAAGCGGTGACACGGGAGGATAGCCTAGACCCACGCGTATTCGCCGAAGTGGAAGTCGCCGGAGCAAAGATGAAAGGGTTGCTGGACACGGGGGCCTCAGTCAGTCTGTTGGGACGAGGATGCCGAGAGTTGGTGGAGGAACTGGGATTCGAAGTGCGGCCATACGAATCAATGGTAAGGACAGCGGCGGGTGCCAATCGCCCAATTTTAGGTCGCGTTGTTCTACCTGTGAAATACGGGAATAGAAAGGAAAACATCGTATTTTACATGTGCCCGGACCTGCGACAGGAACTATACCTGGGAATCGACTTCTGGCGAGCCTTCGAGATTGCCCCAGAGCTGCTCGATCCGGATAGAAAATCCGAAACACCAGCAGAGGCATCTGAGGTAACGGTAGCGAACCCAGAGGTGGCTTATTACCGGGACGACGACGACTGCGTGGCGGATCCGGAAATGTGGGACCCGGACAACGATCAGAGGAGTCAGATGGAAAGCGTGAAGCGCAGATTTCTCCAATTTAAGAAGGATGGTCTAGGGAAGACTCACCTGCTGCAGCACCGAATTCAGCTGATCGAGGGAGCAGAACCAGGTCAGGGACCACCTGCACACCGCGTACGAGCGAAGTCGCCAAAGATACGACCACCGCGCGCGCCAGCTCCATCTAGAACCGGGACAGGAAGTGTGGAGGCGCAACTTCGCACTGAGCAGCTTCGGCAAAGCCTTCAATGCCAAGTTCGCCCGGAAATTCTTAAAGAGCCGAGTCGTCCGAGCCGTGGGCAAACGCCTACGAGTTGGAAGATCTCCAGGGACGCGTGCTAGGCGTCTTCCACGCAAAAGATATACGGACATAACCGTAATTTGCTCACCCCCTGCCAGGCAATGGCGGCGGCAGCGCCCGTCCTCTCTTTGTTTTTTTTCTGGGTCAGTGACGAAAGTATAGATTACTTGTCGTGGGTGTGGCCTACGTTGGGCATCGTTATTAGCCGGCTGGGTCAATACATGAAATGCGCACGCAGATTCCTTGTAACGCTCATTCATGTCGTTACAATAATCTGCGTGGTGATGTTGCATTTGATGTTATCGGCAGCACCGAGGGTTACTTAGTTGGTTGCGTGCGATATTATCGGCCACGCCGATATCGTTTCCTCATATAGATCAGAGTGTGCGGGGTGAAGTTGGGCCCACGGCGGAGCCCAAATTTTTGAAGGGTGGCAACGCCAAACTTGCGATCCACGGCGCCAAAAGCGACGATTGCTATTGGTCGCCCGGTTCGCTCTTAAAGAGAATTAAGGAGAGCGGATCGCATGCCCTTGGATATGCCCTTGGCCTCCATTTGGGCCATTGACCCAAAAACATATGCAGCTGTGCAGATGAACAGCAACGGTGCCCGCCTCACCAATGTATGCGTGTGCCGAAATTCGGCACCGATGATGTTGCTGAAAAATGCAAGCGGGGAGTTTTTGATTTTGTCAGTTGCCAACGGCGGGCGTGCTGTGCTTAAAAGCCGATTAAAGTTTTTTTCTGGCTAATTTTCAAGCCGGCCCGCGGATAAAATATCCAAAAAAAAAGGGTTGCTAACAGGCAAACTAAGCCGATATGTGTAATTGAAAAATAAATGGCTTGTTGCGGTTTAGTAATATAATTTTAATTAAAAATAACGTGCCGTATAAATCTAAAGCCACAGAACCAAAAAATTAGTGACAATTTCGGGCAAGCACCCCACGTGAAAGCGGCCATCTAAGTGCCAAACAAACTTATAAAATAAATAAATATAAAATAATCCGCGGTGCGCACCAGCCACATCCGCGACGCCGCCAGTCAAGCGTCGGCGCAACCCTGGGAGCGACGAGGCGAGCCACCGACGACCGGGCTCCAACCACAAAGAAGCGGACACAGGCGAGACCACGCCCACATCCTCCGAGTGAGTCCGTTCCGTTTTGCCCATCCTCGTTCGAGCCCTTGGCGGAGTCAGACGACGACTCCTGATCATCTTCTCTGAAAAGAAATAGATTTATTTTTATCGTTAAATTTAGTTTTAATTTTTCTTGTATTTATAAATTACCTCGGTACATATATAGACGCTTACGCCGAGTGTCACTCTAGAGTGCGAACGGGACAGAAACTCCAAAGGTGATGCATCTGTGCCTGCAAAATATAAAAGTTTAAAATCAATTCTTGCGTGAACTATGCCCCCATACCTACCTAATTGGAATTACATATTTATGTCGCCCCTTACCAACCCCAGAGAGCTCTTTAGGTAGGGTGAGAGAAAAATAAAGCGATTTAATAATAATTTGATACCGTTTAACGAACATACCCGGTTTAAAGTGGTTGTGTGGGCAGCTTGTTCCAAGACCGGCACAACGATTGCCCTTTTAAATTGCCTCTTTGCGCAATTCTTTTGCGGCGACTGGCAACATCTCTGTAGTGTTCCGTCGCGTGTTCCATATAATGATGTTAAGACAAAATAAAAATTGAATTCTATATGATAAGAAAAAATTTAGTAATTAATACATTTTATCTATAAGCATATATATATATGAACATTAATACGCACCAGTGAAGCTAAAGAAATTTCCATGTACATACAAATCTAAAATAGCTGCAAAGATAAATGCCATAAGCAATGATTATAATTGTTATAAAGTTTAAGAGAACGCAACTAATTATACGTACCGTTTGAAAGAAAGAATGTCCGGTTAAAAATAATATTGTTGGGGAGAGTGGGCATGATGGCCGACACGGGCTAATGTAGGCCATTTAGTGGCCAAATTAAGGGAGACGAGTGCAGGTGATCGTCTCATGGTAGGGCGGGTACGCTGGGTCCGGAACCGGGGCCCGATCTGGAAGAGAAAGTGGATAAAATAGTGTTTTTGTAAATTTGTAGTGTGTCTCACCTTTGTTGTTTACGTTTTCATAGATGTTACAGCTGTTTAGTTCGTTCACGAGTTAGCAGTTCCGAATGTTGGTTATCGATATGTGGTTCATTTTTTTGTATAGTGTTGTGTGAGTCTGTTTTGCTACAGACGCGTAGCTTTGTTCTTATCGATTGTGCGGACTGCGGGCCAGGGATGGGACTACACCCAGAGAATCCGATGAGCCAGCCGGCGCGGCCCACTGAGAAACAAGCAGCATCCGTAACAATATGGCGCCCAATTTGAAGAAGCACTCGGCTTCTTTGAAGTCGATGTGCAATCAAAGAAAAATAAAAAGATATCAATAAAGGTACAGAGAAAAGGATTTCCTTGGCTTCAGGACCCGCACCGCTGAAGTCTTATGTGGCACGATTAAGTAGCTCATAATCGCGCAGCGTGTAGTGGAATCCGAGGAGCACGACGGAAATATCCATAAGATATGAGAAGTTTTCTTGTAGTGGTTGATGACGGTAAGTCACGTTCGCATGTTGGCGAAACGTTCGCGACCGTTTATCGTAGCCTGGTGGTAGCCGCCACGACAAAATAACTTGTGTTATAATGTGATATTAGGGTATGTCTTACTAGAGTTTGTTTAATGTTTTCTATTTGTTTTGCCCCACTCTGTGTTAACGTTTGGGGAGTGCTGGCCGTGGTTAAATGAGCCTCGGAGACAGGTGACCCAGGACGACATAGAGCCGATCCTGCGCCGCACCTGTCACACAGCATACCCTAAAGGTGCCCAGAAGTGCGACAGAAACCAAATAGCCTTCAAGTTAGCGTTCCTTGAATGCCGTTCGTCAGTCAAACTGACGAACTGAGCATTTGACGAATGCTTAAGTGTTGTCCACTGTCCAGATTATGCGTAGATTAGTTAGCCTGTGTTAGGATTTGTCTTCTCTCCCCCCGAGTATTTGAAATTAATTAAAAAGAAAAAAATTTATTTTTTGTGAGTGTTTAGTCGATGTGTATTAATTTATTATACTTTATTAGTGAGATTTGTTAGTGGGTGTTTATTTATTTATTAATTATTTAGGAATATTGGAAAAGTTATTTTTTTGTATAAGGGTAGTGAGCTTTGTAGAGGTATGGCTGAGGAACAGGTGTCCGATTGGGCTTCTGACGCTGATGGGGCGTCGGCTCTGCCGCCGCCGCGCCCAGCTGGAGGGCTGGTGCGAACGCCAATGAATTTCCGGGGATTTCCAGAGAGACAGATCCCGGAAGAGGGTCACCTGGTAGACTTGGAGAGAGATATGGCTCAACAAGGTAAACCTACACGGAACCTGGAGTTCCCGAAAGCCCCGTTAGACTCAGTGCTCAAATCGGCGGCAAACGCGGCGATCGCTCAGGCCCACCAAACATATCTCCATGCTCTGCCATCTGGCATCAGCGAGTCCATCCGCGAGGAGATGCGAGCTGGCTTCATGGAAATGATGAAGGGCATCATTGATGTACTTAGGCCGCCAGGGAGCCAAACCGCCGAGACGAACACTGTGCCGAAGCCGCCGAGAAATAACGAGCCGGGACCACGAACAGGCGCCATCCCGAAAGAACGGGAAGTGTTCCAGCGCGAGGCATTTCCACCACCGGTGCCACCGAAGGCACATAGCCAAGGCGCACGAGGGGCGGAGTATTCGTCCAGCAGCCCAGTTTACGTTGCAGATGCTCAGTCGAGGAACTGGCGTAACCCAAATAACCGCCATTTCCGAGTGGAGGACCGGAGAGCGGATGATTTAAAACCGGAGGAGGCGTACGTCAACGTACGAGAAACGGCGTACATGAAGCTCGAGCGGTGGAACGTTAAGTTTGACTGCAAGGACGCGATGAATTCGGTCGAGGACTTCGTGTTCCGCCTTGAGTTCCTGCAGAGGCAGTATCAATGCCCGTGGAAGGAGGTCCTGCGCGGTTTCCACCTGCTCCTGACCGGCCGCGCCCGCGAGTGGTATTGGATGCACGTGCGGCATTCTAGGGTCGACAGCTGGATGCAACTGCCTCATGCCCTCTTGGACAGGTTCCGGGGCTACCAGACGGAACACGATGTGATGCAGGAGCTTTTGCAACGAGAGCAACAGGCCAGCGAAGGGGTGTGTTCACACAAGAAGTGTATCTAGCCGTCGCTATTTCAATGAAGTTGGTTCCGACTCCGGAACCAGGAAAAACATATTCACCACTTACACTTACACTTACAATTACAATTACACTTACACTAACACTAAAGCATTGTAACATAATATCAGAAATATAGAGCAGAAGAAAAAATAACCTGCAAGTGAACAAACGTGTTTTCCTTCAAAACCTTCTTCAAAATTTGAGCAGAGCAAAAACGCCCCCCCAACAATACAGAATTTGAGCAAAGTTCATCTGGAAGCCCTGCAGACGCCCTACTACAACATTTGGTCCTTCGAGCCGGATACTTCATCAACATTTGGCATATCCAGTTCGCCCCAGCAAGCATTGGTGGATCTGCAATAAAAGGTTCCAGGAACAGCTATAAATTCAAACAAGATAAGTAGCAGTGCACCTACCTCAACTTGTCCATTGCCAAATTTCCGGCAACTCCAGTTAATTAATTCCTTTGTGTGTCTGAACATATTTTTTCGCTTCACATTGTCCGTGGTTAAAGCGAGGGGCAATTGTATTTAAAAAATTCAACAAAAAAACCCGCAGATAAAATATTGTTCGTGGCCATTAAGGCATCTAAAAAGAGATAAATATTGAAGGAAATAAAACAGAAAGTGACTCCGATAAGGTCGCCATATTGGTGTCTGTACATATGTATATACATATATGTACAAGTGCATACCCAAAAATTTAACCGATCGCCATATTGATGTACGCAAGTACATCAAGACATATCTGCACACATAGGCTTTCGCTCCGTTGAACAACAAGTGTATGCGCTTCTCCATTCCAACCTTCACCAAAGAATCACACACTAAATACATATATAAAAACACACAATTCTAATTGGTATTTAATTAATTAAAACCACACTGTGCAAATTCACCTGCATGTATACACACACACACATCCTATTATATGTGTATCGTTTGTTATTTTTCCTCCACAGCAGCTTCAATATTAATTTATATAGTTATTTTTACCAATTAATTGGCAAGTGCAAAACGTAAACAAACAACAGGGTTGTAAAGTGTCAAGATCGGTTTTCGATAAACTGATTCTGTGAAACTTTTATATTTTGTATGTTTCCACCTTGCCATTGAGCTGCGTTTACTTAATAAAATACAAACATATACAGTACTTTTTCTTATTCTTATAAAAAATTTATAAAACATAATTATAAGTTAAGACGTTTCCAAGTTGCGTAATAAATCGAATATCCGTGCGATTTTTCTTAAAATAACAATTTATATAAATAATTCTATGACAAAAAACCTTTTCATTGAGCTGCGTTTAGAATAAACGTGCTTCTTCTTGAGCTCAACCATCGATAAGCATCATTTTTTTTGCGCGATCCGTTTCCACTACACGGCCGCTTTGTCAAAAGAGAATAAATCCTTTTCTCTGGTGTTTCAATAAAGAAATAATTAGATTTTTTCTCAATTAAAGGAAACTAAATAAGAATCAATTTAGTAAATTCTTAGTAAAATAATTAATTTAACAAAATTTTCCGATTTCGTTGGACTCAATAGTGCACACCATTTCGGTCATTCCATTTTATTCTGATATCTCGATTCCATCGTTCCTGTGCCATTTCTTATTCCGTTTTCTCTCTGCTGATTCAAATTATTTGTATTTGATCACATTTCACCTGGTTAGTACAATTTTTGGCTCTGTGAAGAACCTAGTATGCCAATCGGTGGTGATCAAAACAGCCAAAAACGACTCACAGCACCGTCCGTCAAGGAGTCAAAGCGACCTTTAACCTCACCTAGAGCAGTTTTCGGGAAACTCAAGGTCGAGAGTACCAGCACAACCGTCCGCAAGACTGTGAGTCCGATTCCAACAAGAGATATTACCCCAAAAATTACCCGTTCGACTACGCAAAAAATGCAGAAGTCAAGCGAAATGGCACTGAACGACTTCGTTTCTATAACTGACCGACTAGGCCAGTTTGAAGTGAAGATCAATGACGCAGCGGACAGTGACGTGTCACTGTTCACTCTCCAAGTCCGACGAGATCAGATTAAGACTTTATGGGAAAAGGTAGAACGCGAGTACGAGTTATGTTCCAAAGCTCTCAACCAAGGCGCTTGCAGCAGCAGTGACCTGGTGGCTATGCAAGCTAAATATGATTACTCGTACTCCGTTTACGAGCGATGTGCGGCTCAACTAAGCGAAAAAATAGAAGGAGCCACGGCGTTAAATAGACAAGCTGAGCAACCCCCCTCCAACTTCTCCATGTCCAGGGGTTGCAGTCTCCCGCCATGCGACACTGAAGTTTTCAGTGGGGATTACCTACGCTGGCCTACTTTCCGAGACTTGTTTACAGCTGTTTATATTAACAATCCAAGATTGACGCCGGTGGAAAAATTGTTCCATCTTAATTCCAAAACCAGCGGCGAAGCTAGAGCAATTGTCTCCAAGTCCCCGCCCACGAATGACGGCTTTCAGTCAGCGTGGGCGAGCCTGACGGAGAGATTTGAGAATAAGCGACTATTAGTCATTAGTCAATTGAAAATCCTTTTCAATCTCCCCTCAGCAACACAAGAGTCTGGAGCCGCCCTTAAAGAGCTTCAGGGCACAATCCATGGATGTTTAACGGCTCTCGACTTGTCCAGGGTGAGCACCGAAAATTGGGATTGTCTGCTAATTTTCTTGTGCTCCTCTAAATTGCCTAAGCTCACGCTGTCGTTATGGGAACAATCGCTCCACGATAAGGCAGAGATCCCTCAATGGTCCGAGATGAATTTATTTCTGATCGACCGATATCGCACCTTGGAGGCGATAGAGGATGTACGACCTACCGCACATACGCCACTCCAGTCCAAACCCACAAGAAAAGAGTCCAACCACCTGAGAACCTTCGAAGCAACAGTGACTGCAAAGCCACAGCACTGCAAATTGTGTCAGAAGGAAAACCATCCCGTGCGTCTATGCCCACGTTTTCTACAAATGTCCGTACCCGAGAGAGTTTCCGTCATTAAGCAACAAAAGCTGTGCTTAAACTGCTTCGCCAGACAGCACCAGTTGAAAGACTGCACCAGCGCACATAGTTGTTTCACGTGCAAGGGACGTCACAACACGCTACTCCACCGTGACAGACCCCAGGTGCCCTCAGCTTCCACAACACCAATAGTTTTGAACCCTCCTTCACCAATACAGTCCACTTCTACTTCAACCCAAGCTACCGTTCAAAACTATTTTTCCGCTCACATGGTGTTCTCCTCGGCACGGCTGTCATCCAAGTGTGTCATTTGGGCACAAAGTATTCAGCCCGGGCATTAATCGACTCTGGGTCTGAAGCGACCTTTATTTCAGAGCGATTGTTCAAAAGGGTTAAACTTCCTTATCAACCCGTCGACGCACAGGTCTCCGGTTTGAATCAAGCCATTTCGGCTCAACCTCAAAAACTTTGCCATTTTAATATTGGCTCTCCTATAAAGCCCAGGGTTCATATTGAAACCTCGGCTTATGTTCTTCCAAAGCTGGCAGGCAATTTGCCCTCCTACACCATCCCCCAAACTGCTTTGGAAGAACTTCCAAAATTACACTTGGCCGATCCCTCTTTCTATAGGAGCTCACAGATAGACGTGCTTCTCGGCGCCGATATCCTCCCATCCATATTGTTAGGTGGCTCCTATCCCAACATATGTGGCACTCTCCTTGGTCAAGAAACGATTTTCGGCGGGATCCTTACAGGCCCCGTTTCTAAGACCAGTGCCAAATCTGTCGCATCCTTTTCGACTCAAGTCTCGCTGAATCCAAATGCGAGCTTGGATAAACTGCTCACAAAATTTTGGGAGGTGGAGGATATTCCAGTTAAGCTGGAAAAGGAATCCGACCTTTTTTGTGAGCGCAATTTTCAAAAAACCACTAAAAGGGATAAAAACGGCAGATACTTGGTCACACTGCCATTCAAGAATTCCGATCACATCCAGTTAGGCCATTCAAGGTCCATCGCACTAGCTCAATTTCTACGAAATGAGAATCGTCTGGCAAAAAATGCCCCCCTTAAGGAGCAGTACGATGCGGTGATCCAGGAATATCTGGACTTAGGTCACATGCGACAAGTCCCTCCAAGCAATGGTTCAGATAACTTTTATCTACCACACCATGCTGTTCACAAGCCTGACAGCACCACGACCAAGCTCCGCGTAGTGTTCAACGCCTCCCACCCGTCATCGAATGGTAAAAGTCTGAACGATGTGCTACATGCAGGGCCCGTTCTGCAATCCGACTTAACCATTCAAATTCTAAGATGGCGCTTCTTCCGATATGTGTTCAATGCCGATATCACAAAAATGTATCGGCAAATACTTGTGCATCCCAACCACACGCCCTATCAGAGAATTCTGTTCCGAACAAAGGACAACGAGCTTCGTGACTTCGAACTCAGCACAGTCACGTTTGGAGTTAGCTGTGCCCCCTTTTTGGCAATCCGGGTACTACATCAGTTATCTGATGACGTTCGTTCGCTCTATCCCTTAGCAAGTCACATTATCGCAAACAATATGTATGTCGACGATGTACTAGCGGGAGCCCATTCCAAATCAACAGCAGATCAAGCAATTGCAGAACTCCGCAAGGCCCTTGAATCTGCCGGGTTCCCCTTGCGAAAATGGACATCCAATGAAAAGGACTTGCTAAGAGCGATTCCCAAGGACCACTTGCTTCACGCCGACTTTTTAGAGATCGAGGAAGCCTGTTCGGCAAAGACTCTCGGGATCAGATGGAAAGCTGACACCGATGAGTTCTTTTTCGCTCCATCCGAGCTAACAGCCAAACAGTCCGTCTCCAAACGTGAAGTCCTTTCACAGATTGCCAAACTGTTCGACCCAGCAGGTTGGCTGGGTCCAGTCATTATCCAGGCAAAAATATTCATGCAGGAGATCTGGCTCCAAGAACTGGGCTGGGACGATCCGCTACCTGAGAGTCTTCTCATTAAGTGGAATTTATTTCTGCAAGAGTATCCGGGCCTCAGTGCGATTCGCATCCCTAGATGGGTCGAATTCCGCCCACAGGGGACTATTCAATACCACGGGTTTTGTGACGCTTCGCAGCGTGCATATGGGGCCGCCATTTACGTGCGCACTGAGATACAAGATCGCATCTCAGTACATCTCCTAACAGCGAAAACGAGAGTCGCTCCGGTGAAGACGGTATCCTTGCCACGACTAGAGCTGTGCGGAGCAGCACTTCTGTCCGAGTTATCCGCTGCACTCAGTCCCCAGCTACCTTCCGCTGGCGGCGAATGGTTCTATTGGACAGATTCCACAATTGTGCTAGCTTGGCTTCATAAGCCACCATGCGCCTGGACTACCTTTGTAGCAAACAGAGTCGCAAAAATTACTCAGGCCACCGACTCCAATAAATGGTCCCATGTACGATCCGAGTACAATCCAGCGGACCTAGCGAGCAGAGGTGCCCCACCACAAGCGTTAGTCAACAATGAGCTGTGGTGGCACGGGCCAGAATGGTTACTCCTACCTCAGAACCAATGGCCCATTCCTTCAGATCCCCTCCCAGATACGACAATAGAGCAACGTACGATTAAGGTAAACCTCGTAAACACGGCTCCCTCATTTTCTTTCCTCGAGCGCTTCTCCAAGTTCGATCGAGCCCTGCGAGTGTTAGCCTACATCTATCGCTTCTTCAAGCGTTGCAAACGATTGTCGCTCCCGTCAACTATTGAAATTGACAGCAACGAGATTTCTTATGCACAAGAAAAACTCATTCTCCTGACCCAGAGACAAGCATACTCGTCAGAGTACACTTGCTTGAGCACGAAAAAACAGCTCATTTCCAGCAAAATCCTTAATTTGAACCCCTTTTTAGATGGTAAGGGAATTATTCGAGCATGTGGTCGTGTAAGAGCGGCCGAAGCACTCGGCTACGATGAGCGGCATCCAATCATACTGCCATACACATGTGCATATTCGCGTCTCTTGACCGCTTTCACCCATCTTATATCCTTGCATGGAGGCAACCAGCTCATGATGCGTTTAATACGATCACAGTACTGGATTCCAAAGCTGAAGGTGTTGGTCAAATCCACAATTCATTCCTGCAAAATCTGCGTCATCCGAAAAAAGAAATTGCAAACGCAGCTCATGGGCGACTTGCCTGTGGAGAGAGTCACATTCTCTCGACCGTTCACTCACACAGGAGTCGATTTTGCAGGCCCCTTCGATGTGAAAAATTACACAGGTCGAGCCTGTCTTATTACAAAAGGCTACGTGTGCGTCTTTGTGTGCTTCAGCACCAAAGCCATCCATTTAGAAGCTACATCTGACCTGACCACAGAAAAATTCCTAGCGGCATTTGCGAGATTTGTGGCACGACGAGGGTGCCCAAGTCAAATGCATTCCGACAACGGCAAAACCTTCGTCGGAGAGGCCAAAGTCCTCTCGCGCGATTTTGTAGAAGCGCTTAAGACTCAACTCCAGGCCACTTACAGTCTCCAGAAACTGTCCTGGCACTTCAACCCTCCTAGTGCACCGCATATGGGTGGCCTGTGGGAGGCAGGTGTGAAGAGTTTCAAAAATCTATTTTATAAGTCTACATCGACCTCCAAATACACCTTCGAAGAGCTTTCCACGCTCCTATCCAAAGTTGAAGCATGCCTGAATTCAAGACCGATATCTCCAGTGTCGGAAGATCCTACTGATCTCCTAGCTCTGACTCCCGGTCATTTTCTAGTCGGGGGTCCTCTACTTTCCGCAACAGAGCCAGAGATCAAGGAAAACGCCGCGTCCATCATCAACCGCTGGCAGCGCTTGAAGGCTTTGCAACAACAGTTCTGTCTCCGTTGGAAACATGAGTATCTTTTAGAGTTACACAAAAGAAACAAATGGCAAACTCCAACGCGAGACTTACAACGGGACGATCTAGTCATTATTAAAGAAGATAATCTTCCAGTTAATGACTGGCGTCTTGGTCGAATCCAAACGACCTATCCTGGCGACGACCAAAGAGTCCGAGTGGTCGACGTGTTAACAGCCCGAGGTGTCTCCAAGAGACCTATCTCTAAGCTGATCCTGCTCCCGATAGAATCTAGTCTCCATTCTCCATCCAGTAGAATCTCCAGTAAAGACTAGAATCCTAGATCCATTGGTCTGCGGACCATCCGTATAAAGCCGCATCAGTAATGTCTATTATGTTTTTTTTCAACCTTCTTCACGTAACAGCACGATGTCTCCACGCCAACAACAAGGCCGATCCAAGAGCCGACCGGCAACGGAATCGTTCCGATGCCGAGTATGCCGAGGAGTCCACGCGCTGCGAAAGTGCCAGCGGTTCATGCGGCTGTCTCCAGAGAAGAGACTCCGAGCAGTTCTGGTCAACAAATACTGCCCAAACTGCCTGGCTCACCAACATTCCGGGGAGTCCTGTCGCCGCAAGGACAAGTGCCGCAAGTGCCAGGGCGACCATCACACCTTGCTTCATTTCCAAGAAGCACGTCGCATGCCATCTCGATCTCCAGAGCGATCCCCAAAAATGCGCAGCACCAAGGCCCAAGAGCGACGCTCCGCGCCGCCTTCATCCGCTGGTTCCATCTCCTTGTCTACTTTAATGGAACACAAAAGGACAACCGTGCTCCCGAGAGCACTCATCCGACTTGGAAACGGCAAGGCGACCCGCGACACTCGGGCACTTTTAGACCCGTGCTGTCCGGTAAGTCTTATCGACGCATCCTTGGCAAAGGCCTCCGGGCTATCCGTTACCCGCGTCGGTAAAGACAACGCTTGCTCGGCCATTATCAGTTCCAGGACCTCTAGCTTCCAGCGAGAGGTCATCCTGCAGGTGATGCCAAATCTCCGGTATCGAACTCCGACGAAGCTCGTCAGCGAGAAACTGAACGAGCCTTTCAACAACGTTCGATTGGCAGACGATCGCTGGTTCCAGCCGGAAATCTCCAATCTGGTTTTGGGCTCGGACATCTATCCAGACTTGATTCTCCAAGGCGTCCTGCCGAGCCATGGCGGCGCACCATTGGCCCAAAACACAGTCTTCGGGTGGATACTGTCCGGCTCCTGCGCTCACCAGTAAACAGAGCCACTACCTCCTAATTTTTCCATTTTTTGCAATACTGCAAGGCGGGCGGCATGTTCACACAAGAAGTGTATCTAGCCGTCGCTATTTCAATGAAGTTGGTTCCGACTCCGGAACCAGGAAAAACATATTCACCACTTACACTTACACTTACAATTACAATTACACTTACACTAACACTAAAGCATTGTAACATAATATCAGAACTATAGAGCAGAAGAAAAAATAACCTGCAAGTGAACAAACGTGTTTTCCTTCAAAACCTTCTTCAAAATTTGAGCAGAGCAAAAACGCCCCCCAACAATACAGAATTTGAGCAAAGTTCATCTGGAAGCCCTGCAGACGCCCTACTACAACAGGGTGGATGACTATATCCACCACATGCGTCAACTCGCCGCGCGATTCCAGAAGCCGCTGAGAGACCGCGAGCTGGTGAAAATTATAAAGCGGGGTTTGAAGGAAAGTCTGGCGACATATATCTATGCCATGGACGTACTCACCGTGGATGAGCTGCGCCAAGAGTGCCTAGAAGTGGAGAGGCACATAGGTCGCAGAAGCCGGACGGGATACATGCAGCCGTCGCGTTGTCCACAAGGAACGAGGCCCGTAGTCCACGAGGTTGAAGTACCGCCACATCGTACAGAAACGCCGCCGGGAGAACTGGAGGAAGCATTCGTGCGAGGCAGAAACTCATCCATGCTGGAACTGCAGACAGTTCGACCACGTCTTTAGAGACTGCCTGTCCAAGGAGCGGAAAATATTCTGTTATAGGTGTGGAAAGCCGGACACTTTCTGCTCCCAGTGTGAAAACTGTCCGGGAAACCCCAGAGGGTGCGCGGTGATAGCGGGACAGACGCGTTCCGGGACGGCGACCGCGGGGAAGCAGGAGAGGGGTACCTACCAAAGCCAATAATCATTGGAAAGGAGACGGAGGTTTGGAATAAGGATCAGGATAAGACTATTTATAATTATAATAATATAGGCAAAGGAGGAACACTCAGGGGCTTACCATATGAAGAACGTGTTCGGGCATACATGTCGGCCCGAAATAGAATTTTTGGATGGCAGGATTACCCGGCGCCAGGTCGTCGAAGCGGTGACACGGGAGGATAGCCTAGACCCACGCGTATTCGCCGAAGTGGAAGTCGCCGGAGCAAAGATGAAAGGGTTGCTGGACACGGGGGCCTCAGTCAGTCTGTTGGGACGAGGATGCCGAGAGTTGGTGGAGGAACTGTGATGGGAAGTGCGGCCATACGAATCAATGGTAAGGACAGCGGCGGGTGCCAATCGCCCAATTTTAGGTCGCGTTGTTCTACCTGTGAAATACGGGAATAGAAAGGAAAACATCGTATTTTACATGTGCCCGGACCTGCGACAGGAACTATACCTGGGAATCGACTTCTGGCGAGCCTTCGAGATTGCCCCAGAGCTGCTCGATCCGGATAGAAAATCCGAAACACCAGCAGAGGCATCTGAGGTAACGGTAGCGAACCCAGAGGTGGCTTATTACCGGGACGACGACGACTGCGTGGCGGATCCGGAAATGTGGGACCCGGACAACGATCAGAGAAGTCAGATGGAAAGCGTGAAGCGCAGATTTCTCCAATTTAAGAAGGATGGTCTAGGGAAGACTCACCTGCTGCAGCACCGAATTCAGCTGATCGAGGGAGCAGAACCAGGTCAAGGACCACCTGCACACCGCGTACGAGCGAAGTCGCCAAAGATACGACCACCGCGCGCGCCAGCTCCATCTGGAACCGGGACAGGAAGTGTGGAGGCGCAACTTCGCACTAAACAGCTTCGGCAAAGCCTTCAATGCCAAGTTCGCCCGGAAATTCTTAAAGAGCCGAGTCGTCCGAGCCGTGGGCACCAACGCCTACGAGTTGGAAGATCTCCAGGGACGCGTGCTAGGCGTCTTCCACGCAAAAGATATACGGACATAACCGTAATTTGCTCACCCCCTGCCAGGCAATGGCGGCGGCAGCGCCCGTCCTCTCTTTGTTTTTTTTCTGGGTCAGTGACGAAAGTATAGATTACTTGTCGTGGGTGTGGCCTACGTTGGGCATCGTTATTAGCCGGCTGGGTCAATATATGAAATGCGCACGCAGATTCCTTGTAACGATCATTCATGTCGTTACAATAATCTGCGTGGTGATGTTTTTTTTGAAGGGTGGCAACGCCAAACCTGCGATCCACGGCGCCAAAAGCGACGATTGCTATTGGTCGCCCGGTTCGCTCTTAAAGAGAATTAAGGAGAGCGGATCACATGCCCTTGGATATGCCCTTGGCCTCCATTTGGGCCATTGACCCAAAAACATATGCAGCTGTGCAGATGAACAGCAACGGTGCCCGCCTCACCAATGTATGCGTGTGCCGAAATTCGGCACCGATGATGTTGCTGAAAAATGCAAGCGGGGAGTTTTTTATTTTGTCAGTTGCCAACGGCGGGCGTGCTGTGCTTAAAAGCCGATTAAAGGTTTTTTCTGGCTAATTTTCAAGCCGGCCCGCGGATAAAATATCCAAAAAAAAAAGGGTTGCTAACAGGCAAACTAAGCCGATATGTGTAATTGAAAAATAAATGGCTTGTTGCGGTTTAGTAATATAATTTTAATTAAAAATAACGTGCCGTATAAATCTAAAGCCACAGAACCAAAAAATTAGTGACAATTTCGGGCAAGCACCCCACGTGAAAGCGGCCATCTAAGTGCCAAACAAACTTATAAAATAAATAAATATAAAATAATCCGCGGTGCGCACCAGCCACATCCGCGACGCCGCCAGTCAAGCGTCGGCGCAACCCTGGAGGCGACGAGGTGAGCCACCGACGACCGGGCTCCAACCACAAAGAAGCGGCCACAGGCGAGGAGACCACGCCCACATCCTCCGAGTGAGTCCGTTCCGTTTTGCCCATCCTCGTTCGAGCCCTTGACGGAGTCAAACGACGACTCCTGATCATCTTCTCTGAAAAGAAATAGATTTATTTTTATCGTTAAATTTAGTTTTAATTTTTCTTGTATTTATAAATTACCTCGGTACATATATAGACGCTTACGCCGAGTGTCACTCTAGAGTGCGAACGGGACAGAAACTCCAAAGGTGATGCATCTGTGCCTGCAAAATATAAAAGTTTAAAATCAATTCTTGCGTGAACTATGCCCCCATACCTACCTTATTGGAATTACATATTTATGTCGCCCCTTACCAACCCCAGAGCTCTTTAGGTAGGGTGAGAGAAAAATAAAGCCATTTAATAATAATTTGATACCGTTTAACGAACATACCCGGTTTAAAGTGGTTGTGTGGGCAGCTTGTTCCAAGACCGGCACAACGATTGCCCTTTTAAATTGCCTCTTTGCGCAATTCTTTTGCGGCGACTGGCAACATCTCTGTAGTGTTCCGTCGCGTGTTCCATATAATGATGTTAAGACAAAATAAAAATTGAATTCTATATGATAAGAAAAAATTTAGTAATTAATACATTTTATCTATAAGCATATATATATATGAACATTAATACGCACCAGTGAAGCTAAAGAAATTTCCATGTACATACAAATCTAAAATAGCTGCAAAGATAAATGCCATAAGCAATGATTATAATTGTTATAAAGTTTAAGAGAACGCAACTAATTATACGTACCGTTTGAAAGAAAGAATGTCCGGTTAAAAATAATATTGTTGGGGAGAGTGGGCATGATGGCCGACACGGGCTAATGTAGGCCATTTAGTGGCCAAATTAAGGGAGACGAGTGCAGGTGATCGTCTCATGGTAGGGCGGGTACGCTGGGTCCGGAACCGGGGCCCGATCTGGAAGAGAAAGGTGATAAAATAGTGTTTTTGTAAATTTGTAGTGTGTCTCACCTTTGTTGTTTACGTTTTCATAGATGTTACAGCTGTTTAGTTCGTTCACGAGTTAGCAGTTCCGAATGTTGGTTATCGATATGTGGTTCATTTTTTTGTATAGTGTTGTGTGAGTCTGTTTTGCTACAGACGCGTAGCTTTGTTCTTATCGATTGTGCGGACTGCGGGCCAGGGATGGGACTACACCCAGAGAATCCGATGAGCCAGCCGGCGCGGCCCACTGAGAAACAAGCAGCATCCGTAACAATATGGCGCCCAATTTGAAGAAGCACTCGGCTTCTTTGAAGTCGATGTGCAATCAAAGAAAAATAAAAAGATATCAATAAAGGTACAGAGAAAAGGATTTCCTTGGCTTCAGGACCCGCACCGCTGAAGTCTTATGTGGCACGATTAAGTAGCTCATAATCGCGCAGCGTGTAGTGGAATCCGAGGAGCACGACGGAAATATCCATAGGATATGAGAAGTTTTCTTGTAGTGGTTGATGACGGTAAGTCACGTTCGCATGTTGGCGAAACGTTCGCGACCGTTTATCGTAGCCTGGTGGTAGCCGCCACGACAAAATAACTTGTGTTATAATGTGATATTAGGGTATGTCTTACTAAAGTTTGTTTAATGTTTTCTATTTGTTTTGCCCCACTCTGTGTTAACGTTTGGGGAGTGCTGGCCGTGGTTAAATGAGCCTCGGAGACAGGTGACCCAGGACGACATAGAGCCGATCCTGCGCCGCACCTGTCACACAGCATACCCTAAAGGTGCCCAGAAGTGCGACAGAAACCAAATAGCCTTCAAGTTAGCGTTCCTTGAATGCCGTTCGTCAGTCAAACTGACGAACTGAGCATTTGACGAATGCTTAAGTGTTGTCCACTGTCCAGATTATGCGTAGATTAGTTAGCCTGTGTTAGGATTTGTCTTCTCTCCCCCGAGTATTTGAAATTAATTAAAAAGAAAAAAATTTATTTTTTGTGAGTGTTTAGTCGATGTGTATTAATTTATTATACTTTATTAGTGAGATTTGTTAGTGGGTGTTTATTTATTTATTAATTATTTAGGAATATTGGAAAAGTTATTTTTTTGTATAAGGGTAGTGAGCTTTGTAGAAGTATGGCTGAGGAACAGGTGTCCGATTGGGCTTCTGACGCTGATGGGGCGTCGGCTCTGCCGCCGCCGCGCCCAGCTGGAGGGCTGGTGCGAACGCCAATGAATTTCCGGGGATTTCCAGAGAGACAGATCCCGGAAGAGGGTCACCTGGTAGACTTGGAGAGAGATATGGCTCAACAAGGTAAACCTACACGGAACCTGGAGTTCCCGAAAGCCCCGTTAGACTCAGTGCTCAAATCGGCGGCAAACGCGGCGATCGCTCAGGCCCACCAAACATATCTCCATGCTCTGCCATCTGGCATCAGCGAGTCCATCCGCGAGGAGATGCGAGCTGGCTTCATGGAAATGATGAAGGGCATCATTGATGTACTTAGGCCGCCAGGGAGCCAAACCGCCGAGACGAACACTGTGCCGAAGCCGCCGAGAAATAACGAGCCGGGACCACGAACAGGCGCCATCCCGAAAGAACGGGAAGTGTTCCAGCGCGAGGCATTTCCACCACCGGTGCCACCGAAGGCACATAGCCAAGGCGCACGAGGGGCGGAGTATTCGTCCAGCAGCCCAGTTTACGTTGCAGATGCTCAGTCGAGGAACTGGCGTAACCCAAATAACCGCCATTTCCGAGTGGAGGACCGGAGAGCGGATGATTTTCAACCGGAGGAGGCGTACGTCAACGTACGAGAAACGGCGTACATGAAGCTCGAGCGGTGGAACGTTAAGTTTGACTGCAAGGACGCGATGAATTCGGTCGAGGACTTCGTGTTCCGCCTTGAGTTCCTGCAGAGGCAGGATCAATGCCCGTGGAAGGAGGTCCTGCGCGGTTTCCACCTGCTCCTGACCGGCCGCGCCCGCGAGTGGTATTGGATGCACGTGCGGCATTCTAGGGTCGACAGCTGGATGCAACTGCGGCATGCCCTCTTGGACAGGTTCCGGGGCTACCAGACGGAACACGATGTGATGCAGGAGCTTTTGCAACGAGAGCAACAGGCCAGCGAAGGGTTGCATGACTATATCCACCACATGCGTCAACTCGCCGCGCGATTCCAGAAGCCGCTGAGAGACCGCGAGCTGGTGAAAATTATAAAGCGGGGTTTGAAGGAAAGTCTGGCGACATATATCTATGCCATGGACGTACTCACCGTGGATGAGCTGCGCCAAGAGTGCCTAGAAGTGGAGAGGCACATAGGTCGCAGAAGCCGGACGGGATACATGCAGCCGTCGCGTTGTCCACAAGGAACGAGGCCCGTAGTCCACGAGGTTGAAGTACCGCCACATCGTACAGAAACGCCGCCGGGAGAACTGGAGGAAGCATTCGTGCGAGGCAGAAACTCATCCCGGCTGGTATGCTGGAACTGCAGACAGTTCGACCACGTCTTTAGAGACTGCCTGTCCAAGGAGCGGAAAATATTCTGTTATAGGTGTGGAAAGCCGGACACTTTCTGCTCCCAGTGTGAAAACTGTCCGGGAAACCCCAGAGGGAGCGCGGTGATAGCGGGACAGACGCGTTCCGGGACGGCGACCGCGGGGAAGCAGGAGAGGGGTACCTACCAAAGCCAATAATCATTGGAAAGGAGACGGAGGTTTGGAATAAGGATCAGGATAAGACTATTTATAATTATAATAATATAGGCAAAGGAGGAACACTCAGGGGCTTACCATATGAAGAACCTGTTCGGGCATACATGTCGGCCCGAAATAGAATTTTTGGTGAGCGACAGCTGGAAGGGATGACACTAGCCACCCGGAGAGTGATGAAGGCACGTGCGCGCTTCCGCAGACGCAGGATTACCCGGCGCCAGGTCGTCGAAGCGGTGACACGGGAGGATAGCCTAGACCCACGCGTATTCGCCGAAGTGGAAGTCGCCGGAGCAAAGATGAAAGGGTTGCTGGACACGGGGGCCTCAGTCAGTCTGTTGGGACGAGGATGCCGAGAGTTGGTGGAGGAACTGGGATGGGAAGTGCGGCCATACGAATCAATGGTAAGGACAGCGGCGGGTGCCAATCGCCCAATTTTAGGTCGCGTTGCTCTACCTGTGAAATACGGGAATAGAAAGGAAAACATCGTATTTTACATGTGCCCGGACCTGCGACAGGAACTATACCTGGGAATCGACTTCTGGCGAGCCTTCGAGATTGCCCCAGAGCTGCTCGATCCGGATAGAAAATCCGAAACACCAGCAGAGGCATCTGAGGTAACGGTAGCGAACCCAGAGGTGGCTTATTACCGGGACGACGACGACTGCGTGGCGGATCCGGAAATGTGGGACCCGGACAACGATCAGAGGAGTCAGATGGAAAGCGTGAAGCGCAGATTTCTCCAATTTAAGAAGGATGGTCTAGGGAAGACTCACCTGCTGCAGCACCGAATTCAGCTGATCGAGGGAGCAGAACCAGGTCAAGGACCACCTGCACACCGCGTACGAGCGAAGTCGCCAAAGATACGACCACCGCGCGCGCCAGCTCCATCTAGAACCGGGACAGGAAGTGTGGAGGCGCAACTTCGCACTGAGCAGCTTCGGCAAAGCCTTCAATGCCAAGTTCGCCCGGAAATTCTTAAAGAGCCGAGTCGTCCGAGCCGTGGGCACCAACGCCTACGAGTTGGAAGATCTCCAGGGACGCGTGCTAGGCGTCTTCCACGCAAAAGATATACGGACATAACCGTAATTTGCTCACCCCCTGCCAGGCAATGGCGGCGGCAGCGCCCGTCCTCTCTTTGTTTTTTTTCTGGGTCAGTGACGAAAATATAGATTACTTGTCGTTGGTGTGGCCTACGTTGGGCATCGTTATTAGCCGGCTGGGTCAATACATGAAATGCGCACGCAGATTCCTTGTAACGATCATTCATGTCGTTACAATAATCTGCGTGGTGATGTTTTTTTTGAAGGGTGGCAACGCCAAACTTGCGATCCACGGCGCCAAAAGCGACGATTGCTATTGGTCGCCCGGTTCGCTCTTAAAGAGAATTAAGGAGAGCGGATCACATGCCCTTGGATATGCCCTTGGCCTCCATTTGGGCCATTGACCCAAAAACATATGCAGCTGTGCAGATGAACAGCAACGGTGCCCGCCTCACCAATGTATGCGTGTGCCGAAATTCGGCACCGATGATGTTGCTGAAAAATGCAAGCGGGGAGTTTTTGATTTTGTCAGTTGCCAACGGCGGGCGTGCTGTGCTTAAAAGCCGATTAAAGGTTTTTTCTGGCTAATTTTCAAGCCGGCCCGCGGATAAAATATCCAAAAAAAAAAGGGTTGCTAACAGGCAAACTAAGCCGATATGTGTAATTGAAAAATAAATGGCTTGTTGCGGTTTAGTAATATAATTTTAATTAAAAATAACGTGCCGTATAAATCTAAAGCCACAGAACCAAAAAATTAGTGACAATTTCGGGCAAGCACCCCACGTGAAAGCGGCCATCTAAGTGCCAAACAAACTTATAAAATAAATAAATATAAAATAATCCGCGGTGCGCACCAGCCACATCCGCGACGCCGCCAGTCAAGCGTCGGCGCAACCCTGGAGGCAACGAGGCGAGCCACCGACGACCGGGCTCCAACCACAAAGAAGCGGCCACAGGCGAGACCACGCCCACATCCTCCGAGTGAGTCCGTTCCGTTTTGCCCATCCTCGTTCGAGCCCTTGACGGAGTCAGACGACGACTCCTGATCATCTTCTCTGAAAAGAAATGGATTTATTTTTATCGTTAAATTTAGTTTTAATTTTTCTTGTATTTATAAATTACCTCGGTACATATATAGACGCTTACGCCGAGTGTCACTCTAGAGTGCGAACGGGACAGAAACTCCAAAGGTGATGCATCTGTGCCTGCAAAATATAAAAGTTTAAAATCAATTCTTGCGTGAACTATGCCCCCATACCTACCTAATTGGAATTACATATTTATGTCGCCCCTTACCAACCCCAGAGAGCTCTTTAGGTAGGGTGAGAGAAAAATAAAGCGATTTAATAATAATTTGATACCGTTTAACGAACATACCCGGTTTAAAGTGGTTGTGTGGGCAGCTTGTTCCAAGACCGGCACAACGATTGCCCTTTTAAATTGCCTCTTTGCGCAATTCTTTTGCGGCGACTGGCAACATCTCTGTAGTGTTCCGTCGCGTGTTCCATATAATGATGTTAAGACAAAATAAAAATTGAATTCTATATGATAAGAAAAAATTTAGTAATTAATACATTTTATCTATAAGCATATATATATATGAACATTAATACGCACCAGTGAAGCTAAAGAAATTTCCATGTACATACAAATCTAAAATAGCTGCAAAGATAAATGCCATAAGCAATGATTATAATTGTTATAAAGTTTAAGAGAACGCAACTAATTATCCGTACCGTTTGAAAGAAAGAATGTCCGGTTAAAAATAATATTGTTGGGGAGAGTGGGCATGATGGCCGACACGGGCTAATGTAGGCCATTTAGTGGCCAAATTAAGGGAGACGAGTGCAGGTGATCGTCTCATGGTAGGGCGGGTACGCTGGGTCCGGAACCGGGGCCCGATCTGGAAGAGAAAGGTGATAAAATAGTGTTTTTGTAAATTTGTAGTGTGTCTCACCTTTGTTGTTTACGTTTTCATAGATGTTACAGCTGTTTAGTTCGTTCACGAGTTAGCAGTTCCGAATGTTGGTTATCGATATGTGGTTCATTTTTTTGTATAGTGTTGTGTGAGTCTGTTTTGCTACAGACGCGTAGCTTTGTTCTTATCGATTGTGCGGACTGCGGGCCAGGGATGGGACTACACCCAGAGAATCCGATGAGCCAACCGGCGCGGCCCACTGAGAAACAAGCAGCATCCGTAACAATATGGCGCCCAATTTGAAGAAGCACTCGGCTTCTTTGAAGTCGATGTGCAATCAAAGAAAAATAAAAAGATATCAATAAAGGTACAGAGAAAAGGATTTCCTTGGCTTCAGGACCCGCACCGCTGAAGTCTTATGTGGCACGATTAAGTAGCTCATAATCGCGCAGCGTGTAGTGGAATCCGAGGAGCACGACGGAAATATCCATAAGATATGAGAAGTTTTCTTGTAGTGGTTGATGACGGTAAGTCACGTTCGCATGTTGGCGAAACGTTCGCGACCGTTTATCGTAGCCTGGTGGTAGCCGCCACGACAAAATAACTTGTGTTATAATGTGATATTAGGGTATGTCTTACTAGAGTTTGTTTAATGTTTTCTATTTGTTTTGCCCCACTCTGAGTTAACGTTTGGGGAGTGCTGGCCGTGGTTAAATGAGCCTCGGAGACAGGTGACCCAGGACGACATAGAGCCGATCCTGCGCCGCACCTGTCACACAGCATACCCTAAAGGTGCCCAGAAGTGCGACAGAAACCAAATAGCCTTCAAGTTAGCGTTCCTTGAATGCCGTTCGTCAGTCAAACTGACGAACTGAGAATTTGACGAATGCTTAAGTGTTGTCCACTGTCCAGATTATGCGTAGATTAGTTAGCCTGTGTTAGGATTTGTCTTCTCTCCCCCCGAGTATTTGAAATTAATTAAAAAGAAAAAAATTTATTTTTTGTGAGTGTTTAGTCGATGTGTATTAATTTATTATACTTTATTAGTGAGATTTGTTAGTGGGTGTTTATTTATTTATTAATTATTTAGGAATATTGGAAAAGTTATTTTTTTGTATAAGGGTAGTGTGCTTTGTAGAGGTATGGCTGAGGAACAGGTGTCCGATTGGGCTTCTGACGCTGATGGGGCGTCGGCTCTGCCGCCGCCGCGCCCAGCTGGAGGGCTGGTGCGAACGCCAATGAATTTCCGGGGATTTCCAGAGAGACAGATCCCGGAAGAGGGTCACCTGGTAGACTTGGAGAGAGATATGGCTCAACAAGGTAAACCTACACGGAACCTGGAGTTCCCGAAAGCCCCGTTAGACTCAGTGCTCAAATCGGCGGCAAACGCGGCGATCGCTCAGGCCCACCAAACATATCTCCATGCTCTGCCATCTGGCATCAGCGAGTCCATCCGCGAGGAGATGCGAGCTGGCTTCATGGAAATGATGAAGGGCATCATTGATGTACTTAGGCCGCCAGGGAGCCAAACCGCCGAGACGAACACTGTGCCGAAGCCGCCGAGAAATAACGAGCCGGGACCACGAACAGGCGCCATCCCGAAAGAACGGGAAGTGTTCCAGCGCGAGGCATTTCCACCACCGGTGCCACCGAAGGCACATAGCCAAGGCGCACGAGGGGCGGAGTATTCGTCCAGCAGCCCAGTTTACGTTGCAGATGCTCAGTCGAGGAACTGGCGTAACCCAAATAACCGCCATTTCCGAGTGGAGGACCGGAGAGCGGATGATTTTCAACCGCTCAAGCGGTGGAACGTTAAGTTTGACGGCGAGGACGCGATGAATTCGGTCGAGGACTTCGTGTTCCGCCTTGAGTTCCTGCAGAGGCAGTATCAATGCCCGTGGAAGGAGGTCCTCCGCGGTTTCCACCTGCTTCTGACCGGCCGCGCCCGCGAGTGGTATTGGATGCACGTGCGGCATTCTAGGGTCGACAGCTGGATGCAACTGCGGCATGCCCTCTGGGACAGATTTCGGGGATACCAGACGGAACACGATGTGATGCAGGAGCTTTTGCAACGAGAGCAACAGGCCAGCGAAGGGGTGGATGACTATATCCACCACATGCGTCAACTCGCCGCGCGATTCCAGAAGCCGCTGAGAGACCGCGAGCTGGTGAAAATTATAAAGCGGGGTTTGAAGGAAAGTCTGGCGAAATATATCTATGCCATGGACGTACTCACCGTGGATGAGCTGCGCCAAGAGTGCCTAGAAATGGAGAGGCACATAGGTCGCAGAAGCCGGACGGGATACATGCAGCCGTCGCGTTGTCCACAAGGAACGAGGCCCGTAGTCCACGAGGTTGAAGTACCGCCACATCGTACAGAAACGCCGCCGGGAGAACTGGAGGAAGCATTCGTGCGAGGCAGAAACTCATCCCGGCTGGTATGCTGGAACTGCAGACAGTTCGACCACGTCTTTAGAGACTGCCTGTCCAAGGAGCGGAAAATATTCTGTTATAGGTGTGGAAAGCCGGACACTTTCTGCTCCCAGTGTGAAAACTGTCCGGGAAACCCCAGAGGGAGCGCGGTGATAGCGGGACAGACGCGTTCCGGGACGGCGACCGCGGGGAAGCAGGAGAGGGGTACCTACCAAAGCCAATAATCATTGGAAAGGAGACGGAGGTTTGGAATAAGGATCAGGATAAGACTATTTATAATTATAATAATATAGGCAAAGGAGGAACACTCAGGGGCTTACCATATGAAGAACGTGTTCGGGCATACATGTCGGCCCGAAATAGAATTTTTGGTGAGCGACAGCTGGAAGGGATGACACTAGCCACCCGGAGAGTGATGAAGGCACGTGCGCGCTTCCGCAGACGCAGGATTACCCGGCGCCAGGTCGTCGAAGCGGTGACACGGGAGGATAGCCTAGATCCACGCGTATTCGCCGAAGTGGAAGTCGCCGGAGCAAAGATGAAAGGGTTGCTGGACACGGGGGCCTCAGTCAGTCTGTTGGGACGAGGATGCCGAGAGTTGGTGGAGGAACTGTGATGGGAAGTGCGGCCATACGAATCAATGGTAAGGACAGCGGCGGGTGCCAATCGCCCAATTTTAGGTCGCGTTGTTCTACCTGTGAAATACGGGAATAGAAAGGAAAACATCGTATTTTACATGTGCCCGGACCTGCGACAGGAACTATACCTGGGAATCGACTTCTGGCGAGCCTTCGAGATTGCCCCAGAGCTGCTCGATCCGGATAGAAAATCCGAAACACCAGCAGAGGCATCTGAGGTAACGGTAGCGAACCCAGAGGTGGCTTATTACCGGGACGACGATGACTGCGGATCCGGAAATGTGGGACCCGGAAAACGATCAGAGGAGTCAGATGGAAAGCGTGAAGCGCAGATTTCTCCAATTTAAGAAGGATGGTCTAGGGAAGACTCACCTGCTGCAGCACCGAATTCAGCTGATCGAGGGAGCAGAACCAGGTCAAGGACCACCTGCACACCGCGTACGAGCGAAGTCGCCAAAGATACGACCACCGCGCGCGCCAGCTCCATCTAGAACCGGGACAGGAAGTGTGGAGGCGCAACTTCGCACTGAGCAGCTTCGGCAAAGCCTTCAATGCCAAGTTCGCCCGGAAATTCTTAAAGAGCCGAGTCGTCCGAGCCGTGGGCACCAACGCCTACGAGTTGGAAGATCTCCAGGGACGCGTGCTAGGCGTGGCAACGCCAAACTTGCGATCCACGGCGCCAAAAGCGACGATTGCTATTGGTCGCCCGGTTCGCTCTTAAAGAGAATTAAGGAGAGCGGATCACATGCCCCTGGATATGCCCTTGGCCTCCATTTGGGCCATTGACCCAAAAACATATGCAGCTGTGCAGATGAACAGCAACGGTGCCCGCCTCACCAATGTATGCGTGTGCCGAAATTCGGCACCGATGATGTTGCTGAAAAATGCAAGCGGGGAGTTTTTTATTTTGTCAGTTGCCAACGGCGGGCGTGCTGTGCTTAAAAGCCGATTAAAGTTTTTTTCTGGCTAATTTTCAAGCGGGCCCGCAGATAAAATATCAAAAAAAAAAAAAGGGTTGCTAACAGGCAAACTAAGCCGATATGTGTAATTGAAAAATAAATGGCTTGTTGCGGTTTAGTAATATAATTTTAATTAAAAATAACGTGCCGTATAAATCTAAAGCCACAGATCCAAAAAATTAGTGACAATTTCGGGCAAGCACCCCACGTGAAAGCGGCCATCTAAGTGCCAAACAAACTTATAAAATATATAAATATAAAATAATCCGCGGTGCGCACCAGCCACATCCGCGACGCCGCCAGTCAAGCGTCGGCGCAACCCTGGAGGCGACGAGGCGAGCCACCGACGACCGGGCTCCAACCACAAAGAAGCGGCCACAGGCGAGACCACGCCCACATCCTCCGAGTGAGTCCGTTCCGTTTTGCCCATCCTCGTTCGAGCCCTTGGCGGAGTCAGACGACGACTTCTGATCATCTTCTCTGAAAATAAATAGATTTATTTGTATCGTTAAATTTAGTTTTAATTTTTCTTGTATTTATAAATTACCTCGGTACATATATAGACGTTTACGCCGAGTGTCACTCTAGAGTGCGAACGGGACAGAAACTCCAAAGGTGATGCATCTGTGCCTGCAAAATATAAAAGTTTAAAATCAATTCTTGCGTGAACTATGCCCCCATACCTACCTAATTGGTATTACATATTTATGTCGCCCCTTACCAACCCCAGAGAGCTCTTTAGGTAGGGTGAGAGAAAAATAAAGCGATTTAATAATAATTTGATGCCGTTTAACGAACATACCCGGTTTAAAGTGGTTGTGTGGGCAGCTTGTTCCAAGACCGGCACGATTGCCCTTTTAAATTGCCTCTTTGCGCAATTCTTTTGCGGCGACTGGCAACATCTCTGTAGTGTTCCGTCGCGTGTTCCATATAATGATGTTAAGACAAAAAAAAATTGAATTCTATATGATAAGAAAAAATTTAGTAATTAATACATTTTATCTATAAGCATATATATATGTGAACATTAATACGCACCAGTGAAGCTAAAGAAATTTCCATGTACATACAAATCTAAAATAGCTGCAAAGATAAATGCCATAAGCAATGATTATAATTGTTATAAAGTTTAAGAGAACGCAACTAATTATACGTACCGTTTGAAAGAAAGAATGTCCGGTTAAAAATAATATTGTTGGGGAGAGTGGGCATGATGGCCGACACGGGCTAATGTAGGCCATTTAGTGGCCAAATTAAGGGAGACGAGTGCAGGTGATCGTCTCATGGTAGGGCGGGTACGCTGGGTCCGGAACCGGGGCCCGATCTGGAAGAGAAAGTGGATAAAATAGTGTTTTTGTAAATTTGTAGTGTGTCTCACCTTTGTTGTTTACGTTTTCATAGATGTTACAGCTGTTTAGTTCGTTCACGAGTTAGCAGTTCCGAATGTTGGTTATCGATATGTGGTTCATTTTTTTGTATAGTGTTGTGTGAGTCTGTTTTGCTACAGACGCGTAGCTTTGTTCTTATCGATTGTGCGGACTGCGGGCCAGGGATGGGACTACACCCAGAGAATCCGATGAGCCAGCCGGCGCGGCCCACTGAGAAACAAGCAGCATCCGTAACAATATGGCGCCCAATTTGAAGAAGCACTCGGCTTCTTTGAAGTCGATGTGCAATCAAAGAAAAATAAAAAGATATCAATAAAGGTACAGAGAAAAGGATTTCCTTGGCTTCAGGACCCGCACCGCTGAAGTCTTATGTGGCACGATTAAGTAGCTCATAATCGCGCAGCGTGTAGTGGAATCCGAGGAGCACGACGGAAATATCCATAAGATATGAGAAGTTTTCTTGTAGTGGTTGATGACGGTAAGTCACGTTCGCATGTTGGCGAAACGTTCGCGACCGTTTATCGTAGCCTGGTGGTAGCCGCCACGACAAAATAACTTGTGTTATAATGTGATATTAGGGTATGTCTTACTAAAGTTTGTTTAATGTTTTCTATTTGTTTTGCCCCACTCTGTGTTAACGTTTGGGGAGTGCTGGCCGTGGTTAAATGAGCCTCGGAGACAGGTGACCCAGGACGACATAGAGCCGATCCTGCGCCGCACCTGTCACACAGCATACCCTAAAGGTGCCCAGAAGTGCGACAGAAACCAAATAGCCTTCAAGTTAGCGTTCCTTGAATGCCGTTCGTCAGTCAAACTGACGAACTGAGCATTTGACGAATGCTTAAGTGTTGTCCACTGTCCAGATTATGCGTAGATTAGTTAGCCTGTGTTAGGATTTGTCTTCTCTCCCCCCGAGTATTTGAAATTAATTAAAAAGAAAAAAATTTATTTTTTGTGAGTGTTTAGTCGATGTGTATTAATTTATTATACTTTATTAGTGAGATTTGTTAGTGGGTGTTTATTTATTTATTAATTATTTAGGAATATTGGGAAAGTTATTTTTTTGTATAAGGGTAGTGAGCTTTGTAGAGGTATGGCTGAGGAACAGGTGTCCGATTGGGCTTCTGACGCTGATGGGGCGTCGGCTCTGCCGCCGCCGCGCCCAGCTGGAGGGCTGGTGCGAACGCCAATGAATTTCCGGGGATTTCCAGAGAGACAGATCCCGGAAGAGGGTCACCTGGTAGACTTGGAGAGAGATATGGCTCAACAAGGTAAACCTACACGGAACCTGGAGTTCCCGAAAGCCCCGTTAGACTCAGTGCTCAAATCGGCGGCAAACGCGGCGATCGCTCAGGCCCACCAAACATATCTCCATGCTCTGCCATCTGGCATCAGCGAGTCCATCCGCGAGGAGATGCGAGCTGGCTTCATGGAAATGATGAAGGGCATCATTGATGTACTTAGGCCGCCAGGGAGCCAAACCGCCGAGACGAACACTGTGCCGAAGCCGCCGAGAAATAACGAGCCGGGACCACGAACAGGCGCCATCCCGAAAGAACGGGAAGTGTTCCAGCGCGAGGCATTTCCACCACCGGTGCCACCGAAGGCACATAGCCAAGGCGCACGAGGGGCGGAGTATTCGTCCAGCAGCCCAGTTTACGTTGCAGATGCTCAGTCGAGGAACTGGCGTAACCCAAATAACCGCCATTTCCGAGTGGAGGACCGGAGAGCGGATGATTTTCAACCGGAGGAGGCGTACGCCAACGTACGAGAAACGGCGTACATGAAGCTCGAGCGGTGGAACGTTAAGTTTGACGGCGAGGACGCGATGAATTCGGTCGAGGACTTCGTGTTCCGCCTTGAGTTCCTGCAGAGGCAGTATCAATGCACGTGGAAGGAGGTCCTGCGCGGTTTCCACCTGCTCCTGACCGGCCGCGCCCGCGAGTGGTATTGGATGCACGTGCGGCATTCTAGGGTCGACAGCTGGATGCAACTGCCTCATGCCCTCTTGGACAGGTTCCGGGGCTACCAGACGGAACACGATGTGATGCAGGAGCTTTTGCAACGAGAGCAACAGGCCAGCGAAGGGGTGGATGACTATATCTACCACATGCGTCAACTCGCCGCGCGATTCCAGAAGCCGCTGAGAGACCGCGAGCTGGTGAAAATTATAAAGCGGGGTTTGAAGGAAAGTCTGGCGAAATATATCTATGCCATGGACGCTGCGCCAAGAGTGCCTAGAAGTGGAGAGGCACATAGGTCGCAGAAGCCGGACGGGATACATGCAGCCGTCGCGTTGTCCACAAGGAACGAGGCCCGTAGTCCACGAGGTTGAAGTACCGCCACATCGTACAGAAACGCCGCCGGGAGAACTGGAGGAAGCATTCGTGTGAGGCAGAAACTCATCCCGGCTGGTATGCTGGAACTGCAGACAGTTCGACCACGTCTTTAGAGACTGCCTGTCCAAGGAGCGGAAAATAATCTGTTATAGGTGTGGAAAGCCGGACACTTTCTGCTCCCAGTGTGAAAACTGTCCGGGAAACCCCAGAGGGAGCGCGGTGATAGCGGGACAGACGCGTTCCGGGACGGCGACCGCGGGGAAGCAGGAGAGGGGTACCTACCAAAGCCAATAATCATTGGAAAGGAGACGGAGGTTTGGAATAAGGATCAGGATAAGACTATTTATAATTATAATAATATAGGCAAAGGAGGAACACTCAGGGGCTTACCATATGAAGAACGTGTTCGGGCATACATGTCGGCCCGAAATAGAATTTTTGGTGAGCGACAGCTGGAAGGGATGACACTAGCCACCCGGAGAGTGATGAAGGCACGTGCGCGCTTCCGCAGACGCAGGATTACCCGGCGCCAGGTCGTTGAAGCGGTGACACGGGAGGATAGCCTAAACCCACGCGTATTCGCCGAAGTGGAAGTCGCCGGAGCAAAGATGAAAGGGTTGCTGGACACGGGGGCCTCAGTCAGTCTGTTGGGACGAGGATGCCGAGAGTTGGTGGAGGAACTGTGATGGGAAGTGCGGCCATACGAATCAATGGTAAGGACAGCGGCGGGTGCCAATCGCCCAATTTTAGGTCGCGTTGTTCTACCTGTGAAATACGGGAATAGAAAGGAAAACATCGTATTTTACATGTGCCCGGACCTGCGACAGGAACTATACCTGGGAATCGACTTCTGGCGAGCCTTCGAGATTGCCCCAGAGCTGCTCGATCCGGATAGAAAATCCGAAACACCAGCAGAGGCATCTGAGGTAACGGTAGCGAACCCAGAGGTGGCTTATTACCGGGACGACGACGACTGCGGATCCGGAAATGTGGGACCCGGACAACGATCAGAGGAGTCAGATGGAAAGCGTGAAGCGCAGATTTCTCCAATTTAAGAAGGATGGTCTAGGGAAGACTCACCTGCTGCAGCACCGAATTCAGCTGATCGAGGGAGCAGAACCAGGTCAAGGACCACCTGCACACCGCGTACGAGCGAAGTCGCCAAAGATACGACCACCGCGCGCGCCAGCTCCATCTAGAACCGGGACAGGAAGTGTGGAGGCGCAACTTCGCACTGAGCAGCTTCGGCAAAGCCTTCAATGCCAAGTTCGCCCGGAAATTCTTAAAGAGCCGAGTCGTCCGAGCCGTGGGCACCAACGCCTACGAGTTGGAAGATCTCCAGGGACGCGTGCTAGGCGTGGCAACGCCAAACTTGCGATCCACGGCGCCAAAATCGACGATTGCTATTGGTCGCCCGGTTCGCTCTTAAAGAGAATTAAGGAGAGCGGATCACATGCCCTTGGATATGCCCTTGGCCTCCATTTGGGCCATTGACCCAAAAACATATGCAGCTGTGCAGATGAACAGCAACGGTGCCCGCCTCACCAATGTATGCGTGTGCCGAAATTCGGCACCGATGATGTTGCTGAAAAATGCAAGCGGGGAGTTTTTGATTTTGTCAGTTGCCAACGGCGGGCGTGCTGTGCTTAAAAGCCGATTAAAGTTTTTTTCTGGCTAATTTTCAAGCCGGCCCGCGGATAAAATATCCAAAAAAAAAGGGTTGCTAACAGGCAAACTAAGCCGATATGTGTAATTGAAAAATAAATGGCTTGTTGCGGTTTAGTAATATAATTTTAATTAAAAATAACGTGCCGTATAAATCTAAAGCCATAGAACCAAAAAATTAGTGACAATTTCGGGCAAGCACCCCACGTGAAAGCGGCCATCTAAGTGCCAAACAAACTTATAAAATAAATAAATATAAAATAATCCGCGGTGCGCACCAGCCACATCCGCGACGCCGCCAGTCAAGCGTCGGCGCAACCCTGGAGCCGACGAGGCGAGCCACCGACGACCGGGCTCCAACCACAAAGAAGCGGCCACAGGCGAGACCACGCCCACATCCTCCGAGTGAGTCCGTTCCGTTTTGCCCATCCTCGTTCGAGCCCTTGACGGAGTCAGACGACGACTCCTGATCATCTTCTCTGAAAAGAAATAGATTTATTTTTATCGTTAAATTTAGTTTTAATTTTTCTTGTATTTATAAATTACCTCGGTACATATATAGACGCTTACGCCGAGTGTCACTCTAGAGTGCGAACGGGACAGAAACTCCAAAGGTGATGCATCTGTGCCTGCAAAATATAAAAGTTTAAAATCAATTCTTGCGTGAACTATGCCCTATACCTACCTAATTGGAATTACCAATTTATGTCGCCCCTTACCAACCCCAGAGAGCTCTTTAGGTAGGGTGAGAGAAAAATAAAGCGATTTAATAATAATTTGATACCGTTTAACGAACATACCCGGTTTAAAGTGGTTGTGTGGGCAGCTTGTTCCAAGACCGGCACAACGATTGCCCTTTTAAATGGCCTCTGCGCAATTCTTTTGCGGCGACTGGCAACATCTCTGTAGTGTTCCGTCGCTTGTTCCATATAGTGATGTTAAGACAAAAAAAAAAAAATTGAATTCTATATGATAAGAAAAAATTTAGTTATTAATACATTTTATCTATAAGCATATATATATGTGAACATTAATACGCACCAGTGAAGCTAAAGAAATTTCCATGTACATACAAATCTAAAATAGCTGCAAAGATAAATGCCATAAGCAATGATTATAATTGTTATAAAGTTTAAGAGAACGCAACTAATTATACGTACCGTTTGAAAGAAAGAATGTCCGGTTAAAAATAATATTGTTGGGGAGAGTGGGCATGATGGCCGACACGGGCTAATGTAGGCCATTTAGTGGCCAAATTAAGGGTGACGAGTGCAGGTGATCGTCTCATGGTAGGGCGGGTACGCTGGGTCCGGAACCGGGGCCCGATCTGGAAGAGAAAGTGGATAAAATAGTGTTTTTGTAAATTTGTAGTGTGTCTCACCTTTGTTGTTTACGTTTTCATAGATGTTACAGCTGTTTAGTTCGTTCACGAGTTAGCAGTTCCGAATGTTGGTTATCGATATGTGGTTCATTTTTTTGTATAGTGTTGTGTGAGTCTGTTTTGCTACAGACATGTAGCTTTGTTCTTATCGATTGTGCGGACTGCGGGCCAGGGATGGGACTACACCCAGAGAATCCGATGAGCCAGCCGGCGCGGCCCACTGAGAAACAAGCAGCATCCGTAACAATATGGCGCCCAATTTGAAGAAGCACTCGGCTTCTTTAAAGTCGATGTGCAATCAAAGAAAAATAAAAAGATATCAATAAAGGTGCAGAGAAAAGGATTCCCTTGGCTTCAGGACCCGCACCGCTGAAGTCTTATGTGGCACGATTAAGTAGCTCATAATCGCGCAGCGTGTAGTGGAATCCGAGGAGCACGACGGAAATATCCATAAGATATGAGAAGTTTTCTTGTAGTGGTTGATGACGGTAAGTCACGTTCGCATGTTGGCGAAACGTTCGCGACCGTTTATCGTAGCCTGGTGGTAGCCGCCACGACAAAATAACTTGTGTTATAATGTGATATTAGGGTATGTCTTACTAGAGTTTGTTTAATGTTTTCTATTTGTTTTGCCCCACTCTGTGTTAACGTTTGGGGAGTGCTGGCCGTGGTTAAATGAGCCTCGGAGACAGGTGACCCAGGACGACATAGAGCCGATCCTGCGCCGCACCTGTCACACAGCATACCCTAAAGGTGCCCAGAAGTGCGACAGAAACCAAATAGCCTTCAAGTTAGCGTTCCTTGAATGCCGTTCGTCAGTCAAACTGACGAACTGAGCATTTGACGAATGCTTAAGTGTTGTCCACTGTCCAGATTATGCGTAGATTAGTTAGCCTGTGTTAGGATTTGTCTTCTCTCCCCCCGAGTATTTGAAATTAATTAAAAAGAAAAAAATTTATTTTTTGTGAGTGTTTAGTCGATGTGTATTAATTTATTATACTTTATTAGTGAGATTTGTTAGTGGGTGTTTATTTATTTATTAATTATTTAGGAATATTGGAAAAGTTATTTTTTTGTATAAGGGTAGTGAGCTTTGTAGAGGTATGGCTGAGGAACAGGTGTCCGATTGGGCTTCTGACGCTGATGGGGCGTCGGCTCTGCCGCCGCCGCGC
This sequence comes from Drosophila kanekoi, assembly GCA_037075305.1. Taxonomy (NCBI): domain Eukaryota; kingdom Metazoa; phylum Arthropoda; class Insecta; order Diptera; family Drosophilidae; genus Drosophila; species Drosophila kanekoi. The sequence goes on along the minus strand of JBAMCE010000093.1, from coordinate 499,868 downwards.
CCAGCTGGAGGGCTGGTGCGAACGCCAATGAATTTCCGGGGATTTCCAGAGAGACAGATCCCGGAAGAGGGTCACCTGGTAGACTTGGAGAGAGATATGGCTCAACAAGGTAAACCTACACGGAACCTGGAGTTCCCGAAAGCCCCGTTAGACTCAGTGCTCAAATCGGCGGCAAACGCGGCGATCGCTCAGGCCCACCAAACATATCTCCATGCTCTGCCATCTGGCATCAGCGAGTCCATCCGCGAGGAGATGCGAGCTGGCTTCATGGAAATGATGAAGGGCATCATTGATGTACTTAGGCCGCCAGGGAGCCAAACCGCCGAGACGAACACTGTGCCGAAGCCGCCGAGAAATAACGAGCCGGGACCACGAACAGGCGCCATCCCGAAAGAACGGAAAGTGTTCCAGCGCGAGGCATTTCCACCACCGGTGCCACCGGAGGCACATAGCCAAGGCGCACGAGGGGCGGAGTATTCGTCCAGCAGCCCAGTTTACGTTGCAGATGCTCAGTCGAGGAACTGGCGTAACCCAAATAACCGCCATTTCCGAGTGGAGGACCGGAGAGCGGATGATTTTCAACCGGAGGAGGCGTACGCCAACGTACGAGAAACGGCGTACATGAAGCTCGAGCGGTGGAACGTTAAGTTTGACGGCGAGGACGCGATGAATTCGGTCGAGGACTTCGTGTTCCGCCTTGAGTTCCTGCAGAGGCAGTATCAATGCCCGTGGAAGGAGGTCCTGCGCGGTTTCCACCTGCTCCTGACCGGCCGCGCCCGCGAGTGGTATTGGATGCACGTGCGGCATTCTAGGGTCGACAGCTGGATGCAACTGCGGCATGCCCTCTGGGACAGATTTCGGGGATACCAGACGGAAAACGATGTGATGCAGGAGCTTTTGCAACGAGAGCAACAGGCCAGCGAAGGGGTGGATGACTATATCCACCACATGCGTCAACTCGCCGCGCGATTCCAGAAGCCGCTGAGAGACCGCGAGCTGGTAAAAATTATAAAGCGGGGTTTGAAGGAAAGTCTGACGAAATATATCTATGCCATGGACGTACTCACCGTGGATGAGCTGCGCCAAGAGTGCCTAGAAGTGGAGAGGCACATAGGTCGCAGAAGCCGGACGGGATACATGCAGCCGTCGCGTTGTCCACAAGGAACGAGGCCCGTAGTCCACGAGGTTGAAGTACCGCCACATCGTACAGAAACGCCGCCGGGAGAACTGGAGGAAGCATTCGTGCGAGGCAGAAACTCATCCATGCTGGAACTGCAGACAGTTCGACCACGTCTTTAGAGACTGCCTGTCCAAGGAGCGGAAAATATTCTGTTATAGGTGTGGAAAGCCGGACACTTTCTGCTCCCAGTGTGAAAACTGTCCGGGAAACCCCAGAGGGAGCGCGGTGATAGCGGGACAGACGCGTTCCGGGACGGCGACCGCGGGGAAGCAGGAGAGGGGTACCTACCAAAGCCAATAATCATTGGAAAGGAGACGGAGGTTTGGAATAAGGATCAGGATAAGACTATTTATAATTATAATAATATAGGCAAAGGAGGAACACTCAGGGGCTTACCATATGAAGAACGTGTTCGGGCATACATGTCGGCCCGAAATAGAATTTTTGGTGAGCGACAGCTGGAAGGGATGACACTAGCCACCCGGAGAGTGATAAAGGCACGTGCGCGCTTCCGCAGACGCAGGATTACCCGGCGCCAGGTCGTCGAAGCGATGACACGGGAGGATAGCCTAGACCCACGCGTATTCGCCGAAGTGGAAGTCGCCGGAGCAAAGATGAAAGGGTTGCTGGACACGGGGGCCTCAGTCAGTCTGTTGGGACGAGGATGCCGAGAGTTGGTGGAGGAACTGGGATGGGAAGTGCGGCCATACGAATCAATGGTAAGGACAGCGGCGGGTGCCAATCGCCCAATTTTAGGTCGCGTTGTTCTACCTGTGAAATACGGGAATAGAAAGGAAAACATCGTATTTTACATGTACCCGGACCTGCGACAGGAACTATACCTGGGAATCGACTTCTGGCGAGCCTTCGAGATTGCCCCAGAGCTGCTCGATCCGGATAGAAAATCCGAAACACCAGCAGAGGCATCTGAGGTAACGGTAGCGAACCCAGAGGTGCCTTATTACCGGGACGACGACGACAGCGTGGCGGATCCGGAAATGTGGGACCCGGACAACGATCAGAGGAGTCAGATGGAAAGCGTGAAGCGCAGATTTCTCCAATTTAAGAAGGATGGTCTAGGGAAGACTCACCTGCTGCAGCACCGAATTCAGCTGATCGAGGGAGCAGAACCAGGTCAAGGACCACCTGCACACCGCGTACGAGCGAAGTCGCCAAAGATACGACCACCGCGCGCGCCAGCTCCATCTAGAACCGGGACAGGAAGTGTGGAGGCGCAACTTCGCACTGAGCGGCTTCGGCAAAGCCTTCAATGCCAAGTTCGCCCGGAAATTCTTAAAGAGTCGAGTCGTCCGAGCCGTGGGCACCAACGCCTACGAGTTGGAAGATCTCCAGGGACGCGTGCTAGGCGTCTTCCACGCAAAAGATATACGGACATAACCGTAATTTGCTCACCCCCTGCCAGGCAATGGCGGCGGCAGCGCCCGTCCTCTCTTTGTTTTTTTTCTGGGTCAGTGACGAAAGTATAGATTACTTGTCGTGGGTGTGGCCTACGTTGGGCATCGTTATTAGCCGGCTGGGTCAATACATGTAATGCGCACGCAGATTCCTTGTTACGATCATTCATGTCGTTACAATAATCTGCGTGGTGATGTTGCATTTGATGTTATCGGCAGCACCGAGGGTTACTTAGTTGGTTGCGTGCGATATTATCGGCCACGCCGATATCGTTTCCTCATATAGATCAGAGTGTGCGGGGTGAAGTTGGGCCCACGGCGGAGCACAAATTTTTGAAGGGTGGCAACGCCAAACTTGCGATCCACGGCGCCAAAAGCGACGATTGCTATTGGTCGCCCGGTTCGCTCTTAAAGAGAATTAAGGAGAGCGGATCACATGCCCTTGGATATGCCCTTGGCCTCCATTTGGGCCATTGACCCAAAAACATATGCAGCTGTGCAGATGAACAGCAACGGTGCCCGCCTCACCAATGTATGCGTGTGCCGAAATTCGGCACCGATGATGTTGCTGAAAAATGCAAGCGGGGAGTTTTTGATTTTGTCAGTTGCCAACGGCGGGCGTGCTGTGCTTAAAAGCCGATTAAAGTTTTTTTCTGGCTAATTTTCAAGCCGGCCCGCGGATAAAATATCAAAAAAAAGGGTTGCTAACAGGCAAACTAAGCCGATATGTGTAATTGAAAAATAAATGGCTTGTTGCGGTTTAGTAATATAATTTTAATTAAAAATAACGTGCCGTATAAATCTAAAGCCACAGAACCAAAAAATTAGTGACAATTTCGGGCAAGCACCCCACGTGAAAGCGGCCATCTAAGTGCCAAACAAACTTATAAAATAATCCGTCGTGCGCACCAGCCACATCCGCGACGCCGCCAGTCAAGCGTCGGCGCAACCCTGGAGGCGACGAGGCGAGCCACCGACGACCGGGCTCCAACCACAAAGAAGCGGCCACAGGCGAGACCACGCCCACATCCTCCGAGTGAGTCCGTTCCGTTTTGCCCATCCTCGTTCGAGCCCTTGACGGAGTCAGACGACGACTCCTGATCATCTTCTCTGAAAAGAAATAGATTTATTTTTATCGTTAAATTTAGTTTTAATTTTTCTTGTATTTATAAATTACCTCGGTACATATATAGACGCTTACGCCGAGTGTCACTCTAGAGTGCGAACGGGACAGAAACTCCAAAGGTGATGCATCTGTGCCTGCAAAATATAAAAGTTTAAAATCAATTCTTGCGTGAACTATGCCCCCATACCTACCTAATTGGAATTACCAATTTATGTCGCCCCTTACCAACCCCAGAGAGCTCTTTAGGTAGGGTGAGAGAAAAATAAAGCGATTTAATAATAATTTGATACCGTTTAACGAACATACCCGGTTTAAAGTGGTTGTGTGGGCAGCTTGTTCCAAGACCGGCACAACGATTGCCCTTTTAAATGGCCTCTGCGCAATTCTTTTGCGGCGACTGGCAACATCTCTGTAGTGTTCCGTCGCGTGTTCCATATAATGATGTTAAGACAAAATAAAAATTGAATTCTATATGATAAGAAAAAATTTAGTAATTAATACATTTTATCTATAAGCATATATATATATGAACATTAATACGCACCAGTGAAGCTAAAGAAATTTCCATGTACATACAAATCTAAAAAGCTGCAAAGATAAATGCCATAAGCAATGATTATAATTGTTATAAAGTTTAAGAGAACGCAACTAATTATACGTACCGTTTGAAAGAAAGAATGTCCGGTTAAAAATAATATTGTTGGGGAGAGTGGGCATGATGGCCGACATGGGCTAATGTAGGCCATTTAGTGGCCAAATTAAGGGAGACGAGTGCAGGTGATCGTCTCATGGTAGGGCGGGTACGCTGGGTCCGGAACCGGGGCCCGATCTGGAAGAGAAAGTGGATAAAATAGTGTTTTTGTAAATTTGTAGTGTGTCTCACCTTTGTTGTTTACGTTTTCATAGATGTTACAGCTGTTTAGTTCGTTCACGAGTTAGCAGTTCCGAATGTTGGTTATCGATATGTGGTTCATTTTTTTGTATAGTGTTGTGTGAGTCTGTTTTGCTACAGACATGTAGCTTTGTTCTTATCGATTGTGCGGACTGCGGGCCAGGGATGGGACTACACCCAGAGAATCCGATGAGCCAGCCGGCGCGGCCCACTGAGAAACAAGCAGCATCCGTAACATGTAGGCCGTTTAGTCTTCAAAATGAGGGAGACGAGAGTAGGTGATCGTCTCATGGTAGGGCGGGTACGCTGGGTCCGGAACCGGGGCCCGATCTGGAAGAGTAAAGTGGATAAAATAGTGTTTTTGTTAATTTATAGTGTGTCTCACCTTTGTTGTTTACGTTTTCATAGCTGTTACAGCTGTTTATGTTGTTCACGAGTTAGCAGTTCCGAATATTGGTTATCGATATGTAGTTCATTTTGAATAGTGTTGTGTGAGTCTGTTTTGCTACAGGCATGTAGCTTTGTTGTTATCGATTATGCGGACTGCGGGCCAGGGATGGGACTACACCCAGAGAATCCGATGAGCCAGCCGGCGCGGACCACTGAGAAACAAGCAGTTCCGTAACATAATCAATAACATTTTATAAAATATCTCAAAATCTAGTTGATTTGAATTTACTTTACTTTAGTAGCACTAATTATTAATTAATTAATTTCGATGGCGAATGATTTAGTCGGCTTTGCTTTTAACTAACGGGTGGCGGGCTTAATATTTTGCGACACTACTGTAAGATGCACAGCTGATGTACTATATAGAATCTGCGGATAGTACGAATGATCGGAAACACAACAAATGGTCTTTGAAATTTGTTATCAATTACGTAACAGTTTTCAAGGTTTCCCATGAGCCCAGACCGCTCTTTGGTACAACTAAGCAATAGTTAAAAATTTTTGTACGCATGCTCAGTTGGCTGTCAGAAATAACTTATATTTGTTTGTAAACCTTCTTATTGATACCCTGGGTAATCAAAACATGTGTAGGTTCTAATGAAACGTTACAGCTTACCATATTCTTACGTATATTCTGAATATGAGGGTATAAGAAGTGGTGTTGTAATGTTAAAATTGATGGTCGCATTATATTGTAATATTAACTTTTTAAGATTTACATTAGCCGACAAAGCTTACTGGCTATTACTGTGCTTTTCCGAGTTCTTATGGAGATTATAGTCACTCAACTTTTTCGCTTAGGCTCATCATAGCCAACGTAAAATAAAATTAAAAACAAGTAAGAGGTTCTAGTCGGGAGCTCCCGACTACGGGATAACCAGAACCCTGTTATTCCAACAACACATGCAGCTCGTGCTAAGCGCTCATATGCTTTATTGCATTGTAATAAAGATAAATTATATAAAAAAACTCCCGTGGCAGAGTTCAAACATGCAACTAACCGCAGAAAAAAAATAGTTCCTCTTTGGATTCGAGCTTGCAACAGACCACACTACTTGCCGTCGCCTCTACCCAACAGCCACACCAATCTTTGGGTCTCGAAGAGAAAAATAAAACTAAAAGAGCAGCAAAGATAACAATACAATCGTAACTTCAATTTTGTTGATGAAATTCACAGAAGACGCGCATGAATGTGTACATGTATACAGAAATTCTTGCAATTTGCACTAGCTGCCGCAAACACGTGGGCAGCCAAAACACATTTTCTGTAATAACTTTTGTGTTTCCTAACCGTCCCCCCAAATGACACACGTGGCGGTTGCCTTAAAATTGAGAGGCTTATAGTCAGAGATGGCGGCGGCAGGATTGATTGCCTCAAAATTGGATTTGTCATACAGACCATAACTGTTTAGAGCTGCGACCAGATCTAGAAACAAAAGTGTATATGCCGGTCAGGTGCTCCCGGGCCTCGTGGCGTAACGAAAGTGTATGGCAAAAATTCTTCTATTTAACCAATCGGCCACTTTTATAATTTTGTGTTCAGCTCAATTGTAATTTAAATTTATCCGACTGATGCCAAAATTTATTTTAGTTTATATTAGTTTTTGGTGGCCGTAGCCAGACCTTCAGTTGTAAAATTATTTTTCAAAGAGACTTTTATAGGGTCTAAGAACTTTAAAATTTAAAATTGAAGATACGCAGGCGCTTTGTCGCAGCGCAGCTTCTTTATTCAAAGGCAAGCTGTTATGATCGCTTACCCGGTTCAACTTGAATCTGATAACGGCAACCGTTACACCACAGGATAATATTCCACCTTTAGACGGGTATATTAACGGGAATTAGACTCTAATGTCTTTGGCATGAAAAGTGCCAATTTCTATTCCATGGTGATTTTCAAGGGCATAAAAACAGTTTCTTTTAGATACGGAATTTGATAATCTGAGGAACCAGTTTGGCAACTGAGGAGCAAATTGTGTGAGAATTTGCCAACCCTAAAATTTCGACAGAACACCTCCTGTCCTTCACGAAAAGAAACGTTGTTGCAGCGTACATTTTATTCAGCCGCATTGCGCTCATAGGCTTTTCTGATGTTTGTCTGCACATCTGTTCTGAGGAATGCCAAGTTGTCAGACCGCAACAGGGGAACCAACGGTTCTTCTAATGAGAACAACTCCTTTAAAAGTTTGTTGTCGGTACCATGAGTGATCATATTTACCCCAAATAGGACACGATATGTAGATCACCCGATTGATTGGTGCAGAGCAGACCTTAAGGAACAATGGGTCTGATCCTGTTTTAGGTTCGAGCAAATGGCGTCGAGTATTAAGCGGTAAACTCATTCTGCAGCATTGCTCTGCGGTAAATATAGATCTGTATATAAATGCTGAATGCCGAGTTCGGCATGGAACTCACGAGCCTTGAACTGGGTCCATTATTATAGTTAGTGGCACACCAAAACAATGAAGTTTCTAGAAGAAATTTTTGTATCACAGCTGAGGTGAATTTCTTCAGGGGCTGTAACCAATGATAATCAATATAAAGTCTTTGAAATGGTCTATAAATTGGGATGTGAGCACCCATAGATGGCCGCTAGTATAGTTCCTTAGTTCCTTTACATAAATGGCAATTTCGAATGTATACACATCCTGTAATCCTGGTCAGAACAAATTTCTGCGGATTTTCTCAATATTTTTTTGCATGCCGGCCTGCAACGACGACGATCGACTTTAAGTCGATTAGGCACCCATAGTTTCCATAAAGGACTTTCTTGTGTCGAATCTGTTCTCGAATGCGTCAAGCCGCCACCATTTTGCAAGGAATAGCCAGACAGATACTTCCTACAGATGGAGTCATAGTCCGCTGTAGGTACTGACAGCACAAAGTATCACCAAGTGATCGGATCTCTGGAACCACAGTACTTGGAGCACATTGCCGACATCATACAAAATCAACCACAGCTCAATAAGTATGACGCAATCAAAATAGTTCAAGAAATACACTGATTCCAATCAACGAAAATTGACCAAGCTTATATACGAACTGCAATTGGGAGATCTCAAACCGCCACAGTTGTTAAAGCGCATGAGAGACATAGCAGGCACCCAAATTTCCGACGAGGCCATAAAAGCACTTTGGTTTGAACGTCTTCCAGATAATGCTCGAGGTATTGTTGACGGCGACTCGGCTAGAGTCTCCATGCAGGCAGACAAAATATTGGAAGACCTGCGCCACTCAACAGTATACGTGGTGCATAAAGACGCCAATGACGGCAAACTTCAAACGGAAATCGACGAGTTGCGCAAGGAGATGCGAAAGCTGAAATCGAGACCCAGGAATCGCGCATGCAGTAACTCTTAGTCGCCGAATCGCCATTTGTTCTGCATCTATCACGGCAGATTTGGCGCCAAATCTAGACAGTGTCACACCGATTCCAACTGGGCCGACACCCTTCCCAAAGTACTAGTTGGCTTACGAGCAGCATTTAAAGAATATCTCAACGCCTCTCCAGCTGAGGTGCCGGGTGAATTTTTCCAGAAATCTTCCGAAGAATACATCGAAAGTGAATTCATCAGGCGCCTACGTTCAACCATGTCCCAACTGAAGCCCGTAAATACATCACAACACGCTACTGTTATCGATATCAACGGCAAGCACTGTAACCATCGACCGTATTAAGGCTTACTTAGAAGCAAACAATGCAACATCGTCTTCACCTGCAACTAAATGCAACATTCAACACCCCATTATTACCACCAAATAAATACGTTCTTTTGCAACTTAGTCGCAGCATTAGAGGAGAAGTCGATGTGACAGTCTCATCTCCTCAATAAAATATCAATTATCGATAAATCATAAATAATTCATAATAAATCAGTCATGAGAATTGTTAAATCATATGAAATAGATTTAAAGCTTTTTGCTAATAAATAAAAGATGCGAGTAAAGTCGTACATGTCAATAGGCGTCTTTCATATCTAGTTTTGAAATTATATTTGCCTTTGGTAGTCGCGAAAGAATGCCATAGATGCTCGGCAAAAGATAAGCATCTTTTTAGTGGCGTCATTTAGTCTTCGAGCATCCAGACAAAGGCGAACCTTGTTGGGCTTAAGGAAGACTTGCATAGGCAAGCTTCAGGCGCTTACCGACGGCTCAAAAGCTACAAGCTGCAACGTGCGAACAATTTTGCATACATCAATTTTTCTACTTCCGGATTTACAGGGGAAAATCTTTGTTTCACTGGACATGATTCACCTATATCTATACGATGTTGGAATAATGTAATACTGCCTAATCTGTCAGAAGCGTTGTACTGTACTACGTACAGCTATTGCGTTTGCTGGATATTTAAGGGATTATTAGACTCTGTTTCTTGCTCTTTTCCAATCAATTTCAAACTTTGAAATAATTAGCTAACCGTTCATAATACGGTAAAAATCGTATTTTAGTTTAAGTTTTTTGTATATTGGAGTATGACTGTAAAATCTGTGTAGGCACCAAGCTTTTGTCTCGTTCCGCAGAGACTAAGTTAGTATGGCAATTAATTACATTTTTGGGGGCATCCACCTGTTGCTGCACCCTTTTGTCGGATTTCCGAAGCTTTACGCATCCATAACAAAAGATACGACGGTCAGCAAGGCTGTTTTCCCACATGTACCCTTGCTCTTCGCAGTTTTAAATTGGCATAACTACGAATTGCTGCAGTGTTAAGATCTGTATCTTCTGAGTGTTCTACCTCTGGTTCATGAAAAGGCTTTTCTAGTCCATATACTTGGCGACGGGAAGCTATTGGCCGCGATTTATTCATACCATCAATATGACAATTGACCTCATAGACTAAATTCTCGTTCATCTGTTCCAATCTCCGTAGATGGCCAACTGAATTTATTGATTGGTATAGAAGTTTATGCCGTGTTTCTGGTAGTCAATTATTTTATAAAATTTCAATTTACTCTGTCTCATCAATTTTGATTGAAAATTTATCGAGCAGTGCAGCTAAGATTCTCCAGGCTGTTGCTTCCTAGCTCTAACCAATTCTTTGCTTAAAAAATCGGAGCGAAAATCTTTGTACTGATGGCGAAGAACAGAATAAAATTCATTCCAGACAATGCGGCCTACCTCTTTATGGTACCGCCAGTACCAGGCACACGCTTTGCCTAAAAATAGCACATGTAAGGGCTTAAGGTCGCTGTCTAAAGTCTCATCCGTCAATGTTTTGACTCTTTATATAAATTCTTCAACTCCTAATCCTTCTGACGACCCATTAATGTGAAGATTCCATTTTCGCATGGTGTCAGCAATTTTGTGGTTGGCAACACTCTTGGTGGGGGTGGCTTCTAATTGCAATGATGACATAACGCGAGTAATCGATTGTTCGATCATCTCCTGAATTTTTTTATTTAGTTCACTCCGTCTAGCTACTCACTCAGTCGTTCATGAACGATGTATTCTAATCAGCAGTTCAGCTGTTCATGAACTATACATTCTATCGTTCAATAACAACAAATACTTTTGATTTGTTGACTTGTAAGTAAGTGATGTGTGAATTGTAATTGAAAGGTTATTGTTATGACTGCAAAACGGAAGAAACACGAATTATGTTCAGGATGGGAAGAAGAGGAAAGGTACCTTAAATTAAAACATCCTACCGTCACTATGAATTTTGATCGGCAGGAACACTTGACGTCGAGGAATATATTAGCTGAGACAGATGCTGGACCGAAAGTACATGGGACAGACATATGGGACAGTAACTTTGGAATCGGATCGCGAAATGGATAATGGATAATTTAAATGAGGAATAATTAGACAGAATGAATGATACTCTGATATGGTGGAACCAGCGCAAGATGGTGTATCCCCGCTTATACAGCGTTGTTTCAACTGGTTGTCAGGTGATAACAGATAGACGCTGCCAATTGTCGCAAAAGGTTGACTATCTCACTTTTTTAAATATCTCTGATCACCGAAATAATATAATGTGTGCTTGCTTATTAGGAGAAAAAAAATTCAGCAATGAAGTTCCTTATTTAACATAAATTATTTATTTATTAATTATTCGAGCTTGAAGATAATTTGCAAAAATATTTAGTTTAGCATGGAAAACACTTTTACAACACTGCTTGTCAAGAGCAGTAGTAAATTTTTTTCGAAAAATAAAATAAAAATTGTGTTCTATAAAAATTTAATATATTTCGAGAAAAGTTAGTAAGAAAACATCAACATTGAGCCAAAGAACATCGGGCATGGATGTTCATACATCCTCTCAGCCGAGAGAGCTGCGACCAGAATGTCAAAAATTAAGTAAATTGCTGGCGCTACACCTGCGGAATGATTTCCTTTAATATACTGTATGTGCTTCAAATACAAAAATTAAGGGCAGTAGTAGCAATTTTGCTTCAACGACACTGACGACACACTGACGTCGTCGAACTCCAACTACGCGTCAACCTACACTCTCACGACTAATAACCATAAACAAGGAAAGTCATCCGTGAAATCACTCAGCTGGATGACTACCAAAATAAAAATAAACTGCCTTTAAGCATGCCAAAAGCAAACGGTAAAAAAGGGAGGTTAATTGCATCTCAGATATAGACGAACCAATAAACTCTAAAAACAAATTTGCATTGCTGGCAAATGAAGAGAACGATTATTCCACAGAGAAGGAAGTAGCCCATGCCGAGGCACTGGCAGAAGAGATGAAAATAGAGCTGAATGCGGAAAAAGAAGTCAGAGTACCCAGATCCAAGAAGCCACCTTCTTCATCGAAACTGTAAACAATGTGACCCAGGTGGAGGCAGAGCTTGATACTGTCATTGGGTCAGAAAATTATACCCTCCACGCTGGATCACAAGGAAAAGTAAGAGTTCACGTTGAAAACTCTAAGACTTATCGTAGTCTAGTGCATTTTCTCAAAGAAAATAATACAGACCACTTCTCATACCAACTGAAGGAAGACAAGGACTTCAGGCTTATTATCCGCAATCTAGCGAGTACCACCCCTGAAGATAACATTAAGGAGGAGTTAATGCGACACGGACACATTGTTATTCGTATCCACAACCCTCGTCCTGGTAAGGTCACACAACAAGAAAACGGTGAAGCTTTTCAGGAACTGGTACAAAATAATTTCTTTTTCATTGACTTGGCTCGCGATCCTAATAATAATGAAGCGCTGAAAATCAAGCAAATAGGGCGTCAAAGAGTCGTGGTGGAAATTCCCAAAAAAAAATTAGATGCCATTCTGTGCCACAGATGCCAAGGATTTGGTCATACAGAAAACTATTGTATGAGGACATATAACTGCGGGAAGTGTGCACAAATAATCGAATAGCTCAATGCAAGGAAACTTTGGTTGTGAATTTTTGCTGCATCAACTGCGGGGGAAATCATGAGACTTGGCATAAGGACTGCAAAGTGTTCAAAGCTTGAACACAAGAAAGAAGACCAAAAGTAAGCATTACTATAGGATTCAAAAGTAATGTCAGTAGGAAAAATTAACGCCAACAATATATTCCAGCAGCCTTAGTGCGAGGAAAGTTTTCTTATGCCGATACTCTGCGTACTGGGCTTGAAAAATTCAACAAAGAGACGACAAATAGGATCTCTGCCCCCAAGCATCAAGAAACCCCACAATAGTGCAAGGTTGGAGGCGGCAACAGAGGCTCTCACAGTGAAAGTCGACACTGTACAAGCAATATTTAAGGAACTTCAGGACACGAATCAGTTCCTTAAACAAATGTGTCTGAGCCTTCTGAATGTCAAAAAATGATGCACAGTTCAATAAGCCTCGCATTGTGGAAATCCCGTCGCATTGATGTGATGCTTATTACAGAGACTACATAGCTACACACCAGTGGATCCATCTTTATGCCAGGCTACAAAATCCGCAAAGCGGATCATCCTAGCGATAGAGCTAGAGCTGGAGCGGCGGTGCTTATTAAGCAGGCGATTAAATTTTCAGTAAATGAACCAGTAAGGACGGAGAAATTACAAATGGCCAGCATTAAGATTGAAACTAACAGGGGTGAATTAACCATTGATTCGACCTATCTCCCGCCGCAACTGTCGTGGTTAACAATGGAGTTCCAGCAACTTTTTAGCGGACTTGCTAGAATGTTCCTTATGGGAATATAATAAATATAATTTCAAAAGCAGATGCTGGGGTTGCTATAGAGCTAACGCAAGAGGCATCTGCTTACTGGACGCGGTGCAAAACTCATCAGTTGAAATACTAGCGACTGGACATGTCACTCATTTCCCGTAAGCCCAGAGTTACACGCCGAGTGCAATTGAGTTCTTTGTTTGTAACGGGCTTCACCCAGATGACGTAAGTACTAGGCCCGAGTATCAATTATCCTCCGATCATATCCCCCTGGTAGTTGGGAACTGTATTCCAAAGAGCAAAACAATTAAAGGTCGCCTGCTGCCTCCTGCAGCCAACATTGCCAACCGCAAATACTAACACCAAAAGTCTTTGAAGATGCACATGTGCTATTCCTGAATAAGGTTCACTCGGCACCCCTCATTTCTGTGCCAGTAAGCCGTTCAGAAAGCTCACGACCACAAGTGAAACTTCCGCCAGCAACCTATGCACTACTGCGGATGAAGAGAAAGCTTAGAAAGCAGTACTGTCCAATTGTGGACAGTATCTACCGCAGAGGGTCGAACCGGGTCACCGGGAGCTGAATAGACAAAGGGAAACCGACCTTTCATTTGAAAATGAGTTTTCAAGTCACTCCCTGTGTAGACTGATATAGGTAGAGAGGTATAAACAGCAAGTGACCCCCAAATTTACGATCAGAAAGCCTGATGGATCTTAGGCCAAATCTCCAAAGGAACGGGCTGATGCATTCGCCGAAGACTTGGAAGAACGCTTCAAGCCTTTTAATACAAGCTAAATAAGCATGAACAGAAGTGTTCAACTTACACTTACACTGCAGAGCCCAGGTCAGTTAAGCCTCCTAATTGCGCCTATCACTGTCAACGAAGTCTCAGCAGCACTTAAGACAAGCAGTATTTAAGACAAGAAAAGCTCCTGGCGTAGATGGGATTGACAACATAACACTTAAAGCATTGCCGGTCAGTGCAGTCTTATTTTTAGTGTTAATCTTTAATGCGGTATTGAGACTGGGGCATGTTCCAAGCCAATAGAAAAAGGCGAGGATAAGCTTGATCCATAAGTCTGGAAAGAGTCCCACGTCCCTAGACTCGTACAGGCCCATTAGCTTGTTGCCCATTATTGGAAAAATCTTCGAACGTTGTCTGCTTACGAGACTGCTGTCATTGGATAGAATTAAACAAAAAATTCCTCCCTTTCAGTTCGGGTTCCGAAAATCTCATGGCAGTCCGAAACAGCTAATTAGGGTGGTGCAAAATCAAGCCCTTGTTGCCACCTCACCTCTCCACCTTTGATTGTGCAAGCTGTCTAACATACCGGTCATTTTCGGTAGTACTCGATGAAGTACTCCAACATCGGGGCTGGCGTTCCTAAAGGGAGTGTGTTGGGGCCCACGCTCTACACACTCTTTGAATTCGCGGATCGACGACCTTACCATCGCCACTTTTGCAGCTTATCAAAAAATAAATGTGTTTACAAAGTTACTGACATACTGACAGTTACAGCAATACCTTCACAAATTTGAAATGTGGGCCAAGCGTTGGAATATCGACATTAATTTAAATAAATGCGTCAACGTGACCTATGCGCTACGAAGGGATTTATGCCCGAGAGTATTCTTGCGCGGTCAATTGGTGACGCACCACACTAGCTATAAATACTTAGGGGTGCAATTAGACAGGCGCTTGAATTTTAACAAACACATCACAAGTGTCTTAGTAAAGCTGAAGAACAGATTGGGAAAACTAAGATGGCTTCTAAACAGTAGAAATGCGTTTTCTTCGAAAAATAAAGTAACCATTTATAAATCCTACATAGCTTCCGCCTTGCTTTATGGCATTCAGGTATACGGCATTGCTGCAAAATCCCGTCTTACAAAAATCAGGGTGTTCCAAGCAAAAACGATCCGATAACTGTCTGGTGCCCCCTGGTATATAAAAACTTACGATTTGGAAAAAACCTAGGAGTGCCTAAAGTCGGGGACGTAATAAATATACAGGCTGCAAATTACATAGCGCGGCTGGAAACCAACCTAATCGCCTGGCTAGGCGTCTTTTAAAAAGGCGTAGAATTAAAGGAGTCCGAACGAGAAGGTCTCACCCAATGGATCTCCCAGATCGATTTTTAGTCACCCTTGTAAATTTGTATATTAGACTTTCCAGTATAATAAGTACTTTGTAAATATTCATATAAACTTAATTTAAGTTGTTCCCCATAATAACAGAAAAATTAAAATAAAGCAAACAAAATGAAAAACAAAACAAAAAAATAAAAAAATATTTAACATATATATCGAAAGATTATTAAGTATTAAGAAAAAATGTTTGTTATATTATATGAACCCATTGAAAATGGGTAAAAAGGGTATAATGTATTTGTGCAAATGTATGTAACAGGCAGAGGGAAGCGCATCTTCGACCCCATAAAGTATATTTATTCTTGATCAGCATCAACAGCCGAGTCAATCTATCCATTTCCGTCTGCCTGTCCGTCTGTCCTCGTTTGTTCCAGACCAATATTCGAGCAGACGTGTCGCGGTGTTCTTTGTGTTCGAAAATAAGAAAAAGTGCAGGTGTTCACTTCGGCGTAAACAAAGCCATAAAGTATTGCGTAGCGGTAAATATTGCGGTAAAAAGCAATAAAACTGCTTGTGCCAAACCGGTTTGCGAAGCAGTGCAAAGAAGTGCTAAAACAGTTTACTGCTTGTCAAGCAGTTTAGAGTGCGAAGCAGCGGGAAACAGTGCAAAGCAGTGCGGTTCGTGACATAGGTCCGGGCTATCGCGTGGAGTTGCCGATGGAGGGCGCCACGATGATGGACGCCAAAAGCGTGACAGGCACGGAAGGAGGAAGGTGAGGAGAGGGAGGGGACGTAGCACGATTGCCCCCCCCCTGCGTACCCACGGAACCGAAGAGGCAGGCAATGGAAAGCGTCGACGAGTTTACCAGGCCTGCCACGAGGGCCACCGCAAAGAGAGCCGCTGCTGCTGCCGCCGCAAATGAAAACACTGGAGCAGCTGCCGCTGCCGCCCCCATCATTCCGCAGGTCCCAGCATGGAGGATAGTGGCCGAGGGGACAGGGGCCCTGGTGGGTGTCGCCCCCGAGGCTGCGCGCGCTAGGTGTCGGCCGCCATTAAGCGATTGGAGGAGCTGTCCACGTCGCTGGCGGTGCGGAACGCTTTGCTTGAGAGGCTCTCAAGCATGCTGCCCGGAGCGCAGCTCGCCGCCCCCGCCCACGCTGCTGCCAACCACGTTGCCCACCATGTTGCTACCCATGCTGCCCGTACCGCTGTCCCCGTCCCAGGAGTGCCGATCGCCGCCCCACGGATCAACAAGCCAGTTGAGACGTGGTCCGCGGTGGTCACGAGTCGGGACCCGAGCGAGTCCGGTAAAGCCGTTGCCAAGCGGATCATGGAGGAGGTCGCACCCAGCCTTGGAGTGCGTGTCCATGAGGTGCGTGAGCTCAAGCGAGGCGGTGCTGTTATCCGCACACCGTCGAAGGGAGAGCTGAACAAAGTGGTGGCAAACAGCAAGTTTGCGGAGGTTGGACTCAACATCCAGCCGAATAAGGGGCTGAAGCCAAAGATTACATTGTACGATGTGGACACGTCGATCCTGCCCGAGGTGTTTATGGAGGAGCTGTACCTGAACAATTTCAAGGAGGAGATGACAGCAGCGGCTTTCAACAAGGCGATACACCTTGAGTCGAAGCGGTGGTCCGTCACTGACGCTAGAAGTTGACGAGAGGGCCCTGGCGACTTTTGAAAAGACCGGACGGGTCTATATAAAGTGGTATTCTTACCGATGCCGGTCCCTCGTCCGCACCTATGCTTGCCATAGGTGTGTCGGCTTCGACCACAAGGTGTCAGAGTGCCGCCTCAAACAGAACGTATGCCGACAGTGTGGGCAGATGGAGCATATCGCAGCGAAGTGCGCAAATCCGGTGGACTGCCGGAACTGCCGCTTCAAGGGGCTACCCTCGGGGCATGATATGCTCTCGAGGTCTTGCCCGATATATGGCGCAGTGTTGGCGAGGGTGCAAGCTAAACATTAATGTTTAGCTTCATTCAAGCCAACTGTGGCCGGGGCCGCGCTGCGTGCATCGATATCGGTGTACGAATGCGTGACCACGTCCACTCCTTTGCGCTGCTGCAGAAGCCTTATGTGGACATAGTTGGAAGGATTACGGGCTTCCCAGCCGGGATGCGCGTTTTCGGAAGCCACACTGTCGAGGACCGGAAAATGAGCGCTGCTGTCATCATCGACGACCATGATGCCATCTGCCTACCAGTGGAGTCGCTGACCACCGAGGCTGGAGTATGTGTGAGGGTCACAGGTAAACATGGCACAGATTACTTGACCTCCATATACTGCCATGCTCATGCTGACTTGATGAGGATATTGAGCTATATGGATGCCATACTGCTATTGGCGAGTAGTACACCGGTCATCTTTAGCCTGGACGCAAACGCTGTGTCTCCCCTCTGGTTCAGCAAACGGCACGAATTCTTTCGTGGCCAGCTGAACTACGGAAGAGGCGAACAGCTAGATGAGGGGATACTCGGAAGTCGTGCCAACGTGCTAAATCAAGCCAGCAAGGTGTACACGTTCGATAATCGAAGAGGACAGAGCGATATCGACGTAACAATCGTCAACGAAGCAGCGTCGACGTGGGCCGCGTATGACTGTAGTGTGGACGAGTGGGATTTGAGCGACCACAAAATGATTACTGCCATCCCCAGCAAATGCAGTTGAGAACTATGCTCCTGTGCCGTCCTGGAAGCTCGCGGATGCTAATTGGCGATTGTTCAATTCGGAGCTGGTAGAGGAAATCGAGGAGCACCTTTCCCAGGAGAACATTAGGATGTTGCCGTTAGATTCCGCGGTGTCTGCCCTGCGCCTTGCAGTACAGTCTGTGTGCGACAGAGTGTTAGCACGCAGGGAAAAGTTAAATGGTGGACTGCCGAACTGAGTACCAAACGCCGTGAGGTCAGGAGACTGAGGCGGAGGCTCCAGGATGCACGGCGCAGAGGCCACGAATATGCGCTGTATCTTGCAGCTCATCTGCGGACAGCCGTCCGCGAGCTCATGACGCTCATCCTGAAGACGAAGGAGGAAAACTGGCGACGCTTCGTTGGAGACCACAGAGATGATCCGTGGGGGCACGTCTACCGGATATGCCGGGGACGAAAGCGGTCTACCGATTTGAGGTGCCTTCGTTCGGATGGCGGGCAGGTCGTAACATGGCACGACTGCGCGACTGCGCTTTTTTCCAGCTGCGGAGTCGAGTGAAGACATCGTCATTCCGGACGATGCTGTTCCAGCGCTCGAAGCTTTCGAGGTTGGAGTATGCGTCGCTCACTGGCTACTACTGTGCTTTTCCGAGTTCTTATGGAGATTATACTCACTCAACTTTTTCGCTTAGGCTCATCATAGCCAACGTAAAATAAAATTAAAAACAAGTAAGAGGTTCTAGTCGGGAGCTCCCGACTACGGGATAACCAGAACCCTGTTATTCCAACAACACATGCAGCTCGTGCTAAGCGCTCATTTGCTTTATTGCATTGTAATAAAGATAAATTATAAAAAAAAACTCCCGTGGCAGAGTTCAAACTTGCAACTAACCGCAGAAAAAAAAAATAGTTCCTCTTTGGATTCGAGCTTGCAACAGACCACACTACTTGCCGTCGCCTCTACCCAACAGCCACACCAATCTTTGGGTCTCGAAGAGAAAAATAAAACTAAAAGAGCAGCAAAGATAACAATACAATCGTAACTTCAATTTTGTTGATGAAATTCACAGAAGACGCGCATGAATGTGTACATGTATACAGAAATTCTTGCAATTTGCACTAGCTGCCGCAAACACGTGGGCAGCCAAAACACATTTTCTGTAATAACTTTTGTGTTTCCTAACCGTCCCCCCAAATGACACACGTGGCGGTTGCCTTAAAATTGAGAGGCTTATAGTCAGAGATGGCGGCGGCAGGATTGATTGCCTCAAAATTGGATTTGTCATACAGACCATAACTGTTTAGAGCTGCGACCAGATCTAGAAACAAAAGTGTATATGCCGGTCAGGTGCTCCCGGGCCTCGTGGCGTAACGAAAGTGTATGGCAAAAATTCTTCTATTTAACCAATCGGCCACTTTTATAATTTTGTGTTCAGCTCAATTGTAATTTAAATTTATCCGACTGATGCCAAAATTTATTTTAGTTTATATTAGTTTTTGGTGGCCGTAGCCAGACCTTCAGTTGTAAAATTATTTTTCAAAGAGACTTTTATAGGGTCTAAGAACTTTAAAATTTAAAATTGAAGATACGCAGGCGCTTTGTCGCAGCGCAGCTTCTTTATTCAAAGGCAAGCTGTTATGATCGCTTACCCGGTTCAACTTGAATCTGATAACGGCAACCGTTACACCACAGGATAATATTCCACCTTTAGACGGGTATATTAACGGGAATTAGACTCTAATGTCTTTGGCATGAAAAGTGCCAATTTCTATTCCATGGTGATTTTCAAGGGCATAAAAACAGTTTCTTTTAGATACGGAATTTGATAATCTGAGGAACCAGTTTGGCAACTGAGGAGCAAATTGTGTGAGAATTTGCCAACCCTAAAATTTCGACAGAACACCTCCTGTCCTTCACGAAAAGAAACGTTGTTGCAGCGTACATTTTATTCAGCCGCATTGCGCTCATAGGCTTTTCTGATGTTTGTCTGCACATCTGTTCTGAGGAATGCCAAGTTGTCAGACCGCAACAGGGGAACCAACGGTTCTTCCAATGAGAACAACTCCTTTAAAAGTTTGTTGTCGGTACCATGAGTGATCATATTTACCCCAAATAGGACACGATATGTAGATCACCCGATTGATTGGTGCAGAGCAGACCTTAAGGAACAATGGGTCTGATCCTGTTTTAGGTTCGAGCAAATGGCGTCGAGTATTAAGCGGTTAACTCATTCTGCAGCATTGCTCTGCGGTAAATATAGATCTGTATATAAATGCTGAATGCCGAGTTCGGCATGGAACTCACGAGCCTTGAACTGGGTCCATTATTATAGTTAGTGGCACACCAAAACAATGAAGTTTCTAGAAGAAATTTTTGTATCACAGCTGAGGTGAATTTCTTCAGGGGCTGTAACCAATGATAATCAATATAAAGTCTTTGAAATGGTCTACAAATTGGGATGTGAGCACCCATAGATGGCCGCTAGTATAGTTCCTTAGTTCCTTTACATAAATGGCAATTTCGAATGTATACACATCCTGTAATCCTGGTCAGAACAAATTTCTGCGGATTTTCTCAATATTTTTTTGCATGCCGGCTTGCAACGACGACGATCGACTTTAAGTCGATTAGGCACCCATAGTTTCCATAAAGGACTTTCTTGTGTCGAATCTGTTCTCGAGTGCGTCAAGCCGCCACCATTTTGCAAAGAATAGCCAGACAGATACTTCATACAGATGGAGTCATAGTCCGCTGTAGGTACTGACAGCACAAAGTATCACCAAGTGATCGGATCTCTGGAACCACAGTACTTGGAGCACATTGCCGACATCATACAAAATCAACCACAGCTCAATAAGTATGACGCAATCAAAATAGTTCAAGAAATACACTGATTCCAATCAACGAAAATTGACCAAGCTTATATACGAACTGCAATTGGGAGATCTCAAACCGCCACAGTTGTTAAAGCGCATGAGAGACATAGCAGGCACCCAAATTTCCGACGAGGCCATAAAAGCACTTTGGTTTGAACGTCTTCCAGATAATGCTCGAGGTATTGTTGACGGCGACTCGGCTAGAGTCTCCATGCAGGCAGACAAAATATTGGAAGACCTGCGCCACTCAACAGTATACGTGGTGCATAAAGACGCCAATGACGGCAAACTTCAAACGGAAATTGACGAGTTGCGCAAGGAGATGCGAAAGCTGAAATCGAGACCCAGGAATCGCGCATGCAGTAACTCTTAGTCGCCGAATCGCCATTTGTTCTGCTTCTATCACGGCAGATTTGGCGCCAGTACTAGTTGGCTTACGAGCAGCATTTAAAGAATATCTCAACGCGTCTCCAGCTGAGATGCCGGGTGAATTTTTCCAGAAATCTTCCGAAGAATACATCGAAAGTGAATTCATCAGGCGCCTACGTTCAACCATGTCCCAACTGAAGCCTGTAAATACATCACAACACGCTACTGTAATCGATATCAACGGCAAGCACTGTAACCATCGACCGTATTAAGGCTTACTTAGAAGCAAACAATGCAACATCGTCTTCACCTGCAACTAAATGAAACATTCAACACCCCATTATTACCACCAAATAAATACGTTCTTTTGCAACTTAGTCGCAGCATTAGAGGAGAAGTCGATGTGACAGTCTCATATCCACAATAAAATATCAATTATCGATAAATCATTAATAATTTATAATAAATCAGTCATGAGAATTGTTAAATCATATGAAATAGATTTAAAACTTTTTGCTAATAAATAAAGGATGCGAGTAAAGTCGTACATGTTAATAGGCGTCTTTCAGATCTAGTTTTGAAATTATATTTGCCTTTGGTAGTCGCGAAAAAATGCCATAGATGCTCGGCAAAAGATAAGCATCTTTTTAGTGGCGTCATTTAGTCTTCGAGCTTCCAGACAAAGGCGAACCTTGTTGGGCTTAAGGAAGACTTGCATAGGCAAGCTTCAGGCGCTTACCGACGGCTCAATAGCTACAAGCTGCAACGTGCGAACAATTTTGCATACATCAATTTTTCTACTTCCGGATTTACAGGGGAAAATCTTTGTTTCACTGGACATGATTCACCTATATCTATACGATGTTGGAATAATGTAATACTGCCTAATCTGTCAGAAGCGTTGTACTGTACTACGTACAGCTATTGCGTTTGATGGATATTTAAGGGATTATTAGACTCTGTTTCTTGCTCTTTTCCAATCAATTTCAAACTTTGAAATAATTAGCTAACCGTTCATAATACGGTAAAAATCGTATTTTAGTTTAAGTTTTTTGTATATTGGAGTATGACTGTAAAATCTGTGTAGGCACCAAGCTTTTGTCTCGTTCCGCAGAGACTAAGTTAGTATGGCAATTAATTACATTTTTGGGGGCATCCACCTGTTGCTGCACCCTTTTGTCGGATTTCCGAAGCTTTACGCATCCATAACAAAAGATACGACGGTCAGCAAGGCTGTTTTCCCACATGTACCCTTGCTCTTCGCAGTTTTAAATTGGCATAACTACGAATTGCTGCAGTGTTAAGATCTGTATCTTCTGAGTGTTCTACCTCTGGTTCATGAAAAGGCTTTTCTAGTCCATATACTTGGCGACGGGAAGCTATTGGCCGCGATTTATTCATACCATCAATATGACAATTGACCTCATAGACTAAATTCTCGTTCATCTGTTCCAATCTCCGTAGATGGCCAACTGAATTTATTGATTGGTATAGAAGTTTATGCCGTGTTTCTGGTAGTCAATTATTTTATAAAATTTCAATTTACTCTGTCTCATCAATTTTGATTGAAAATTTATCGATCAGTGCAGCTAAGATTCTCCAGGCTGTTGCTTCCTAGCTCTAACCAATTCTTTGCTTAAAAAATCGGAGCGAAAATCTTTGTACTGATGGCGAAGAACAGAATAAAATTCATTCCAGACAATGCGGCCTACCTCTTTATGGTACCGCCAGTACCAGGCACACGCTTTGCCTAAAAATAGCACATGTAAATGCTTAAGGTCGCTGTCTAAAGTCTCATCCATCAATGTTTTGACTCTTTATATAAATTCTTCAACTCCTAATCCTTCTGACGACCCATTAATGTGAAGATTCCATTTTCGCATGGTGTCAGCAATTTTGTGGTTGGCAACACTCTTGGAGGGGGTGGCTTCTAATTGCAATGATGACATAACGCGAGTAATCGATTGTTCGATCATCTCCTGAATTTTTTTATTTAGTTCACTCCGTCTAGCTACTCACTCAGTCGTTCATGAACGATGTATTCTAATCAGCAGTTCAGCCGTTCATGAACTATACATTCTATCGTTCAATAACAACAAATACTTTTGATTTGTTGACTTGTAAGTAAGTGATGTGGGCAAATTGTAATTGAAAGGTTATTGTTATGACTGCAAAAGAAGACGGATGCTGGACCGAAAGTATATGGGACAGACATATGGGACAGTAACTTTGGAATCGGATCGCGAAATGGATAAGTATTTAAATGAGGAATAATTAGACAGAATGAATGATACTCTGATATGGTGGAACCAGCGCAAGATGGTGTATGCCCGCTTATACAGCGTTGTTTCAACTGGTTGTCAGGTGATAACAGATAGACGCTGCCAATTGTCGCAAAAGGTTGACTATCTCACTTTTTTAAATATCTCTGATCACCGAAATAATATAATGTGTGCTTGCTTATTAGGAGAAAAAAAATTCAGCAATGAAGTTCCTTATTTAACATAAATTATTTATTTATTAATTATTCGAGCTTGAAGATAATTTGCAAAAATATTTAGTTTAGCATGGAAAACACTTTTACAACACTGCTTGTCAAGAGCAGTAGTAAATTTTTTTCGAAAAATAAAATAAAAATTGTGTTCTATAAAAATTTAATATATTTCGAGAAAAGTTAGTAAGAAAACATCAACATTGAGCCAAAGAACATCGGGCATGGATGTTCATACATCCTCTCAGCCGAGAGAGCTGCGACCAGAATGTCAAAAATTAAGTAAATTGCTGGCGCTACACCTGCGGAATGATTTCCTTTAATATACTGTATGTGCTTCAAATACAAAAATTAAGGGCAGTAGTAGCAATTTTGCTTCAACGACACTGACGACACACTGACGTCGTCGAACTCCAACTACGCGTCAACCTACACTCTCACGACTAATAACCATAAACAAGGAAAGTCATCCGTGAAATCACTCAGCTGGATGACTACCAAAATAAAAATAAACTGCCTTTAAGCATGCCAAAAGCAAACGGTAAAAAAGGGAGGTTAATTGCATCTCAGATATAGACGAACCAATAAACTCTAAAAACAAATTTGCATTGCTGGCAAATGAAGAGAACGATTATTCCACAGAGAAGGAAGTAGCCCATGCCGAGGCACTGGCAGAAGAGATGAAAATAGAGCTGAATGCGGAAAAAGAAGTCAGAGTACCCAGATCCAGGAAGCCACCTTCTTCATCGAAACTGTAAACAATGTGACCCAGGTGGAGGCAGAGCTTGATACTGTCATTGGGTCAGAAAATTATACCCTCCACGCTGGATCACAAGGAAAAGTAAGAGTTCACGTTGAAAACTCTAAGACTTATCGTAGTCTAGTGCATTTTCTCAAAGAAAATAATACAGACCACTTCTCATACCAACTGAAGGAAGACAAGGACTTCAGGCTTATTATCCGCAATCTAGCGAGTACCACCCCTGAAGATAACATTAAGGAGGAGTTAATGCGACACGGACTTATTGTTATTCGTATCCACAACCCTCGTCCTCGTAAGGTCCCACAACAAGAAAACGGTGAAGCTTTTCAGGAACTGATACAAAATAATTTCTTTTTCATTGACTTGGCTCGCGATCCTAATAATAATGAAGCGCTGAAAATCAAGCAAATAGGGCGTCAAAGAGTCGTGGTAGAAATTCCCAAAAAAAAATGTGATGCCATTCTGTGCCCCAGATGCCAAGGATTTGGTCATACAGAAAACTATTGTATGAGGACATATAACTGCGGGAAGTGTGCACAAATAATCGAATAGCTCAATGCAAGGAAACTTTGGTTGGGAATTTTTGCTGCATCAACTGCGGGGGAAATCATGAGGCTTGGCATAAGGACTGCAAAGTGTTCAAAGCTTGAACACAAGAAAGAAGACCAAAAGTAAGCATTACTATAGGATTCAAAAGTAATGTCAGTAGGAAAAATTAACGCCAACAATATATTCCAGCAGCCTTAGTGCGAGGAAAGTTTTCTTATGCCGATACTCTGCGTACTGGGCTTGAAAAATTCAACAAAGAGACGACAAATAGGATCTCTGCCCCCAAGCATCAAGAAACCCCACAATAGTGCAAGGTTGGAGGCGGCAACGGAGGCTCTCACAGTGAAAGTCGACACTGTACAAGCAATATTTAAGGAACTTCAGGACACGAATCAGTTCCTTAAACAAATGTGTCTGAGCCTTCTGAATGCCACAAAATGATGCACAGTTCAATAAGCCTCGCATTGTGGAAATCCCGTGGCATTGATGTGATGCTTATTACAGAGACTACAGAGCTACAGACCAGTGGATCCATCTTTATGCCAGGCTACAAAATCCACAAAGCGGATCATCCTAGCGATAGATCTAGAGCTGGCAGCAGGCGATTCAATTTTCATAAAATGAACCAGTAAGGACGGAGAAATTACAAATGGCCAGCATTAAGATTGAAACTAACAGGGGTGAATTGACCATTGATTCGACCTATCTCCCGCCGCAACTGTCGTGGTTAACAATGGAGTTCCAGCAACTTTTTAGCGGACTTGCTAGAATGTTCCTTATGGGAATATAATAAATATAATTTCAAAAGCAGATGCTGGGGTTGCTATAGAGCTAACGCAAGAGGCATCTGCTTACTGGACGCGGTGCAAAACTCGTCAGTTGAAATACTAGCGACTGGACATGTCACTCATATCCCGTATGCCCAGAGTTACACGCCGAGTGCAATTGAGTTCTTTGTTTGTAACGGGCTTCACCCAGATGACGTTAGTTCTAGGCCCGAGTATCAATTATCCTCCGATCATATCCCCCTGGTAGTTGGGAACTGTATTCCAAAGAGCAAAACAATTAAAGGTCGCCTGCTGCCTCCTGCAGCCAACATTGTTGCATTTCGATGAGATCTAGAGGAAACTCTAGACCTAAACTTACAAATACTAACACCAAAAATCTTTGAAGATGCTTATGTGCTATTCCTGAATAAGGTTCACTCGGGACCCCTCATTTCTGTGCCAGTAAGCCGTTCAAAAAGCTCACGACCACAAGTGAAACTTCCGCCAGCAATCTATGCACTACTGCTGATGAAGAGAAAGCTTAGAAAGCAGTACTGTCCAATTGTGGACAGTATCTACCGCAGAGGGTCGAACCGGGTCACCGGGAGCTGAATAGACAAAGGGAAACCGACCTTTCATTTGAAAATGAGTTTTCAAGTCACTCCCTGTGTAGACTGATATAGGTATAGAGGTATAAACAGCAAGTGACCCCCAAATTTACGATCAGAAAGCCTGATGGATCTTAGGCCAAATCTCCAAAGGAACGGGCTGATGCATTCGCCGAAGACTTGGAAGAACGCTTCAAGCCTTTTAATACAAGCTAAATAAGCATGAACAGAAGTGTTCAACTTACACTTACACTGCAGAGCCCAGGTCAGTTAAGCCTCCTAATTGCGCCTATCACTGTCAACGAAGTCTCAGCAGCACTTAAGACAAGCAGTATTTAAGACAAGAAAAGCTCCTGGCGTAGATGGGATTGACAACATAACACTTAAAGCATTGCCGGTCAGTGCAGTCTTATTTTTAGTGTTAATCTTTAATGCGGTATTGAGACTGGGGCATGTTCCAAGCCAATAGAAAAAGGCGAGGATAAGCTTGATCCATAAGTCTGGAAAGAGTCCCACGTCCCTAGACTCGTACAGGCCCATTAGCTTGTTGCCCATTATTGGAAAAATCTTCGAACGTTGTCTGCTTACGAGACTGCTGTCATTGGATAGAATTAAACAAAAAATTCCTCCCTTTCAGTTCGGGTTCCGAAAATCTCATGGCAGTCCGAAACAGCTAATTAGGGTGGTGCAAAATCAAGCCCTTGTTGCCACCTCACCTCTCCACCTTTGATTGTGCAAGCTGTCTAACATACCGGTCATTTTCGGTAGTACTCGATGAAGTACTCCAACATCGGGGCTGGCGTTCCTAAAGGGAGTGTGTTGGGGCCCACGCTCTACACACTCTTTGAATTCGCGGATCGACGACCTTACCATCGCCACTTTTGCAGCTTATCAAAAAATAAATGTGTTTACAAAGTTACTGACATACTGACAGTTACAGCAATACCTTCACAAACTTGAAATGTGGGCCAAGCGTTGGAATATTGACATTAATTTAAATAAATGCGTCAACGTGACCTATGCGCTACGGAGGGATTTATGCCCGAGAGTATTCTTGCGCGGTCAATTGGTGACGCACCACAATAGCTATAAATACTTAGGGGTGCAATTAGACAGGCGCTTGAATTTTAACAAACACATCACAAGTGTCTTAGTAAAGCTGAAGAACAGATTGGGAAAACTAAGATGGCTTCTAAACAGTAGAAATGCGTTTTCTTCGAAAAATAAAGTAACCATTTATAAATCCTACATAGCTTCCGCCTTGCTTTATGGCATTCAGGTATACGGCATTGCTGCAAAATCCCGTCTTACAAAAATCAGGGTGTTCCAAGCAAAAACGATCCGATAACTGTCTGGTGCCCCCTGGTATATAAAAACTTCCGATTTGGAAAAAGACCTAGGAGTGCCTAAAGTCGGGGACGTAATAAATATACAGGCTGCAAATTACATAGCGCGGCTGGAAACCAACCTAATCGCCTGGCTAGGCGTCTTTTAAAAAGGCGTAGAATTAAAGGAGTCCGAACGAGAAGGTCTCACCCAATGGATCTCCCAGATCGATTTTTAGTCACCCTTGTAAATTTGTATATTAGACTTTCCAGTATAATAAGTACTTTGTAAATATTCATATAAACTTAATTTAAGTTGTTCCCCATAATAACAGAAAAATTAAAATAAAGCAAACAAAATGAAAAACAAAACAAAAAAATAAAAAAATATTTAACATATATATCGAAAGATTATTAAGTATTAAGAAAAAATGTTTGTTATATTATATGAACCCATTGAAAATGGGTAAAAAGGGTATAATGTATTTGTGCAAATGTATGTAACAGGCAGAGGGAAGCGCATCTTCGACCCCATAAAGTATATTTATTCTTGATCAGCATCAACAGCCGAGTCAATCTATCCATTTCCGTCTGTCTGTCCGTCTGTCCTCGTTTGTTCCAGACCAATATTCGAGCAGACGTGTCGCGGTGTTCTTTGTGTTCGAAAATAAGAAAAAGTGGAGGTGTTCACTTCGGCGTAAACAAAGCCATAAAGTATTGCGTAGCGGTAAATATTGCGGTAAAAAGCAATAAAACTGCTTGTGCCAAACCGGTTTGCGAAGCAGTGCAAAGAAGTGCTAAAACAGTTTACTGCTTGTCAAGCAGTTTAGAGTGGGAAGCAGCGGGAAACAGTGCAAAGCAGTGCGGTTCGTGACATAGGTACACGGTTCGTGTCCGGGTTATCGCGTGGAGTTGCCGATGGAGGGCGCCACGATGATGGACGCCAGAAGCGTGACCGGCACTGGGTCTAGTGCTGAGTCGGTTGCCAGCGTCGCCGCCGATGGAAGGAGGATGGTGAGGAGAGGGAGGGGCCGTAGCACGATTGCCCCCCCCCCCTGCGTACCCACGGAACCGAAGACGCAGGCAATGGAAAGCGCCGACGAGTTTACCAGGCCTGCCACGAGGGCCACCGCAAAGAGAGCCGCTGCTGCTGCCGCCGCAAATGAAAACACTGGAGCCGCTGCCGCTGCCGCCCCCATCATTGCGCAGGTCCCAGCATGGAGGATAGTGGCCGAGGGGACAGGGGCCCTGGTGGGTGTCGCCCCCGAGGCTGCGCGCGAGGTGTCGGCCGCCATTAAGCGATTGGAGGAGCTGTCCACGACGCTGGCGGTGCGGAACGCTTTGCTTGAGAGGCTCTCAAGCATGCTGCCCGGAGCGCAGCTCGCCGCCCCCGCCCACGCTGCTGCCAACCACGTTGCCCACCATGTTGCTACCCATGCTGCCCGTACCGCTGTCCCCGTCCCAGGAGTGCCGATCGCCGGCCCACGGATCAACAAGCCAGTTGAGACGTGGTCCGCGGTGGTCACGAGTCGGGATCCGAGCGAGTCCTGTAAAGCCGTTGCCAAGCGGATCATGGAGGAGGTCGCACCCAGCCTTGGAGTGCGTGTCCATGAGGTGCGTGAGCTCAAGCGAGGCGGTGCTGTTATCCGTCGAAGGGAGAGCTGAACAAAGTGGTGGCAAACAGCAAGTTTGCGGAGGTTGGACTCAACATCCAGCCGAATAAGGGGCTGAAGCCAAAGATTACATTGTACGATGTGGACACGACGATCCTGCCCGAGGTGTTTATGGAGGAGCTGTACCTGAACAATTTCAAGGAGGAGATGACAGCAGCGGCTTTCAACAGGGCGATACACCTTGAGTCGAAGCCGTGGTCCGTCACTGATGGCGCCAGTGTTAACCTGACGCTAGAAGTTGACGATAGGGCCCTGGCGACTTTTGAAAAGACCGGACGGGTCTATTTAAAGTGGTTTTCTTACCGATGCCGGTCCCTCGTCCGCACCTATGCTTGCCATAGGTGTGTCGGCTTCGACCACAAGGTGTCATAGTGCCGCCTCAAACAGAACGTATGCCGACAGTGTGGGCAGATGGAGCATATCGCAGCGAAGTGCGCAAATCCGGTGGACTGCCGGAACTGCCGCTTCAAGGGGCTACCCTCGGGGCATGATATGCTCTCGAGGTCTTGCCCGATATATGGCGCAGTGTTGGCGAGGGTGCAAGCTAAACATTAATGTTTAGCTTCATTCAAGCCAACTGTGGCCGGGGCCGCGCTGCGTGCATCGATATCGGTGTACGAATGCGTGACCACGTCCACTCCTTTGCGCTGCTGCAGAAGCCTTATGTGGACATAGTTGGAAGGATTACGGGCTTCCCAGCCGGGATGCGCGTTTTCGGAAGCCACACTGTCGAGGACCGGAAAATGAGCGCTGCTGTCATCATCGACGACCATGATGCCATCTGCCTACCAGTGGAGTCGCTGACCACCGAGGCTGGAGTATGTGTGAGGGTCACAGGTAAACATGGCACAGATTACTTGACCTCCATATACTGCCATGCTCATGCTGACTTGATGAGGATATTGAGCTATATGGATGCCATACTGCTATTGGCGAGTAGTACACCGGTCATCTTTAGCCTGGACGCAAACGCTGTGTCTCCCCTCTGGTTCAGCAAACGGCACGAATTCTTTCGTGGCCAGCTGAACTACGGAAGAGGCGAACAGCTAGATGAGGGGATACTCGGAAGTCGTGCCAACGTGCTAAATCAAGCCAGCAAGGTGTACACGTTCGATAATCGAAGAGGACAGAGCGATATCGACGTAACAATCGTCAACGAAGCAGCGTCGACGTGGGCCGCGTATGACTGTAGTGTGGACGAGTGGGATTTGAGCGACCACAAAATGATTACTGCCATCCCCAGCAAATGCAGTTGAGAACTATGCTCCTGTGCCGTCCTGGAAGCTCGCGGATGCTAATTGGCGATTGTTCAATTCGGAGCTGGTAGAGGAAATCGAGGAGCACCTTTCCCAGGAGAACATTAGGATGTTGCCGTTAGATTCCGCGGTGTCTGCCCTGCGCCTTGCAGTACAGTCTGTGTGCGACAGAGTGTTAGCACGCAGGGAAAAGTTAAATGGTGGACTGCCGAACTGAGTACCAAACGCCGTGAGGTCAGGAGACTGAGGCGGAGGCTCCAGGATGCACGGCGCAGAGGCCACGAATATGCGCTGTATCTTGCAGCTCATCTGCGGACAGCCGTCCGCGAGCTCATGACGCTCATCCTGAAGACGAAGGAGGAAAACTGGCGACGCTTCGTTGGAGACCACAGAGATGATCCGTGGGGGCACGTCTACCGGATATGCCGGGGACGAAAGCGGTCTACCGATTTGAGGTGCCTTCGTTCAGATGGCGGGCAGGTCGTAACATGGCACGACTGCGCGACTGCGCTTTTTTCCAGCTGCGGAGTCGAGTGAAGACATCGTCATTCCGGACGATGCTGTTCCAGCGCTCGAAGCTTTCGAGGTTGGAGTATGCGTCGCTCACTGGCTACTACTGTGCTTTTCCGAGTTCTTATGGAGATTATACTCACTCAACTTTTTCGCTTAGGCTCATCATAGCCAACGTAAAATAAAATTAAAAACAAGTAAGAGGTTCTAGTCGGGAGCTCCCGACTACGGGATAACCAGAACCCTGTTATTCCAACAACACATGCAGCTCGTGCTAAGCGCTCATTTGCTTTATTGCATTGTAATAAAGATAAATTATATAAAAAAACTCCCGTGGCAGAGTTCAAACATGCAACTAACCGCAGAAAAAAAATAGTTCCTCTTTGGATTCGAGCTTGCAACAGACCACACTACTTGCCGTCGCCTCTACCCAACAGCCACACCAATCTTTGGGTCTCGAAGAGAAAAATAAAACTAAAAGAGCAGCAAAGATAACAATACAATCGTAACTTCAATTTTGTTGATGAAATTCACAGAAGACGCGCATGAATGTGTACATGTATACAGAAATTCTTGCAATTTGCACTAGCTGCCGCAAACACGTGGGCAGCCAAAACACATTTTCTGTAATAACTTTTGTGTTTCCTAACCGTCCCCCCAAATGACACACGTGGCGGTTGCCTTAAAATTGAGAGGCTTATAGTCAGAGATGGCGGCGGCAGGATTGATTGCCTCAAAATTGGATTTGTCATACAGACCATAACTGTTTAGAGCTGCGACCAGATCTAGAAACAAAAGTGTATATGCCGGTCAGGTGCTCCCGGGCCTCGTGGCGTAACGAAAGTGTATGGCAAAAATTCTTCTATTTAACCAATCGGCCACTTTTATAATTTTGTGTTCAGCTCAATTGTAATTTAAATTTATCCGACTGATGCCAAAATTTATTTTAGTTTATATTAGTTTTTGGTGGCCGTAGCCAGACCTTCAGTTGTAAAATTATTTTTCAAAGAGACTTTTATAGGGTCTAAGAACTTTAAAATTTAAAATTGAAGATACGCAGGCGCTTTGTCGCAGCGCAGCTTCTTTATTCAAAGGCAAGCTGTTATGATCGCTTACCCGGTTCAACTTGAATCTGATAACGGCAACCGTTACACCACAGGATAATATTCCACCTTTAGACGGGTATATTAACGGGAATTAGACTCTAATGTCTTTGGCATGAAAAGTGCCAATTTCTTTTTCATGGTGATTTTCAAGGGCATAAAAACAGTTTCTTTTAGATACGGAATTTGATAATCTGAGGAACCAGTTTGGCAACTAAGGAGCAAATTGTGTGAGAATTTGCCAACCCTAAAATTTCGACAGAACACCTCCTGTCCTTCACGAAAAGAAACGTTGTTGCAGCGTACATTTTATTCAGCCGCATTGCGCTCATAGGCTTTTCTGATGTTTGTCTGCACATCTGTTCTGAGGAATGCCAAGTTGTCAGACCGCAACAGGGGAACCAACGGTTCTTCCAATGAGAACAACTCCTTTAAAAGTTTGTTGTCGGTACCATGAGTGATCATATTTACCCCAAATAGGACACGATATGTAGATCACCCGATTGATTGGTGCAGAGCAGACCTTAAGGAACAATGGGTCTGATCCTGTTTTAGGTTCGAGCAAATGGCGTCGAGTATTAAGCGGTTAACTCATTCTGCAGCATTGCTCTGCGGTAAATATAGATCTGTATATAAATGCTGAATGCCGAGTTCGGCATGGAACTCACGAGCCTTGAACTGGGTCCATTATTATAGTTAGTGGCACACCAAAACAATGAAGTTTCTAGAAGAAATTTTTGTATCACAGCTGAGGTGAATTTCTTCAGGGGCTGTAACCAATGATAATCAACATAAAGTCTTTGAAATGGTCTACAAATTGGGATGTGAGCACCCATAGATGGCCGCTAGTATAGTTCCTTAGTTCCTTTACATAAATGGCAATTTCGAATGTATACACATCCTGTAATCCTGGTCAGAACAAATTTCTGCGGATTTTCTCAATATTTTTTTGCATGCCGGCTTGCAACGACGACGATCGACTTTAAGTCGATTAGGCACCCATAGTTTCCATAAAGGACTTTCTTGTGTCGAATCTGTTATCGAGTGCGTCAAGCCGCCACCATTTTGCAAAGAATAGCCAGACAGATACTTCATACAGATGGAGTCATAGTCCGCTGTAGGTACTGACAGCACAAAGTATCACCAAGTGATCGGATCTCTGGAACCACAGTACTTGGAGCACATTGCCGACATCATACAAAATCAACCACAGCTCAATAAGTATGACGCAATCAAAATAGTTCAAGAAATACACTGATTCCAATCAACGAAAATTGACCAAGCTTATATACGAACTGCAATTTGGAGATCTCAAACCGCCACAGTTGTTAAAGCGCATGAGAGACTTAGCAAGCACCCAAATTTCCGACGAGGCCATAAAAGCACTTTGGTTTGAACGTCTTCCAGATAATGCTCGAGGTATTGTTGACGGCGACTCGGCTAGAGTCTCCATGCAGGCAGACAAAATATTGGAAGACCTGCGCCACTCAACAGTATACGTAGTACATAAAGACGCCAATGACGGCAAACTTCAAACGGAAATTGACGAGTTGCGCAAGGAGATGCGAAAGCTGAAATCGAGACCCAGGAATCGCGCATGCAGTAACTCTTAGTCGCCGAATCGCCATTTGTTCTGCTTCTATCACGGCAGATTTGGCGCCAGTACTAGTTGGCTTACGAGCAGCATTTAAAGAATATCTCAACGCCTCTCCAGCTGAGATGCCGGGTGAATTTTTCCAGAAATCTTCCGAAGAATACATCGAAAGTGAATTCATCAGGCGCCTACGTTCAACCATGTCCCAACTGAAGCCTGTAAATACATCACAACACGCTACTGTAATCGATATCAACGGCAAGCACTGTAACCATCGACCGTATTAAGGCTTACTTAGAAGCAAACAATGCAACATCGTCTTCACCTGCAACTAAATGAAACATTCAACACCCCATTATTACCACCAAATATATACGTTCTTTTGCAACTTAGTCGCAGCATTAGAGGAGAAGTCGATGTGACAGTCTCATATCCACAATAAAATATCAATTATCGATAAATCATTAATAATTCATAATAAATCAGTCATGAGAATTGTTAAATCATATGAAATAGATTTAAAACTTTTTGCTAATAAATAAAAGATGCGAGTAAAGTCGTACATGTCAATAGGCGTCTTTCAGATCTAGTTTTGAAATTATATTTGCCTTTGGTAGTCGCGAAAAAATGCCATAGATGCTCGGCAAAAGATAAGCATCTTTTTAGTGGCGTCATTTAGTCTTCGAGCTTCCAGACAAAGACGAACCTTGTTGGGCTTAAGGAAGACTTGCATAGGCAAGCTTCAGGCGCTTACCGACGGCTCAATAGCTACAAGCTGCAACGTGCGAACAATTTTGCATACATCAATTTTTCTACTTCCGGATTTACAGGGGAAAATCTTTGTTTCACTGGACATGATTCACCTATATCTATACGATGTTGGAATAATGTAATACTGCCTAATCTGTCAGAAGCGTTGTACTGTACTACGTACAGCTATTGCGTTTGCTGGATATTTAAGGGATTATTAGACTCTGTTTCTTGCTCTTTTCCAATCAATTTCAAACTTTGAAATAATTAGCTAACCGTTCATAATACGGTAAAAATCGTATTTTAGTTTAAGTTTTTTGTATATTGGAGTATGACTGTAAAATCTGTGTAGGCACCAAGCTTTTGTCTCGTTCCGCAGAGACTAAGTTAGTATGGCAATTAATTACATTTTTGGGGGCATCCACCTGTTGCTGCACCCTTTTGTCGGATTTCCGAAGCTTTACGCATCCATAACAAAAGATACGACGGTCAGCAAGGCTGTTTTCCCACATGTGCCCTTGCTCTTCGCAGTTTTAAATTGGCATAACTACGAATTGCTGCAGTGTTAAGATCTGTATCTTCTGAGTGTTCTACCTCTGGTTCATGAAAAGGCTTTTCTAGTCCATATACTTGGCGACGGGAAGCTATTGGCCGCGATTTATTCATACCATCAATATGACAACTGACCTCATAGACTAAATTCTCGTTCATCTGTTCCAATCTCCGTAGATGGCCAACTGAATTTATTGATTGGTTTAGAAGTTTATGCCGTGTTTCTGGTAGTCAATTATTTTATAAAATTTCAATTTACTCTGTCTCATCAATTTTGATTGAAAATTTATCGAGCAGTGCAGCTAAGATTCTCCAGGCTGTTGCTTCCTAGCTCTAACCAATTCTTTGCTTAAAAAATCGGAGCGAAAATCTTTGTACTGATGGCGAAGAACAGAATAAAATTCATTCCAGACAATGCGGCCTACCTCTTTATGGTACCGCCAGTACCAGGCACACGCTTTGCCTAAAAATAGCACATGTAAATGCTTAAGGTCGCTGTCTAAAGTCTCATCCATCAATGTTTTGACTCTTTATATAAATTCTTCAACTCCTAATCCTTCTGACGACCCATTAATGTGAAGATTCCATTTTCGCATGGTGTCAGCAATTTTGTGGTTGGCAACACTCTTGGAGGGGGTGGCTTCTAATTGCAATGATGACATAACGCGAGTAATCGATTGTTCGATCATCTCCTGAATTTTTTTATTTAGTTCACTCCGTCTAGCTACTCACTCAGTCGTTCATGAACGATGTATTCTAATCAGCAGTTCAGCCGTTCATGAATTATACATTCTATCGTTCAATAACAACAAATACTTTTGATTTGTTGACTTGTAAGTAAGTGATGTGGGCAAATTGTAATTGAAAGGTTATTGTTATGACTGCAAAACGGAAGAAACACGAATTATGTTCAGGATGGGAAGACGAGCAAATATGTGTATTGCCAATCAACTTGAAGCATTGCAGGTGGATCCCATGGAAATTAAGGAAGGTACCTTAAATTAAAACATCCTACCGTCACTATGAATTTTGATCGGCAGGAACACTTGACGTCGAGGAATATATTAGCTGAGACAGATGCTGGACCGAAAGTATATGGGACAGACATATGGGACAGTAACTTTGGAATCGGATCGCGAAATGGATAAGTATTTAAATGAGGAATAATTAGACAGAATGAATGATACTCTGATATGGTGGAACCAGCGCAAGATGGTGTATCCCCGCTTATACAGCGTTGTTTTGAAGCCGATGTGCATTGTGGATACGTTTCAACTGGTTGACAGGTGATAACAGATAGACGCTGCCAATTGTCGCAAAAGGTTGACTATCTCACTTTTTTAAATATCTCTGATCACCGAAATAATTTAATGTGTGCTTACTTATTAGGAGAAAAAAAATTCTGCAATGAAGTTCCTTATTTAACATAAATTATTTATTTATTAATTGTTCGAGCTTGAAGATAATTTGCAAAAATATTTAGATTAGCAGGGAAACACTTTTACAACACTGCTTGTCAAGAGCCGTAGTAAATTTTCTTCGAAAAATAAAATAAAAATTGTGTTCTATAAAAATTTAATATATTTCGAGAAAAGTTAGTAAGAAAACATCAACATTGAGCCAAAGAACATCGGGCATGGATGTTCATACATCCTCTCAGCCGAGAGAGCTGCGACCAGAATGTCAAAAATTAAGTAAATTGCTGGCGCTACACCTGCGGAATGATTTCCTTAAATATACTGTATGTGCTTCAAATACAAAAATTAAGGGCAGTAGTAGCAATTTTGCTTCAACGACATGCACATTGACGTCGTCGAACTCCAACTACGCGTCAACCTACACTCTCACAACTAATAACCATAAACAAGGAAAGTCATCCGTGAAATCACTCAGCTAGATGACTACCAAAATAAAATGAACTGCCTTTAAGCATGCCAAAAGCAAACGGTAAAAAAGGGAGGTTAATTGCATCTCAGATATAGACGAACCAATAAACTCTAAAAACAAATTTGCTTTGCTGGCAAATGATGCCGAGGCCCTGGCAGAAGAGATGGAAATAGAGCTGAGTGCGGAAAAAGAAGTCAGAGTACCCAGATCCAGGAAGCCACCTTCTTCATCGAAACTGTAAACAATGTGACGCAGATGGAGGCAGAGCTTGATACTTTCATTGGGTCAGAAAATTATACCCTCCACGTTGGATCACAAGGAAAAGTAAGAGTTCACGTTGAAAACTCTAAGACTTATCGTTGTCTAGTGCATTTTCTCAAAGAAAATAATGCAGACCACTTCTCATACCAACTGAAGAAAGACAAGGACTTCAGGCTTATTATCCGCAATCTAGCGAGTACCACCCCTGAAGATAACATTAAGGAGGAGTTAATGCGACACGGACTTATTGTTATTCGTATCCACAACCCTCGTCCTCGTAAGGTCCCACAACAAGAAAACGGTGAAGCTTTTCAGGAACTGATACAAAATAATTTCTTTTTCATTGACTTGGCTCGCGATCCTAATAATAATGAAGCGCTGAAAATCAAGCAAATAGGGCGTCAAAGAGTCGTGGTGGAAATTCCCAAAAAAAAATGTGATGCCATTCTGTGCCCCAGATGCCAAGGATTTGGTCATACAGAAAACTATTGTATGAGGACATATAACTGCGGGAAGTGTGCACAAATAATCGAATAGCTCAATGCAAGGAAACTTTGGTTGGGAATTTTTGCTGCATCAACTGCGGGGGAAATCATGAGGCTTGGCATAAGGACTGCAAAGTGTTCAAAGCTTGAACACAAGAAAGAAGACCAAAAGTAAGCATTACTATAGGATTCAAAAGTAATGTCAGTAGGAAAAATTAACGCCAACAATATATTCCAGCAGCCTTAGTGCGAGGAAAGTTTTCTTATGCCGATACTCTGCGTACTGGGCTTGAAAAATGCAACAAAGAGACGACAAATAGGATCTCTGCCCCCAAGCATCAAGAAACCCCACAATAGTGCAAGGTTGGAGGCGGCAACAGAGGCTCTCACAGTGAAAGTCGACACTGTACAAGCAATATTTAAGGAACTTCAGGACACGAATCAGTTCCTTAAACAAATGTGTCTGAGCCTTCTGAATGCCAAAAAATGATGCACAGTTCAATAAGCCTCGCATTGTGGAAATCCCGTGGCATTGATGTGATGCTTATTACAGAGACTACAGAGCTACAGACCAGTGGATCCATCTTTATGCCAGGGTACAAAATCCACAAAGCGGATCATCCTAGCGATAGATCTAGAGCTGGCAGCAGGCGATTCAATTTTCATAAAATGAACCAGTAAGGACGGAGAAATTACAAATGGCCAGCATTAAGATTGAAACTAACAGGGGTGAATTGACCATTGATTCGACCTATCTCCCGCCGCAACTGTCGTGGTTAACAATGGAGTTCCAGCAACTTTTTAGCGGACTTGCTAGAATGTTCCTTATGGGAATATAATAAATATAATTTCAAAAGCAGATGCTGGGGTTGCTATAGAGCTAACGCAAGAGGCATCTGCTTACTGGACGCGGTGCAAAACTCGTCAGTTGAAATACTAGCGACTGGACATGTCACTCATATCCCGTATGCCCAGAGTTACACGCCGAGTGCAATTGAGTTCTTTGTTTGTAACGGGCTTCACCCAGATGACGTTAGTTCTAGGCCCGAGTATCAATTATCCTCCGATCATATCCCCCTGGTAGTTGGGAACTGTATTCCAAAGAGCAAAACAATTAAAGGTCTCGCCTGCTGCCTCCTGCAGCCAACATTGTTGCATTTCGATGAGATCTAGAGGAAACTCTAGACCTAAACTTACAAATACTAACACCAAAAATCTTTGAAGATGCTTATGTGCTATTCCTGAATAAGGTTCACTCGGCACCCCTCATTTCTGTGCCAGTAAGCCGTTCAAAAAGCTCACGACCACAAGTGAAACTTCCGCCAGCAATCTATGCACTACTGCTGATGAAGAGAAAGCTTAGAAAGCAGTACTGTCCAATTGTGGACAGTATCTACCGCAGAGGGTCGAACCGGGTCACCGGGAGCTGAATAGACAAAGGGAAACCGACCTTTCATTTGAAAATGAGTTTTCAAGTCACTCCCTGTGTAGACTGATATAGGTATAGAGGTATAAACAGCAAGTGACCCCCAAATTTACGATCAGAAAGCCTGATGGATCTTAGGCCAAATCTCCAAAGGAACGGGCTGATGCATTCGCCGAAGACTTGGAAGAACGCTTCAAGCCTTTTAATACAAGCTAAATAAGCATGAACAGAAGTGTTCAACTTACACTTACACTGCAGAGCCCAGGTCAATTAAGCCTCCTAATTGCGCCTATCACTGTCAACGAAGTCTCAGCAGCACTTAAGACAAGCAGTATTTAATAAAAGAAAAGCTCCTGGCGTAGATGGGATTGACAACATAACACTTAAAGCATTGCCGGTCAGTGCAGTCTTATTTTTAGTGTAAATCTTTAATGCGGTATTGAGACTGGGGCATGTTCCAAGCCAATAGAAAAAGGCGAGGATAAGCTTGATCCATAAGTCTGGAAAGAGTCCCACGTCCCTAGACTCGTACAGGCCCATTAGCTTGTTGCCCATTATTGGAAAAATCTTCGAACGTTGTCTGCTTACGAGACTGCTGTCATTGGATAGAATTAAAGAAAAAATTCCTCCCTTTCAGTTCGGGTTCCGAAAATCTCATGGCACTCCGGAACAGCTAAATAGGGTGGTGCAAAATCAAGCCCTTGTTGCCACCTCACCTCTCCACCTTTGATTGTGCAAGCTGTCTAACATACCGGTCATTTTCGGTAGTACTCGATGAAGTACTCCAACATCGGGGCTGGCGTTCCTAAAGGGAGTGTGTTGGGGCCCACGCTCTACACACTCTTTACCTATGACATGCCCACTGGCTCTACAATTGAATTCGCGGATCCACGACCTTACCATCGCCACTTTTGCAGCTTATCAAGAAATAAATGTGTTTACAAAGTTACTGACGTCCTACAGCAATACCTTCACAAACTTGAAATGTGGGCCAAGCGTTGGAATATTGACATTAATTTAAATAAATGCGTCAACGTGACCTATGCGCTACGGAGGGATTTATGCCCGAGAGTATTCTTGCGCGGTCAATTGGTGACGCACCACAATAGCTATAAATACTTAGGGGTGCAATTAGACAGGCGCTTGAATTTTAACAAACACATCACAAGTGTCTTAGTAAAGCTGAAGAACAGATTGGGAAAACTAAGATGGCTTCTAAACAGTAGAAATGCGTTTTCTTCGAAAAATAAAGTAACCATTTATAAATCCTACATAGCTTCCGCCTTGCTTTATGGCATTCAGGTATACGGCATTGCTGCAAAATCCCGTCTTACAAAAATCAGGGTGTTCCAAGCAAAAACGATCCGATAACTGTCTGGTGCCCCCTGGTATATAAAAACTTCCGATTTGGAAAAAGACCTAGGAGTGCCTAAAGTCGGGGACGTAATAAATATACAGGCTGCAAATTACATAGCGCGGCTGGAAACCAACCTAATCGCCTGGCTAGGCGTCTTTTAAAAAGGCGTAGAATTAAAGGAGTCCGAACGAGAAGGTCTCACCCAATGGATCTCCCAGATCGATTTTTAGTCACCCTTGTAAATTTGTATATTAGACTTTCCAGTATAATAAGTACTTTGTAAATATTCATATAAACTTAATTTAAGTTGTTCCCCATAATAACAGAAAAATTAAAATAAAGCAAACAAAATGAAAAACAAAACAAAAAAATAAAAAAATATTTAACATATATATCGAAAGATTATTAAGTATTAAGAAAAAATGTTTGTTATATTATATGAACCCATTGAAAATGGGTAAAAAGGGTATAATGTATTTGTGCAAATGTATGTAACAGGCAGAGGGAAGCGCATCTTCGACCCCATAAAGTATATTTATTCTTGATCAGCATCAACAGCCGAGTCAATCTATCCATTTCCGTCTGTCCTCGTTTGTTCCAGACCAATATTCGAGCAGACGTGTCGCGGTGTTCTTTGTGTTCGAAAATAAGAAAAAGTGCAGGTGTTCACTTCGGCGTAAACAAAGCCATAAAGCATTGCATAGCGGTACATATTG
Source organism: Drosophila kanekoi (assembly GCA_037075305.1). Classification (NCBI taxonomy): domain Eukaryota; kingdom Metazoa; phylum Arthropoda; class Insecta; order Diptera; family Drosophilidae; genus Drosophila; species Drosophila kanekoi. The sequence goes on along the minus strand of JBAMCE010000093.1, from coordinate 458,637 downwards.
CGGTAAAAAGCAATAAAACTGCTTGTGCCAAACCGGTTTGCGAAGCAGTGCAAAGAAGTGCTAAAACAGTTTACTGCTTGTCAAGCAGTTTAGAGTGCGAAGCAGCGGGAAACAGTGCAAAGCTCGTGACATAGGTACACGGTTCGTGTCCGGGTTATCGCGTGGAGTTGCCGATGGAGGGCGCCACGATGATGGACGCCAGAAGCGTGACCGGCACTGGGTCTAGTGCTGAGTCGGTTGCCAGCGTCGCCGCCGATGGAAGGAGGAAGGTGAGGAGAGGGAGGGGCCGTAGCACGATTGCCCCCCCTACGTACCCCGGGAACCGAAGAGGCAGGCAATGGAAAGCGCCGACGAGTTTGCCAGGCCTGCCACGAGGGCAAAGAGAGCCGCTGCTGCTGCCGCCGCAAATGAAAACACTGGAGCCGCTGCCGCTGCCGCCCCCATCATTGCGCAGGTCCCAGCATGGAGGATAGTGGCCGAGGGGACAGGGCGATCATCGCGGAGCTCTCGGCTGCTGCCGACGCGACCCGCGTTGCCCTGGTGGGTGTCGCCGCCGAGGCTGCGCGCGAGGTGTCGGCCGCCATTAAGCGATTGGAGGAGCTGTCCACGTCGCTGGCGGTGCGGAACGCTTTGCTTGAGAGGCTCTCAAGCATGTTGCCCGGAGCGCAGCTCGCCGCCCGCGCCCACGCTGCTGCCAACCACGATGCCCACCATGTTGCTACCCATGCTGCCCGTACCGCTGTCCCCGTCCAGGGGTGCCGATCGCCGCCCCACGGATCAACAGGCCAGTTGAGATGTGGTCCGCGGTGGTCAGGAGTCGGGATCCGAGTGAGTCCGGTAAAGCCGTTGCCAAGTGGATCATGGAGGAGGTCGCACCCAGTCTTGGAGTGCGTGTCCATGAGGTGCGTGAGCTCAAGCGAGGCGGTGCTGTTATCCGCACACCGTCGAAGGGAGAGCTGAACAAAGTGGTGGCAAACAGCAAGTTTGCAGAGGTTGGACTCAACATCCAGCCGAATAAGGGGCTGAAGCCAAAAATTACATTGTACGATGTGGACACGACGATCCTGCCCGAGGTGTTTATGGAGGAGCTGTACCTGAACAATTTCAAGGAGGAGATGACAGCAGCGGCTTTCAATAAGGCGATACACCTTGAGTCGAAGCCGTGGTCCGTCACTGATGGCGCCAGTGTTAATCTGACGCTAGAAGTTGACGAGAGGGCCTTGGCGACTTTTGAAAAGACCGGACGGGTCTATATAAAGTGGTTTTCTTACCGATGCCGGTCCCTCGTCCGCACCTATGCTTGCTATAGGTGTGTCGGCTTCGACCACAGGGTGTCAGAGTGCCGCGTCAAACAGAACGTATACCGACAATGTGGGCAGATGGGGCATATCGCAGCGAAGTGCGCAAATCCGGTGGACTGCCGGAACTGCCGCTTCAAGAGGCTAAGCATATTAATTACAATTTTCACATTATTTATTGCCTATTTGCTTCATATAGGACATGTTTGAAACTAATGTATAAAGATCATAAAAAGAAGACTTATGTTAAGAGCTAACTAACGCTCGGTCGACACAGTGTCGCGATTACCAAAGAATCTAAATACTGAACGTAATTCTAATAGATGATCGAAAAGAGAAATCATGCTGCTTGACAGTAGATAATGGGCCTTAGAGACGGTAGTTTCAAATTACAGGCATTTCCTATGTCGGGTCGTGCTAAAGGCTCGCCGATTTACAATTATTATCCAATATTTCAAATTCTTTAGTTGGCTTGTGTGGCCGTTGCATACTCACAAAATTGAACAAATAAATCCATCGATGCGTACGTTGGGTCCATCGTAAGCATGGTGGCAATATCTGTGAAGCAATTTAACTTATTTTATCTATTTACAAATAATTTGGTCATGGCACTTAGTTTTCCGTTTAGTTTAAGTATAACATCATCAAGTTACTTTAAATGGTCGATTTTAAAAAGATTACAAAATACGATAGATCTTTACTATATTGATTTGGCTGAGGAAATGAAGTTTCCAAGGCCGCAACTTTTATATTACTTTCATAATTTAGAACGAAAGAGGTTTTTTTTTTTATATATTAAGGCATGAGCACTTAGATCGGGGCGTGTACGCAAAAGAAAATTCCAACCAAGCGCCTATCAACATATATCCGATCTCGATCTGCGGACACTTAAGCGGTCCCACTCCTCGTTAGAGACACTCCGTTGATCAAAAAGGGGCGGCAATTTAGAAGTAGATCAGCATGTAGCTTGGTTTTCAATGGCTGAACACGCGGTCGCGGGGTGTAGACTCATCCGCAATGTTCCGGTGGCGCCTTAGTGTTAATCTTTAGTGATCCTTAAGAAATGCGCTCTTTTGATATTTTCCACTCCCATAGAGCCGTTGCAACAAATTGGCTACGACCGACCAGCCACGCTGAATTTATATGTTCATATATATGTAGGAGTCGGAAATAGAACTAGGAGTGGTCGAATTTATAACCAGTTAAAATAAACAGGCGAGTATAATGTTGACATTATACTCATTTGGTAACATTAAATCACTGATCACATACAACCCTGCTATGGACATCTAATCCACGATTTATCGATAAAAATAGGGAATAAGAGTCAGTCGGAAGCCAAGAGGAAAAATGAAAGAAGTGTTCGCTGTTGCTCGTTTTCTTTGAAATACTTGTCGGAAAATGAATAATAATTATAAGTTTACGTTTGTTCAACAATTTCTTTAAATAAACTACTAAGAACGTAAAGAACCCAAGTGCTGGTGAAATCCATCGAATGGCCGTCCCTACATATATATATGAACACACGAAAACGTAGTTGCGCAATGGCTAGCCGGTAGCTAAGTAAGATTTTACCCATTGAAAAAGGGCCAATTAAGAATTACGCACTTGATTAATTAAAAGCGAATATCACCTGGTGGCGGAAAACTGCTGAACGCGAAATCTATTAGCACTGGACACTTTTGAAAAGAGTTGGGCTTGATATGCCCTGAAAAATCCAAAGCTGTGTACAGCCTCTGCACTTTTAATTACAGTGATTTATGTGCGCTTAAAATATGCGTCTTGCTTGTTCTGATGTCGAATTGAAAAAGAACGCAGCGTGGTAATCAGACCTTCTACCTTCCTTCAATTTCAGCAAAGACACAAATACAGACACAATTATTATTCACCACACCCAAATTATAACGGTGATGTGGCCTGATCTATCGAACATTCCTTCATTCTCGCGTAAGTGCAAGTGAAGGAACGCACCGTCGCTGAGATAGCGAAATCATGCAGCATCGTGCGAAAGCAAATAGCGACTACGACGGGATGAATGCATAATGTCTTGGTGACTTTTCTGACTATAAACGAGAGCTGGTACAATGGGATGAAATGATGAATTTTATGTGCCAGCTGGTCCCTACAATTTGCTTGCCGAAATATAATCCGGACATTGCTGGGGTGGATGCCAAGCAGTGGTGCGATACGGTCGACATCATTTTACGAGCAAAACCGTTAAGTGACAGCGCTCTCATATTAGCGTTGAGTAAAGCTTTGGAAGGCGCAGCGGCCCAGTGGTTATCACAAATATGCTACCCAGGAATAACTTGGCAACAGTTCATGCAATTGTTTGAGCAGCGATACGAGACATCAGAGACGCCAGCCGCCGTTATTTTGAATCTTCTTAATAGTCGTCCAAGCAACGGTGAAAGCTTGCCTGTTTTTGCGAGTCGCAGCGTAACGTCACTGTGCACAAAATTACGTAATTTGAATTCTGAACAAGTTTCCATCGAACTGGTTCCTGAGCATATGGCTAATTTCGACTGGTGTTTGCAACGAATGATACACACAACGCATGTAAACAATCAATGTTAACTGCAAGCGGAGCTGCAAGTATTCTCAGCGCTGAAAGAGCATCCTATTACATCAAACTGGGAACCAGAGACCAAGCGTGGTAAAACTGAGGAACTCAAATGTTATCCGTGTGGAAAACCACGTCATAAAAAGCAAGACTGTAGATCTGGAATGGGATTTCATGTTTCGGCAACTGAACGGAAGTCTAGCCAGCTGGTGTGTTTTAAAAAATATATATATAATATAAAATTCCAAACAAATAAATAAAAGTGCCTAAAATTCCTCGATTCCTGCAACTGTGGTAAGTCCTAGACTAAGAAGTGCGAAAAAGAATAGGGGATAACATGGCGGGCGCCACCCCACTGGCGTCAGCCACAAAAAGATATGCGGATAATTTTGACATCTTTGGCCTGGAAGGAGAAGCCCCCGAACTCATAAAATTAGCCATTTCTGCAAAAATCATCAATAAAGCAAATAAAACAGCAAAGCGCAACAATGAAACAAAACTATCCAAAACAAATTCCAAAGAGAATATAAATAAAGAAGTTACAAACAAAAATGACATCTCTTCTACGGAAATTAGTGACAGCTCGACGAGTGACACATCATTAAGCAGCGCACACTCGATTAAAAAAACTCGCAAATATACTAATTTTAATATGGGCTCAGCGGACAATTATTTTAAGAAGCTTCCTAACTCAGCAGTTAAATACCTGAAAAACCCAATAGCAAACTACAACAAAGACAACGAAAATAAGAACAAAGACTTGATTTCAAACAATTATAACTCGGGTACTACCACAAATGGCCTTATTATTAAAAAACCTACTTCCTTTTATGATGTCGAACATGTATGAGCTGCTTGCGTGCTAGTAGACACAAGTCAAAATGAAGGCATCCAAAACAAAAACATAAAGAATGGTCTATTTCTATTTGAAAAAATTCGTCACCTTAAGCTCAAAGGCCTGAAGAACATAACTGCGCTTGGAGTAACTCTATACTAATTGTATTTTGACAATGCTACCAATGCAAACCACCTAATTAAAAGTGAAAATCTCAACCAATTAAACTACAAAGCCTTTCATCCCGAGGAGCTATACGGAGACATTTGGGGTAATCTGCGGAGTACCAACAAGCTGGTCAGACGAGGACATTTACAATAACATACAATCTGAAATTAAAATTAAATCGGTCGAAAGAATAATGAGGAGAAAAAAAGTGAAGCGGGTGAACTATTAAAGGAGACTATATTAGAACCAACTGAAACAGTCAAAATAGGATTCCTAAATAATGAAATAACCAAATCAGTGCAACTTTTCACATTTGCTCATTAAAAGTAATGAATTTCTTCGCCAATGTCAGACGATGCTTCAATTGTGGACGACTGGGACACACAAACTCTAGGTGCAAATCCAAGAAAAGATGTCTCAGCCGTGGCAAAGAAAATGGATACCCCCGGAAAGCAAAAGTGGAAAGTGTAGCTTATGTAACTGTAGTGGACACCACTCCTGGGAGAAAAGTTCATGCCCAGTGTGGAACAAGGTAACCGATATTTTGAAAATCATGACAATAAAAAAACTAGCCAGATAAGAGGTTATAGAAAGCTATTCCCTCAACAACAATGAAATATACACCCAAAAAAAACTATGAAGCCAATTTCACCCAACTAAGTCCAAAAATAAAAAACGTGATCAACAACGACACAAGTGTCAATCAAATCATTAACAAAACAAAATACAGCAAGGTGGTGCAGCAGGTTGTGGGTTTTAATAAGCCACGCCCACATTTCAGTCTACCCTCATACACCATTGATACAAGCGATTGGACATACAGTTACCCAAAGAAGGATGAAACTACAGCAATATGTAAGGAACTATTTCAACTATTTTCTCCACTTTTCCGCGATAACAATGAACTCAGTACAAAATTAAATTTATTAAAAGACAAATTTGAAAATACACTTAAACATAAAAATGAACCACTCAACTCAACACCCAACAATAGCCAAAACCAGGATGCCCATTAAAATACTTCAATACAACATACAATCCTTAAAAGCCAATAAAGACAATTTAGAATTTGTCCTAAACACAGAAAATTTTGACATAGCCTTCCTTAATCAAAAAATGCAGAGCAGATGGATATGGAAGCGTAGCCTTAGCATTTAAAAACAACATACAATTTAGAAAACTGCAGTACAGTATAAATTGTGATATCATCATGGCAGTGACGAACAATCTAAATACAAATCTAACCTTATGTTCGGTCTATTTTGAGCCGAGAATCCCCCTTGAGGAGTTAAAACAGGAGGTGTCGAAGCTACTTGCGCAGTCAGACAATATGGCAAATATAATAATAGCTGGGGACTTTAATGCCAAGAGCACTGCCTTTGGCGGTAATATTACAAATGCACGGGGCAAATTTCTGGAAGACTCCATGACAAATGCAGGATTCATATGTCTGAATACAGATGCTAACACCTTCCAAGCGCAAATTGGCAGCAGATCAGGTTCAGTCCTTGGCCTAACCTTTACAAAAATAAATGCAACTCAAAGCTGGCTGGTCAGGCCAATCCAGTTAGGGGGAAGGCATCATTTCCCAGTAATAGTCAACATAGACTACACAGCAGTCAAGCCAACTACCTTTCTTGCCAAGAAAAAATTGTTAAAGGATATAGCCAACCTCACATTCATCAATAATCTTGCTGACTTCGACAAAAAATTCACCTCTGCAATAAATACATCATCCTATTTTATAAAAAATATAAAATCCCAAAATACTGTTGGTCTGATGACCTCCAAAAATAAACAGACTTGTTGTAGCTTCAGAAGCAAGGGTTAACAAGTTCCCCACCATCATTAACTTCAACAAAACCATTGCTCTAAAAAAAACTCTGGAAGAACGTAGTTCCCAAAGCAAAAAAAGAAAGCTACACTAGCAAAATCAGCATGTTGAACAAGCAACCGAACACAAGAACGGCCGGAGGTTCCTAAATTCCCTGAAAAACTGCCCCCAACCAGAACCATCCAAACTCTGCCCAACTATGCACAAGCATTTTCTACTAATTTTAAAAGCCCAGATATCACGTACAACCAACTTCCAGGAACTCAGATTCCCAAATGAACAAAGTTCTGCAGATGTGCTCTTCTCCATGTCAGAGTTCACCGAAGCCCTGGATCATAAAAGGTCCACGGCGGAGGGACAGGATAAGATAACATATGACATGCTCAACGCATTAAATGAGTACGGAAAAGCAAATCTGATTGACATATACAAACTCTTTAAAGATTGTATAATTCCTCCTCAATGGAGAATTATAAATATAGCACCAATACTTAAACAAGGTAAAGACCCTACGAACTTCGAGAACTACAGGCCAATATCGCTCATATCGGTCCTTGCAAAAACAGTTAATGATGATAAACGAGGAAGAAAGGCTATCTTCGGCACGCCGAAGATCTAATACCCTTGCAACCTTTTAATGCCGAGAAAATGGTTAATGCCGAGCTTGGTGAAGGTATCTTGATAAACAAAAAAGGCTTTTAATCAAAAACCTAGTTTTCGACCGATCGTTCCTATGTCAGATATATGGTATAATAGTCCGATGTAAATACGATTTGTCAAAAATGAAGGGAGCATAGTGAAATCTTGAAATGCCGAGTTTGGTCAAGATATCTTGAAAACAAAATATTTTTTCATACAAAATCTTATTTTTCGACCGATCGTTCCTATGGCAGCTATATGATATAGTGGTCCGATCTTAATAGGATTTTGCATATATATGAGGAGCTTAGTAAAACTAATAAATGCCGAGGTTGGTGAAGATATCTTGAAAAACAAAATGTTTTTTCATACAAAAAATTAATTTTCAACCGATCGTTCCTATGGCAGCTATATGATATAGTGGTCCGATCTTAATAGGATCTAGCATATATGTGAGGAGCTTAGTAAAACTAATAAATGCCGAGTTTGGTCAAGATATCTTGAAACACAAAATGTTTTTTCATACAAAATCTTAATTTTCGACGGATCGTTCCCATGGCAGCTATATGATATAGTGGTCCGATCTTAATAGGATCTAGCATATATGTGAGGAGCTTAGTAAAACTAATAAATGCCGAGTTTGGTCAAGATATCTTGAAACACAAAATGTTTTTTCATACAAAAACTTAATTTTCGACCGATCGTTCCTATGGCAGCTATATGATATAGTGGCCCGATCCAGCTGGTTTTGACATATGTGCTGCGTGCAACAGAAAAAGGGACTTCTGCAAAGTTTCATTAAGATAGCTTTAAAACTGAGAGACTAGTTCGCATAGAAACAGACAGATGGACAGACGGACAGACGGACATGGCTATATCGACTCGACTGTTGATGCTGATCAAGAATATATATACTTTATGGGGTCGGAGATGTCTCCTTCTATGCGTTACACATTTCACGACAAAATTATAATACCCTCTGCATGGGTATGAAAAGCAGTAGTCATAGTCAGTCTGGACATAAACAATGCGTACAACTGTGTCTGTGTAGAATTCCTAAGTAAAATTATGTTACATTAGGGCATACCCACAAAATACGTCAAATGGATAATGAACTTCATGTCCAGCAGAATTCTAAAAATTGGAGAAGAAACTTTAGAAGTAAGCGGAAAAATACCGCAAGGTAGCTGCCTGTCTCCTATACTATTAAAAGATATACTATACTAAAAGATTGCACCAAATAGATGACCCAGATGACCCCACTAAAGTGCACCAGTATGCAGATGATTTTATCATCCTATCCAGCAAACGATCCTTCCCAATTGCAGTAAATAACATACAGGACAAGTTATCAACGTTCCATTTACTATGTGAAGATATAGGTTTGAACTCTAATGCCAGCAAAACAGCTTCCCTATCAATGAGCAAAAGTAAGAAAAGAATAGTTAACTTAGTCCGCAAGCCTCGGAGATCAAATTCCAGGGAGGGTCGCTGAGCGCAAATATGTCGATAAAAAATCACGTAAAAGATTTAAAAGCAAAAATGCTGAAGAGCCAACAGGTATTGCAATTTTCAACTTCAATCAAAGCGTGCCTCAGACCAAGTGTTGCCGTGAACATATACAAAACCTTCATTAGAAGCAGGGTAGAATATGCCTGCACAACATTAAACATGAACAAAGGCATAACAAAAAATCTCACCTCACTGCTTGCAATCCCACTTAGGGGATGTATGGGAGTGACACTCCACACCGACTCACATCATTTATGCGCTTGCAGGAGAACTCCCTCCCCTGTTCAGGGCTGAATTGTTAACCGTAAAAGAAATACTTAGACCCAAAACATATAATCAAGACCTTTAAAACACAATCAAATCAACGGATCACAAATCTCCATTCAGGAAAACATATGAAGAGCACAAAGGCATATAGGACAGCACAAAACCAAAAACAAAGAATATTTCAAGCCGCAATCTAAAACTAACCACGAAAATAATAAGCAATAATAAAAATAGTACATCTCTAGAGGAAATACAATCGTACTTCAAAAATACACTCCACAGATGCCTCTATTACCGACGTTACCGACGAGGAAGAACACATCTTCAACTGCAACAAAACAATCTCCTCCACCTCTGCGGAACTATTAGCCATTAAAAATATCGCCAAATATGTAATATTTACGGATAGCATGGGGGCGATAGCGCTTCTTAAGCAAAAGCATTCATCCTCATACATAGTAGCGGAAATACATGAGGTATTAGACTGAACAAGCTTAGAAGAAGTATAAATTATATGGATCCCAGGACACAAAGGGAAAAAAATTAATGAAAAAGCGGATGCATTGGCCAAAATGGCATGTACAGAGGGCATTCCTCTAGACACAAGCTATAGTGTGGGAAATGCATTTAGAGCAGCGAAAAGACGTGTGTGGCAGACATTTTCACTGGTCATACGTATGACAAAAAGTACCTTCATAAAGTCAATAAAGTTGATACTGACATGTGTGAAACATGTAATGAAGTAGAAAGCGCAGAACACTTAATTTTCCAATGCCATAAATTTAACATATTACGTAGAAAATATAAAATTTTCACTCGTGCCAAGACAATTAAAGATATCTTAAAATCAAAAGAACAGCTTTATTTAAGAGAACTAACAAAATTCATAAATGAAGCAAGAATAAATATTTAAAGCCATTACCATTACAATTACAGATACACACCAGCTTGGTGAACCAACACAAACAACAGATTACACACAGGACTGCCTCGCGCCGTCTTTAGCCACAACGTATCTAATCATATGCCGAACAAACAGCCCATAAACAGTTCTAACAACTGTTTTTCTCAAATCAAAAAAAAAAAAAATTATTGGCAGAGAAATATTGGCTCAAGGGTTTTTAGTGGAAGTTTCTTACGACAACTTTAAGATTGTTCAAACTACAGTTGTGAACGTTTGTGAAACCGTTCAACCTACTAATTTTAATAACATTTAAACTGAAATGGTCGGCAATGAAAAAGAAATTTGGCAATGGATTTAAAAGTTGGCTAATAAAAGCCTAATTATGTATCTTGGATTACAAATTGATGATTTGAACTGATTAATGTATAATTTGAAAATGTTTAAATGATCTCTTGCTTGGAAATGTAAAAGAAAGAAATGGTTTATAAGAGAATATAACCTAAGATATGTTAAAATAACCTACGACATGTTAAAATAGATTCAAAGTTATGTTATGGAATATTATATGAATTTGAGATTATTTGGTTAAGTTTTTCTGAAGTATTCAACAAAATTATAAAGTTGGAATGAAACTGAGATGTTTATTGTAGACACGAGGACGTGTATATGTCAGAATGGCCGTGTCGGAGAAGAACTACTGTAGCATCACGATAGGCATGAGAGGTGATTTAAGGTGTGACCATGGGTTGTGGTGGTAGATACTAGTTCTGGTAGAATGGGGACTCAGTTTGCGAACTGAGGCTGTGTGTGGCTTCGTATGCGTTGCTAGATCTGGTCTCTCTCTCTCTAGTGGTTGTTCTATTTCCCCGGCGTGGCGTGACGTGAGCACGTGTGTGTATTTAAGAGACAATAATGAGACTCGCTGCATCCGCCAGAACTGAGTACGGAACACCAAAATCCGAACGATCAAGCGACCAACAATGACGACCTGCAGGGAGATGACTTTAATTCTCCGACATGTACATACACACATTCATGTGCGTCTGCTTCGAATTCGATTGTATTTTTTTTTTGTGCTGCTATTTTAATTCGTTTTTTTCTCAAATGGACTCAATCATAGGTGTGGATTTTGAGTAAAGGTCGTGGCGAGCGGTGCGGACTGTCGCGAGTTCCTGGCCTTCCGAGGAAACAATTTTATTTTTTTGGCTGTTGTGGTGACTGTTGAGAAGAGACGGCGGCAAGTAGTGCGGTTAGTTTCGAGGTCGAACCATGCCAAAGGAACTTCTTTTTTCTAAATTTATCTTTATTACTACAAACCAGCATATAGCGCGAGCTGCATTTCTTACTTGTTTGTCTTCTGTTGCTGCCGTCGGTGGTGACTTCTTATGCTGCTTAAGTGAATTTAGGATAGCCCCATGTTGGTCGCCAATTAAGAAGTTTCGATCGTTGATTATCGTTATACCGAACTGCCGATTAATTACTTATATAACACAATGCTTTTTCGCACCAATGAAAGACAAAAATATCGTGAGAACATAATTTTTTATACCTAAAGCTAGCCCTAGCCCTAAATATGCTGACCCTGCGCCTCGTGCATGGTGTCGCATATCGACTGCTTACGTCGTGGTGCGTTGCCCTCAACATTGTCCGTTCTCGTTGTGGAATATCCGCGGACGTTGCAGATCTCTCCCTATTATCACGCCGGCTCTACGTGACCGATTTGGCAACTTCTTTGTTGCTGCGTGGTCGTGTTAACTTAAATACATATATATATCAAGTATCTTTCATTTTATACCACCCCGCTACCTCATAGCTATAAATCGAGTTGATAACCCGACTTGTATTGTTCACCAAGTTAAACTACAATTTTAATGCAATTTTTTTTTTGAGAATACACAAATATTGTATGGTACAATAAGATATACTGTAGAAAATTTCATTAAGATCGGTTAAGAAACACGTGTTTGCGGTACTTGCGCAAATTCCAAGAATTACGCGTCTGATTCAAATTCTATTAGCAGCATTGTAATTGCGAAAGTATTGTTTTTTGTGCTACTACTTTAATTCGTTTTGCTCTCACTTTGACTCAATTATTGCTATAGTTGTTGAGAGGCGGTGGCAAGTGGTGTGGTCAGTCGCGAGTTCGAGACCTACCGAGAAAACAATTTTTTTTATTTTTTTTTGTGGCTGGAAGGGCTGTTGTGTAGTTAGTTGCGAGTTCGAACCCTGTCAAGGGAATTTATTTTGTTTTTTTTATACCCTGAACCCATTACAAATGGGTAAAAAGGGTAAAGTGTTTTTGCGCAAATGTAAATGTATGTTACAGGCAGAAGGAAGCATCTCCGACCCCATAAAGCATATATATATTCTTGATCAGAATTTATAAGCGAGTCGATCGAGTCATAACCGTCTGTCCGTCTGTCCGTATGTATGAACGCAAGGATATCAAAACCAATAAGAGCTAGAAGCTTGAAATTTTCTAGCCTCTTAAATATATCTTTATGAAACTTTCAAGAAGTCTCTCTTTCTATTGCACGCAGCACGTCGAGGGATCTCGGAACCAGCTGCATTGGACCACTATATCATATAGCTGACGATCGGTTTATGTTTTATGTTTTATGAAAATTTTTTTTTTGTTTTATGAGATATCTTGACCAAACACGGCAATTATAAGTTTTACTGTGCTCCTCGTCAAAATTCAGAATCCTATTAAGATCTGACCACTATATCATATAGCTGTCGGTCGAAAATTAAATTGTATGAAAAAATATGTGTTTATCAAGATATCTTGACCAAACTCGGCACTTTTTAGTTTAACTATGCTCCCCATATAAATGCAAAATCCTATTAAAATCGGCCCATTGGAACGGACAGTCGAAAATTAAGTTGTTGAATGGAAACTTTTTTGTCAATCACGATATTTTGATTAAACGCGGCAATTAAAGATCTTACTATGCTTCCTTCATTTCTGCAAAATCTTATTTCCATCGGTCTACTATAGTACATAGCTGCCATAGGAAAGATAAAAAACTTTTTGTTAATCAACATATCTTGACCAATCTCGGCATTAACTATTTTCCCTGTGCTTCTTAGATACGGGCAAAGCACTATGAGCATTATAAGAGGTTGAGTCTGCAAGGGTATTAGATCTTCGGCGTGCCTTTCTCGTTTTTAGTTTCGATTTTGTTGTACCTATGTAAACACTATTGCACTTGTTATTTTCCTCGCCACATGGCATTTGGTAAATGGTGTTGCTTTTGTCGATCATAGGGATTTTTGATTTTATTTTGTTGAAGATTTCTTTCGCAGGCTTGGGTGATACTTTTATTTCTTGTTCGTTATAGCAGACTTCGTGTTCGTGTTCGTGAAGCGTTCATATAGTCGGGGTAGCTCGTATTCGGCCATAAACTTATTGATCTGAGCTGATCACTTGTCAGGTTGACTGTGCTTATAGTACCAAAATAAGAAAAACAAGTAAGAGTGCTCTAGTCGGAATTGCCCGACTAGAAAATAGCCTGAGCCCAAAAATACTCTTAAATATAAATAAAGGGTATTATATTCAAATTTATTTATATTATTTACATTTATAAAATAATTCTAAAGTTTAAATTAAACATTTTTTAATAATATAGACATATATATAGAAACTTAATTACCCTATCCTGAACACTTAGAAAGATGTGGTAACTATACACTATTTCGAGTGTCTTCGCGCTAACTTCCTCACTGGAGAGATTTGAAAAACCCCAATCAATGTGAGTGTCACAATTGGTAGTGGGCGTTTTTAAATCTAATACACACGTAAGCCCGTTCCTGAGCAATTCATCAAATATGCTCAAGCATAAATTAAATTCTCCTAAAATTTAGTAACTGTTCCTTCAAAATGAATGTTGCTGAAATAAATCCTCAAATTCTGTTTTAAATAACTAAGAAACCTTCAGACTTATAACAATATATGGCATACTCAAAAACGAGTGATCCGGACATTTTCCTGCCGCTTAAGCAATTAGATATATTGTTTAAAATTGCATTCTTAATATAAATGACGATTCCCCCAATCCTAATACGCGAAATCTACTATCTACTACTTCTAAAATTTCAACATATTCTTAATTTTCTGCCATGCTGAAGCTCACTGTCATCTAAGCTATTATATTTCCTGCAATTGCTCTCGCTTTACTCCTGATAAACTGCCTCTTTGCTGACGCTCTGTGACAACCAAAAACATAACCTTCTTCTTTTCTCCTTCCCAATCAGCAGGTGAAGTGCGAATATTATTGAAAACCCTATAGTAATCATCGTGACATTTTAAATTTTCTAAATACTCCTTATTAAGGGCTTGTGCTGCCGTAATGCCTCGTGTGGCGCTGTGCTTACGTAAGCAAATGGAAGTACTGTTCCATAAATTAGTCATTTCAAATTTTTTTTTTATTAAGAAATAATTTATCTGTTCTGCCACCTCTCCCATCCAAGTTTTTACCTAACTATGGTTGTAAATCTTTGTGGACACTTTCTCTTCATACCAGCAAAAATAGTTGGGAGGGCCAGCTCTTCTGAATCACAATCTTCGATCATATCTAAAGGCCGCTGACCCTCTCCAGGAGCTTTAACTATTCTTTGCATGGCAATATTTTCGACAGAGACGTTTTCTAATAATGTCTCCTGGCACCCTGGCCTCCTGGATTAATATCTTCTTCTATATTATTCAGCTCATCCATTGAGGCTTGAGCAGATCTTGCCACTAACTGCGATACTAATTCCCTGTCGTCAGCAGGTGCAACAAACGGAACTTCGTCTGTCGAAAAGGACGACAGCTACTGATCGTTAACGGTAATTTGATGCTTTCTGTAAAGCTCGGTGTTGACTAGAAGTTTTATTGCATCAGCAACTTTAAAAGGCCTAATGGTTTCAGCTATGAAATCATGGCTACATTTCATCTTACGTTTGAGATGAATTTGCACTACCTCGCTCTCATTAAACGCCCTCGGAAGACACGTAACAGCATTGGCCACAGGAATTGGTACATTGACCACTGCTCCTTTAATTGAATTTTGACGGCCATATTCTAAAGACTTAATAATCATGAAAGGATGGCGAGGGGAAATCAGCCTTTCCTCTAAAGGCGTTAAACCTTTTGAAACAAGCTGGCAGATCGGGAAAATCTAGGCAATTTGTTATAGAAGCTATTGTTTTTTTGCCTAATTAAATGC
Organism: Drosophila kanekoi; assembly: GCA_037075305.1. Lineage (NCBI taxonomy): Eukaryota > Metazoa > Arthropoda > Insecta > Diptera > Drosophilidae > Drosophila > Drosophila kanekoi. The sequence goes on along the minus strand of JBAMCE010000093.1, from coordinate 443,407 downwards.
CAGTGACTACACGTTTGCAAAAACAATATTTTTTATTATCAGAGCACAGATATAGATATAGAGGATGGATATAAAATATCGGAGCTTACCTTTGCACTACACATGGTTTTAATAACCTCACGAGAAACTTTGTCCACTTGATGTGGAAACCATAAACCTTTGCTACAAAGGCAAACCTGATCGGGACCCTGCTAAAGTGTTCTATTGAATGTAGGTATCTAGCCATCTAAGTTACTCCTAATAGCTGGAGAGATTCTATCCTCTGGAAAACTATTCGCACGTTCACCCCTGTTCCTTGTAGCATTGCGCCTATTCTCTGCTATCCTATTACCCCTATACACGCTGGGTCAAACTTCTATATGCGTCAAAGGCCTCCTGTCGTGCTTGAATACGAGCAATTCGCCTTGCACTTGTATTACGTGCTTGCTCAATTATCCTACGAATCGGATGCTCCATAACCAGTGATCTTTAATTCCTATCCCTAGCTCGTTCTAAAAATCGTCGATATATGTGTTGTCGATGGCGAGCTCGCCGAATATTGTTTCGTTCTTTTTCGTCTGCCTTATGAGCTTTAGATTCATCGGCAAAAAATAATTCCACGATAAACGATACATTTCAATCGCTTAATACTAATTGTCCAGATTTTAAATAATTCCAACATTAAACAAGTTTTTTCTTACACAACTGAAACTCCACTAAGTGATGTAAGAGATTTAATTATTCCAACTGCGAAAACCCAAACAAATTATAAGAAACATTTTTGCTTATTTTGCAATAAATTGCAAACAAAATTTGCTCGTCACATGCAGATTGATCATAAAAATGAGCCGCAAGTACAAAAATTTGTATTCCTGTCGAAAAATGACAAAACTCGCAGATAATTTATTGCTGAGATTAGGAAAAATGGTGATTATATCCATAATATCGATGCATCGTTAAATAACGGAACTCTAATCGTGCCCGTCAAAACGTGTTAACTCTAAAAACGAAGCGGTTGATTTCATATGTTGCAAGGGATGTTCCGGATTTTTCCCCAAAAGCATAATACGGAGTCATATAAATAATTGCAAAGGCAGCGATCATAAGAAAGGAACTCGTGACTTGCTTAAACAAGGTCGCTCCAAAACCGGCTTTACGCATTAAAGTGCAAATGATGTTTTGCGCACAAAAAAAATGCCTGTTTTAAATGATGATCCCATTAATAAATAAATAAATCTTATATATGATTAATTGATTCTGCCTCTGCCTTCGATCCTCCTAGCGGAAGGACCTACGCATATCCGGAACGACGGAACTGGTCTTCGGCGTTCGATGGATAGTGCACCGGCCCCTCAGCGGAGTCCGTCTCAGCCCACACACAAACTACAGCTGGGATGGTTATCATGAGCGACGTAACGAAGCCTCGTCTCTCGATACACTACACTTTAGGTTCGGATAGACGTTGTTATCATGAGAGACGTAATGGAGCCTCATCTCTCGATGCACTACGCTTTAGGTTAGGAAAGGGGTTTGAGCACCGGCTAGCCACGGTGCCCGAGATTAGCGTTAATAAGAAATGAAAAGGATTAGCAGACATTCTTTCCAAACATTACTTTATTCACAATTCCTTCTTTTTAATTATTATGCGCTACCCTACTCTGTTTCCCTACGAGAAAACTTTGCCGCACTGTCTGAAGCCCTAGCGCTCCGCTACCCGTTTTGGGTTCTGTCTGCACTTTGTCCTCTTCGACACACGTCTACTTACTTTGTTAGTCACCGCAAAAGTCCCTGAAGCCCTAGTGCTCCGCTATCTATATAGGGTTATGTTTTCACTTTCGTCTTCTTCAACGCACATCTACTCACGTCGATCGTCACCGCAAAAGTGCCGGCACGCTTGCTAGCGAGCCGTGCGCTTGCCTCGATTGCTCAACTTCGCCGCGAGCTTTCGCAACTTCGGCTCGGAGCTTTCACTCTTCGCAGCCGTATTGGAGTTGCGCACTCGATGTCGGTGTTGAGAAACTGATCAGCAACGCACGGTTGCTGCGACGGCCGACTGTTAAATTCAAGCTGGGCTCCTTGCCCTTAACTAGGTTCGATACATCGGCACCTTGCCTTAACTGTTCTTATTACCAATAAAATGCTTATAGACAATACAATGCTTATGAATTATGATATTCAATTACGTACTGTGGGGTGGCTACCTTAATGGCCGCCTCACAATACTTTACAACACTAGATGTAGTGGCTGTTGTCTTTTAAAAGTTTACATTTATGTTCACTGCTTAAATTCGGCCAATACTGACATTTGATCGACCCCGATCATGACATTATTTATTTTATTTACAAGCAAAGACCTACTGTTTTATCACATTCATGCATCCACGACTTAAGGCTACCTGATTCAAGAACTCCTTTAAATGGCAACTGGAAGAGCTGACAATCATCAGGACTCGGTTTATTTTTGAAGGCCCCCGGTATTTGGGAGAAAACTTCTTGCAGGGTCCTACCGTGACGTCAACGGTACGTATCGCAACAAAATCTCAAATTTGTGTTCGGAAGGTGCCTTATGTCTTAAAGCATATTGGGCTTCATTACTTTGTTGTGATTGCTTTTTATTGCAATTTTTAATGGCGAACTCAACTCAGTTTATCAATTTATACCAGTCAGTTTGATCAGGACCCGGATAATACCTTCAACCTGTCTAATCGCCTGTGGGGCAGCAGTCGCTACTTTAACATGCTCAATATTTCGGGTTAAAAAATAATTAAAGAAAAAGATTACTTTCTTATTTAAAATCCTACATTCTTGTCTTAAAAAGTGCCCATAAGTCGAGCGTTGTGTGGTGTCGCCACCTGGTGAGATGAACGATGGAGACGGTGCCCAAGGAAGCGCCCTTGCCAGCGTGACTTGGCAAATAAATTCCAAGCGATTGACACCCAAACGAAAAAAGTGTTCTCCTCTGTTGAAAAAAAAGAAAGTTGCCCGGAAGCACGGAAACTCCTTATCAACAAACTCTCTATCGGACACTGACGACTCAGAAATGATCGAACTCATTGCGAAACACCAAAACATTGGCAAGCTCCCAGCAGCCCAAGGGAACCCAAAAACGCCCATGGCGCCCATGGCAATGTTCTTCGTTGACTTAGAGCCAGCCAGCAACAACAAAGCTATATTTTAGGTCAAAAGACTATGCAATGCAGTTATAGCGGTTGAGCCCCCAAGGAAGTTCAATGACCTTGTTCAATGCCACAGGTGCCAGGAGTTTGGTCACACTCAACGCTACTGCCGTAAGTCGTATCGATGCGTCAAATGCAGTTGTAATCACAAATCCACGGATTGCACGATACCTCGAGATGCCCCCGCCTCATGCGTCCATTGTGGAGAGAGCCACACTGCTTCCTACAAGGGATGCAGAGTTTACAAAGCCACTGTGCAACAACGGGATCATGACAAACCCAGGCTTATGCCAACAAGCAAGGATGTCAAACCCACCCTCACATACACATTGCCATTAATACTCCTCCAAAAGTAAGGAATGATAACGCTAGCTACGCCAACGTAGCAGGAGGTCGATTGAGCCCTGGTTTCAAGCAGCTGTGACATCAACCAACACGCCAACTGGAATATTGACACTTGCCGCCTATGTACCACCCAGACACCAAGTAACAGCACAAATGTTTAGCCAAATTTTTAATGACCTCGGGCACAGGTTTGTAATTGGGGGCGACTTCAATTCAAAAAACACCTGGTGGGGCTCCAGGCTTTGCAACCCAAAGGGAACTGCCCTGATATCCTGCATCCAAGCTAATCATTTCACCACTCTTTCGTCCGGATATCCTACCTACTGGCCCACGGAAGGTGCCCGACCTTCTCGACTTTGCAATTGCCTATGGTGTGAACTCAAATCTAGTGAAAGTGGAGAATGACTTTGATCTACTATCTGATCACTGTGCAGTAGTACTTCGTATTATTACCTATAAGTATCAGCAAGCGCATCACCAAGCTACTAACTAGGAATTCAAATGTTGAGAGGTTCAAGGCAAGGCTGGAGGAGACACTGGATCCATACACCATCAACCTAGACTCTGGTGAGGATATCGAGGAAGCTGTTGAAACTCTCACACGTACAATATATGACGCTGCACACTCTTGCACTCCTTCGTACTCTACCAGATCAACTCACACCTAGAGACCGCGAAGAGATTGTTATTTGCACTCAGAGCAAGTTACCGAGCAATTGAGAACCAAGCGTCGACTTCGCAGAATATGGCAGCTTAGTCGTAATCCTCGCGACAAGGCAGCCCTTAACCGTTCATGCAAAGGCTCTCCTACTGGAACTGCGTAACGAGACTCTGTCTGACTATCTCCGCAAAACTGAACCTAATGGGCAAGAGCACAACCTTGGAACGCCACTAGCTACCTCAAGAGGCCAACTAAAAGAATTGCACTAATTCTCAATGCATCTGGCTCCTGGTGTCGCTCCAACGAGGAGAGAGCCCAGAATTTTGCCCTCCATCTGGAGAGAATTTTCACACCCTTCAACATATGTTCTGCCTCGGATGGAATAGCCACACAGCTTTTCTTAGATGCATCTTGCCAAATGGACTTGCCGATTTGACCCATACTAGCAGAAGAAGTCGAAAATGCAGTGTCCAGTTCAAAAATAGCTAAAAGTCCTGGCTACGACGGCATCGAAGCAGCCACCATCAAGCTCCTTCCTCCACGTGCTCTTGACTTCCTTACGGCCATCTACACTGCCATCATTAGGTTTCACCACTTTCCTTCATAATGGAAGTGTGCGAAAATCATAATGATACACAAACCTGGGAAGCCTGAACAAGATCCTCCCTCCTACCGTCCCATCAGCTTGTTAGCATTACTGTCGAAAGTTTTCGAAAGATTATTTTTGGTCAGACTACTGCCACTGCTGGAAGACGGGAACTTGATACCAGATCATCAATTTGGCTTTAGAAGTCAGCATGGAACCCCAGAACAGTGGCACACGAGCAAGCAATCCAAGCAATCCTAAACTCCTTTGAAGCTAAAAAATACTGTTCAGCGGCCTTTCTTCATATAAAGCAAGCCTTTGACCGAGTGTGGCATCTAGGTTTGCTGCACAAACTGAAGCTGCTACTTCCACGTTCTATGTGAGAAGCGAATGGGCCGAATCCGCAATATGTCAAGCGTGTTGGGCCCAGTCTTATACACCCTGAACCCAGCTGACCTTCCTGTTATCGACAGAGATGACCTGCTCATCGCCACCTATGTAGATGAAACTGCATTTGTAGCTTCATAAACAGATCATTCTGAAGCCTCCGACATCCTTCAAGCTCAGCTGTCAAGCCTCGAACCATGGCTTCAAAGATGGAATATTGTGGTCAATGATGCCAAGTCCACACACATAACATTCGCCACAAGACGAAAAACCTGCCCTTCTGTTCACCTAAATGGCAACACGCTGCCAACAGAAAACAAAGTTAAGTATCTTGGCCTAACCCTTGACAGGAGATTGACATGGTCAACCCACATAAAAGCCAAAAGAAAGCAGCTCAGCATGAAACTCCGGCAAATGAACTGGGTCCTTGGCTACAGGTCGCAGCTTAACTTAAGAAATAAAGCACTCTTATATAAAGTAATTTTGAAGCCAATCTTGACATATGGGATTCAGCTGTGGGGCACGGCTTCTAATTCAAACATCGAAATCCTGCAAAGATTCCAAAATAAAACTCTGCGCAGGCTGGTTAAGGCACCCTATTACGTAAAAAACAGTGTAATACACAACGACCTCAAAATCCCATCCGTCACCGAAGAATATCGAATAAGCCTGAAGCACGCAGACCGACTGGGCAACCAAGTCAACCACCTTGCTATAAATCTTCTTGACAATAACCTGCACCCCCGACGCCTTAAAAGAAACCACCCACTCGACCTGCCTTTTCGACCGCCCAAGGAGTGGTGGGACTCTATAATATTCCAGTGCCAATACACACAAAAACCTCATGTAAATATCAACACCACATTATTTACTCATTATCGATAAGATAGATCGTAAATAAAAATATAAATAAAAAATAAAATAAAAAAATATTTCGGCTTTCAAGAAAACTAGCAAACTCGTGTGATGTAAAACACGTGCCTCGATTAGATACAATGCGCTGGAGGCGGCTATAATATTCAAACTATTTCTCCAATGAGGCATTCACTTCTCTAGTACTAGTAGAATTAACCGGGTACAGTTTGACAAATCTGGTAAATGCATCGATAATTACTAATAAATGCTTCCGTTTTCAAATAGTGGTGAGCAATGGGCACAAATGGTCAATATGAAGTGTATCAAACGGAACAGGCTTTTTTGGTATGCTGTGTAATGTTCTGTTGTAAACAGTTCATGCAGAATACAGGGTAGGCAGTTTCGAATATATGTACGTCTCTAGTTTACCTTTCATTAAGGGAAGCCAGTACTTTTTTTAGAGCATTAGCACACTTATCTGCAGAAAGATGACCCAACTTCGCATGGCAGCTTCTTATCAATTCATTCGGCATACGTTCTGGTGCATACAGACACAACTTTTCCTCAGCATTTCTCTTATACACGATACCATCAACTAACTCAAAATCGGCTACATAACCTTTCTCTAATTTCTCTCGTACAAACATCTGAATCCCTCATTTGTTCAGTCTGTAATAATAAGTCTATAAGGGCTATAATATCTGCATTATTCAACTCTACCAGGTCACACGGACTTTTCTCGGAATTACTCAACGTCTTACAATTCGTTGGGCCATAACACCGGCTTGTTATTCTCTATTTGACGATCAGACAGGATTACACACGGGCTAATGTATCAATTTCCAACAATTCAGGTTGCCTACTTAGAGCGTCTACATGTGTCATATTCGAAGCAGGTCGGTGGGTTATCGAAAAATTATAAGCTTTTAACTCCAATGACCATGATACGGGGGTTTACAGACTCTTTACTCAATGTTTGAACTAGGGAGTTGCAATCTGTAACAATCAAGAAAGGACGATGCCATGGCTAGGGTTTAAAGTTTAAAGCTAGTATAAGAGTATAAAAAAACAGGATGTTATTTATTTTTAGACTGTCGCTGCATCAACACCCCGCCAAAATAATGTGTGCTGGCATCGGTATGCAACTCGCTCAGATCTAATACTAAGTATTTATTACAATCTTTACATTGGCTTTAATACGTTTAAACTTGACTTCATATTAAAATTTTGATAAATGTTATTGTATGATTTGAATAAAAGAGCCAATAAGTTTTTACGATTCTTTGGGAACTATCGATTGATTTGTACGAAAGTACCATTTGTGTTTTGGTTAATCGTAATCGCCTGTGCTGTGCGCTAACTTTAATTTCGAAGTTTTAAGCGACAAGAGATATAAAAACAAAAAGTTTCTTAAAGTGAAATGTGGGGAGTATTATGTACTTTCGCAAAAAAGGGCTTTACTAAAAATGGACACATGTTTCGATAAGTTCAAAGACACGAAATACGAGGCTATATGCATCTCGCTAAAAGCATTAAATGCAAAAGTAAAATATTTAATTCATGTACACTTGTATATAATAATTTGTAGGAATATCGTTTGAGTTAATGTTCATTAATGTATGTGTTCTTCTTCATTCACTATGTAAACCTTTGTACTTATGTTTGTGATTGTCGAGGCATGCATATGAATTTCCGTTGAACAGATACAAAGTCAAATTACAACGAAAAGTGAAATTATCGGAAAAAAGTATTGAGTAGATGTTTAACTCTATCCCTTCCACTGCTCCTCCCTACACTAAGCACACAAAAATACACGTAATACTAAACTGCCAATGTTTTACCGAAATAATTTAATTATTGCCCACGAAGAGGGCAAATATTAAAAAAAATAATAATAAAAATGTTACGAAGAAAATTTTTTCACACAAATTTAAATACAAGTTAACACAAACAAGTGAGCAAGTGTCGTTGACACTTGAGAAATACGACTCCGGTCAAATTGCTGATCCAGCATTGGACCGGAAGTCTTGCACGAGCCGGCAAACACTGCATATTTGCGTGGCCGCTGTGAATCGTTTTAAGTTTATAAAATAGAATAAGTGATCAGTCTAGAATTGGTATTCAAGCCAGAAGCTCCGCTTCGGCTTAACAATTGAACAACTCACCAAAGCTCGAAGCTCCGCTTCAGCTACTAATCGATTTATATTCAATAATTAATGTAATACAAAAAGTTTGAGTAAATAACTGAAATATAAAATCAAAAATAATTAATTTACATATACTCGTTAAGCTGCGAAATAAGAAAACAAAAGGAATTAATGTAACTAATAAATAAAATATGTTTTTATATAACACGTGCACATACATACATAAGTAAATATTTATTTTAAATTCAATATATTTATTATGTATGAATGTATGTGTGTTAATATTCCTTGCAATTTAACTTTTTTTTATATGTACATGTCAACAAGTTAACAGAGGCCAACCACACCAGCTCCAGATGCTGATATAGCACTGGGCCGGATGTTCTTACGAGTTAACAGGGGTCAGCAAAATGCAATATAACACCAGCCACAGATGCTGACTTAGCTCTGGGCCGGATGTTCTTGCACGACGGCAGCGCAAGCTAAGCATTCTAGCGGCCGTTGTGAAAAGAATCTTTTGTAAATTTAGTTTTTAATTCGGCTTTCACTGAGGCACATCGGCCCAGCGACTTCGCGTATAAATTAACTCACTCACTACGGCGTATCAGCCTAGTATAAATCATCATTAAAATAAAGTCTTATAACAAAAATCCGCGAGGACTTATTATTTCCTAATTGGCGCCCAACGTTTTTCGGCCCATTTTGTTCTATAATTATTTTGTGTGCTGTGCAGTGTAAAGAACTAATCTACCAGTACAAGACACTTCGCGCTGTGTAATAGCAATATCCAACCTACCGGTGCAAACAATAAGAGCTGTGCCTGACCTACAGACACACACAAAAGTATTGGCACAGCAAAAATGGCACATTTTTCGGACACAAAAGTATTGGCAAACTTAGTTTTCAAGTCGAGTTATTTTTATGCTTTTAAGGTAAGGTAAGGCAAGGTAAATCGTATGCTGAGGTCGGGGAAATTATGGAAAGAAGCCGTTTCACAATTCGCAGCATTGTACAACGCTTTAAGGATCGCAAAACCTTGAAAACTCTGCACGGCAAGGCCGCCCTCGGGTTTTAAGTGACCGCGAACGGAGCGATATAGTGCGTAAAATTAAAAAGAACCCAAAAATAACATCTTCACAAATATCTGCTGAGGTTCAACACGAATTTGGAAAATAAGTACAACCAATGAAAATCAGAAGGGTACTGCATGAGGCCAACTACAATGCACGAGTTGCTAGGCGTAAGCCGCATGTTTCCTCTGCCAATAAAATTAAACGTTTGGAGTACGCAAAACAGTATAAAACTAAGCCATCCGTTTTCTGGGACTGTACTGTTTTCTGATGAAAGCAAATTTAATATTTTTCGCTCAGATGGCAAAATTATTGTGTGGCGCAAGCCAAATACTGCCTTTGAAGAAAAAAACTTGCTGCAACAGTAAAACATGGTGGCGGAGGAGTGATGGTATGGGGCTGTATTCATAGTATTCATAATGGAATAATGGACAAAACAGTATATTTGGGCATATTAAAGGATAACCTCAAAAAACACGCCGAAATCCTAAACTTACCATCAAACTTTACTTTTCAACACGACAACGATCCCAAGACATCGGCCCATGATGTTAAAATGTGGCTGGCATATAACAGGGCACACGTTTTGCCACATCCGCCTCAATCTCCTGATCTAAACCCAATTGAACATTAATGGGAGGAACTGGATAGGAGGGCCATTTCCAATAAAAGTCATCTGAGAACCGTTTTATTGGAAGAATGGCAAAATATCGAGGTGGAACAACCAGAAAAATTGGTTTATTTTATGACAAAACGTTTAGAGGCTGTTATAAAACAGAAAGGCTTGCCCACCAGATATTAGTTAAGTTTCAGATGTAATCTTTTTAAGTTCTATTATTATGTGTATTTAATAAAATTGCTGTTATGTTTTTGTTACAAAACTATAATTGATTTTTTGTAGGAAATTAACTGCTTTATACAGGAAAATTAATTTGGATGGATGTTTGTTAGCAAAAACGGATGCAAAATGGGTGCAAAGTAGAAAATGCTTGCTGTGCCAATAATTTTGTGTGTGTCTCTACATCAATTGACATCAGCGGCACATGCCCAATAAAAAGCCATTTTGATACACCGAAGCCGCTGGAGCTCTTCGGGCAGTGACTTGTCACCAAACAAGCGCTTAAGCGGGTTTGGGCAGCGAAGTAAATCAACACCCATAGACTTCAGCGAGGGGTCATAAAAAAGCATTCGCGACTGCAGCGTGGGAAGCAGTAGTTTTAGACTTAGAACATACAACCCTTCTAGGATCAAATAAAATGTAAGTGGGCCATCATTTGGCACAAACTTTTTTCAATTTACGTGATTTATTTAAAAAAAAATCCAAAAATACATAAGTAGAAATATTAAAATTGCAGTAATTGATTTCCCAACTAACTTTGAGTAACACAATTTTGCATGCATCAGTAATTTTCAATACACTCTCCTCTGTCAGCAACGGCTCTGTACTAAGTTCAGAGATGATGCGTTGGGTGTTTTTGTCTCAGGCCTAAAGCGTAGCCTGACGGATGTCCTGTTCGCGGCAAAGCCTAAGGATTTACCGTCGGCCCTAGCTCTAGCGCAAGAGGTAGAGGCAAACCATGAGAGGTACGCCTTTGCCGCGGTTCCAAAATCCTCACTTCACTAAACAACAGAAACAGCAACAAAGTAAATTTGAGCAACAGTGTGGCAGGTTTTACAAAGGTGGCGGTTCACAGGAACCAATGGATGTCGATCCATCTATGTCAAAAAATCTATAACCATCGCAGGCACCAGCCTACGCTCCTCAAGCCTACAAAAGAACGACCATGTCTGGGCGTTTAAGCGGACAGAGAAGGCAGAGAGTCAATCACACAGCTCACGAGCCTGATCAAGAATCGGGTTCGCATGCTAGCTCTACAGCAGCAGCAGAACAGCAAATTGCCGACGACAATGGTAGCGGGTATGACTTAGACACTCTCAATTTTTTAGGGGAAGCTCCCTGCCGCCCTACATCAGTAGGAGAGTAGCAGGGATCCAGATGAGATATCTCATCGACACGGGCGCTTCCAAGAATTATATCAGGCCACATAAAAATCTAAAAGGTGTGTGCCCAGTAAATTCTTCCTTCTCTACCCATTCTATATACGGCACCACGAAGATCATTCATAAGTGCCTTATATCTCTGTTCGGCAAAACTGCCACATTTTTCTTACTCCCAAAACTGTCCACACTTGATGGAATTGTGGGGCTCGACTTGCTGAAGGAGGAAGGAGTGTCGCTTTGCCTTTCTTCTGTGTGGTGCAGAAACTGAACAAATCGAATTCCACAGGTGCGCGGATGTTAACTTTACCAAGTTGACTGCGCCGACGCGCCCGATGCTGTAAAAGATGCATTCCCAAAGATGCTAAAAAGCAAACATAAGGCCTTTGCGGATCCGGAAGAAGCACTTCCCTATAACACATCAGTGGTGGCCACTATCGGGACCACTGATGAACAACCATTTTATGTCCGACTGTACCCCTATCCCATGGGAGCTGCGAATTCGTTAATAAAGAAATTCAAAGCCTTCTGAAAAACGGTATCATCATCAAATACGAAAATTCTCATGTCCAACATGTAGAGTGGAGTCTGTATGAGGCAAATATGAGAATCTCCAAGGAAAAATCGCGTTTTTTTAAGAAAATCGTAGGTTTTCTTGGTTTCGTGGTAACCAGTAATGGAACTACAACGGACCCTGAAAAAGTCAAAGCGATTAAGGAGTTCCCAGAATCAAAGAATATATCCGAGATCAGATCATTTTTAGGACTGGCCAGTTACTATAGGTGTTTCATCAAAGACTTTGCCTCAATAGCAAAACCCATTTCTGATCTTCTAAAGGGCGAGAATGGGTCAATAAGTAAACATAGATCGCGAAATATCCCGGTAGAATTCTCTGAGCTTCAGCGTCACGCATTCCAAAAGCTACACAACATTTTGTCATCAGAAATCGTCATGCTCAGATACCCTGACTTTAAGAAGCCGTTTAATCTAACGGCAGAAGCTTCAGCTTACCATAATTTCAGCACCATAATTTGCATCGGAGTCACCTACCGTCGGTTCACCAAAAACATGGCATAACTTAAAAGGGGAGCAGTTAACAGACACCAGCTCCAGATGCTGATATAGCACTGGGCCGGATGTTCTTACGAGTTAACAGGGGTCAGCAAAATGCAATATAACACCAGCCTCAGATGCTGACATAGCTCTGGGCCGAATGTTCTTGCACGACGCCAGCGCACGAGGCGCAAGCTAAGCATTCTAGCGGCCGTTGTGAAAAGCACACAATAGCTTAGGTAAGTAATGTAAGAAGTAATGCAAAGCAAAAGAGATGAAGGGAAACCTAATCGGTCATGTTTAAAAGGTAAGATGTCATGGTGGACAAAGTCAAACGCCTTAATGAAGTCAGTATAAATGACATCAGTTTGCATTTTCGAAAGGAAACATAATTTACCAAGGAAGTAAACTTTAGCAGATTGGTCGTAGTTGAGCGATTCTTTACGAATCCATGTTGAATAGGGGAAACAACTGATTTGCAGAAATGCTGCAAATTCGAAGTGTTTATTTTTTCAAATAATTTAGGAATGGCGGACAGTTTTGCAATGCCCCTGTAATTTTGTATATCAGACTTTCCACCTTTCTTGTGGAGAGGAATGATATAAGATTCTTTCCAAAGAGATGGTTACCAAAATCAGAGTCATTACTAGCTTTATCCATCCCGAAAGAAAAAGAAGTTGGCAAACTTGAAGATTTACGCTTCAAGTTTACAAAATTGTAAAACTGTCTCGGATTGTGGGCAAATTGCCCTTTTACAACGAGTTAGATAATTCTCATAGCATTGAGAATTCAGAAGAAAGAAGTTCGACTTGACTATGGAATATTTAGCCAAGTCTGTAAACGAACCAGTATGATTAAACTTTTTAAAATACATAGATTTTAGATTTTTACGATTTGATAATCTGGGAGTAAACCAGCGTGGTTTAGAAGAAGTAGTCAGAGGAATTGATTTGGGAATACACATATCTAAGAGGGAGTTTAGGGTGTTATAAAAAAATTAATAGCAATATTCATATCAAACGCGTCATATAAAAAAAGACCAATCATTTGCATGAATACGTTGATTAGGCAAGGAAAAGTTTCCTTTGCGAAAGCAACGGCGGGGCTTATAGCTATCTGATGAATGTAAAACGAGAGGATTGCAATTGAACATTGCCACCTCTAAAGAAGGATGATATACATCCTCAGGAAGGGATAAAAGATGGGACCTAGACACATGAGCAAAAAAGTAGTTGTTCAGTTACTAATGTTTTTTAGCAACTGTTTTGAAACCTCAGCAAAGTAATAATGCCGGATTTGGCTTTTTACAACAACGCGTTAAATTTTATAAATTAATTAATGAAAAGTGCAAAAAATATTTGGCTGTGGCTCAGAAATAGTTCTTCGCTTTGCCTCGATCAACAACGAACAAGAAGCAAGATAAAAAGAGTATTCAATTTTATAGCAGCTGCGCCAAGTGCCAGCAAGGATTGCCAACCTTGTTTACAACAAACAGCTGTTTCACTAAACTAAGATTGCAACCTCTTCCTATGTTTACATGGTTATTTGATGCGGCCGTGGAGTAGCAACTGTGTTTTGGTTAAAAAAAGGGCTTAAATTCGTCTATGTTTAGATTCTAGGGAAGTCAATAAAGTCACCCGAAAAGATGCATATCCGCTTCCGCATATCGACGGGATTCTAAGCAGACTTCCTCCTGCTCGTTTCATTACGGGGCTAGATATGAAGCATGCCTTTTGACAGATCCCTTTGAGGAAAAGTCTCGCGAATGTACGGCGTTCACTATCCCGAATCGTCCTCTGTATCAGTATAAAGTTATGCCGTTCGGATTGTGCAACGCCGCGCAGACGCTATGTCGTTTAATGGATCGTGTGATTCCACCCCACCTCCGAACGAGAGTTTTCGTTTAATTAGACGATCTACTTCTCCTTTCAGATGATTTCGAGTCTCACATTATTTTCTTAGCCGAAGTGGCGCAGTGTTTCAGAAAAGCTAACCTGACCATCAACATTGCTAAATCGAAATTTTGCATGAAAGAGATTAGAAAGTTAACATCAGCTCCTGTCTTAAGTTCCCCAAACTTTTCTTAGCCATTTTTGCTAATATGTGATGCCAGTCTGCATGGGCTTGGTTGCGTTTTAGCTCAAGAAAGCGAAGACGGCACGGAAATGCCGATAGCATTCATGTCGGTGAAGTTGTCGAAGGCGCAGCGAAACTATACAGTGACAGAGCTAGAGTGCTTAGCGATGATCAAACGCATCCAAAAATTTCAAGCGTACATAGAAGGGCAAGACCTTACGGTCATTACCGATCATGCTTCGTTGTTATGGTTAATGAGACAGAAAGATCTTTCTGGCCGACTAGCGCGATGGTCCATTCGCCTACAATGATTTTCGTTTTTTATTAAACACCGTAAGGGCTCGGAAAACATCGTCGCCGACACCCTTTCGAGACGCGATGAAGATGCAGTCAATGAGCTTTCAGATCTTGGTCCCATCGTAGATTTATCGTCTGCTGAATTCATGTCGTTGAAGTACAATAAATTAATAGCGCAAATTGAGGAAAATAAATCGAGATTACCAGTTCTTAAAATAGTAGACAAATTCATATATAAACGAATGGAACATGCGAAAGAAGATGAAGCCCAAGAATCGGGTTCATGGAAACTTTGGATACCCTCTGGACTAGTGGCTGACGTTTTACAGCGTGCACATGATCCTCCAGACGCGGCGCACCGCGGAACTGGGAAGATGATTGAATGTCTTAAACGATTTCTCTTTTGGCCTGGAATGGTGTCGCAAATCAGAAGTTAAGTGTCAAATTGTACCTTCGTCGTTCTACTAAAAACCCAAATAGTGTTTTGAGACCACCACTGGGTAAACCAATGTCATCTGAGAGACCCTTTCAAAAGCTGTATATAGATTTATTGGGACCGTACCCTCGCTCCAAGAACGGAAATATCGGGCTCTTGATTGTGATTGATCACCACACTAAATTTCACTTTTTGCGCCCTTTGAAAAAGTTTATTGCTCCTCAGATTTGTACATATTTGGAAAGGTTTATATTTTATACATTCGGCGTCCCTGAATCTGTACTAACGGATAATGGATCACAATTTAAATCTGGATAAGGCATTCTTGACTCGATTTGGTGTCTCGCATATTTGTACGGCTATACATTCGCCACAAGCCAACGCAAGTAAGCAACTTAACCGGTTGGTTTTGGCAGTCATTCGAGCGTACATAGGCACTGATCATTCAAGGTTGGACCTACATCTAGATGAGATAAGCGAATCCTTGAGAGCTTCCATCCACCGTAGCACTGGTTACTCGCCATACTTTTTATGTTTTGGCCAGAATATGATCCTAGACGGTCGCGACTACGCTCTTTTGCGTAAGCTGAATCTGGTGAACGACGATACCGTCTTTAATCGGCCTGATTTGATGCAGCTAGCGCGTAAAGCAGCGAAAACAAAGATAGCCGAAACCCATGATGCAAATGCTCGGAAATATAACTTACGAAGTCGTGTTAAAAACTGAAGATCGGAGATAGGAGGATTTTGCCCAGAGCGATGCAAAAAAGAAATTCAATAGCAAACTAGCACCTGTCTTTAATAGAGCCACAGTTGTCCGAAAGCTTGGTCAGTCTTATTATGAATTAGCAAAAGAGTCAGGGCAAATTTTGGGCGTATATCATCTTAAGGATATACAAACTTGAGTCAGGATTACCAGATTGTAGGGACCAGCTGGTACAAAAAAGCATCATTTTATCCCATTGTACCAGCTCTCGTTTATAGTCAGAAAAGTCACCAAGAAATTATGCATTCATCCCATCGTAGTCGCTATTTGCTTTCGCACGATGCTGCATGATTTCGCTATCTCAGCGACGGTGCGTTCCTTCACTTGCACTTACGCGACAATGAAGGAATGTTCAATAGACCAAGCCACATCACCGTTATAATTTGGGTGTGGTGAATAATAATTGTGTTTGTATTTGTGTTTTTGCTGAAATTGAAGGAAGGTAGGAGGTCTCATTGCCACGCTGCGTTCTTATTTAATTCGACAGCAGAACAAGGAAGACGCATATTTTAAGCGCGCATATTTAGCACGCTGTACACAGCTTTGGATTTTTCAGGGCATATCGAGCCCAACTCTTTTCAAAAGTGTCCAGTGCTAATAGATTTCGCGTTCAGCAGTTTTCCGCCACCAGGTGATATTCGCTTTTAATTAATCAAGTGCGTAATTCTTACTGACCCTTCTTCAGTGGGTAAAATCTTACTTAGCTACCGGCCAGCCATTGCGCAACTACGCTTTCGTGTATTCATATAAATATACACATAAAAATTCAGCGTGGCTGGTCGGTCGTAGCCAATTTGGGAGTTGTAACAGCTCTATGGGAGTGGAAAACATTATAAGGGCCACGGATTTCTTAAGGATCACTACAGATTAACACTGAGGCGCCACCGGCACATTGCGGCTGAGTCTACACCCCGCGACCGCGTGTTCAGCCATTGATAACTAAGCTACTTGCTGATCTACTTCTAAATTGCCGCCCTTTTTTGATGAACGGAGTGTCTCTAACGAGAAATGGGACTGCTTAAGTGTCCGCAGATCGAGATCGGATATATGTTGATAGGCAATTGGTTGGAATTTTTTGCGTTCACGATTCGATCTAAATGCTCATGCCTTAATATTTAAAAAAAAACCCTTTTCGTTCTAAATTATGAAAGTAATATAAAAGTTGCTGCATTAGAAACTTCATTTATTTAGCCAAATCAATAAAGTAAAGATCTAACGTCTTTTGTAATCTTTTTAAAATCGACAATTTAAAGTAACTTAATAATAAGATGTTATACTCAAACTAAACGGAAAACTAAGTTCCATGACAATTAGGCGATGTAAAGAGATAAAGTAATTTTAATTGCTCCACAGATATTGCCACCATGCTAACGATGGGCCTCAATGTAGGCATCGATGGATTTATTTGTTCAATTTTGTGAGTAAGCAACGGTCACATAAGCCAGCTGAAAAGTTTGAAATATTGGATAATAATTGTAAATCGGCGAGCCTTAAGCACGACCCGACATAGGAAGTGCATGTTATTTGAAACTACCGTCTCCAAGGCCCATTATCTATTGTCAAGCAGCATGATTTATCTTTTCGATCATCTATTAGAATTACGTTCAGTATATAGATTCTTTTGTAATCACGACACAGTGTCGACCGAGCGTTAGTTTGCTCTTAACAGTCTTCTTTTTATGATCTTCATACATTGGTTTCAAACACGACTTATATGAAGCAAATAAGCGATAAATAATATGAAAATTGTAATTAATATGCTTAACTAAAACTTTCGTGGTTCGTCGCCAGTACCTTATGAAACTAAATATGTGCAAAACAATCAATTAACCGACAAAAGGTTCGAATAAGGGGTGGCCGTGACTTTCTCCGTGCCACCGAGGTAGGGTGGGTACAGACCGTAGGGCAACTAACATCTTTGGTACCCTACAACCAAATCGAACCTCTTAACCGTCGACGACTGACATAGCACCCGTACCATTCGCTGCCACGACATTGTTGGACTCTTAGATTTTAACTCTCTCTTTTAGTTGAAGTGCACTTATCATTGTGCTAGTGTGTTGCATAGTAGGATGACGAAAGAACCCAGACCCCAACCGACAAGCTAAGTCTAAAGAAGAAGGCTAGAAGTGCACGACTTCTGATTCCACTATGCACAAGTAGGCGAGATAAAGTCTATCTCCTCAGTACGCACACGCTACACTATCTGCCAAAAGTTCCCGTGAAAGGTAGTGTGCCCTGTTCTGGCCACTCAAAGCATAAAGGGGTGAGCTCAGGAGAAGGCCCTGTCGGAAAACAACGACGTAGTTGCCACCGCCGATAAACAGCCACCCGGAGTAAGCCCCGTCGAAGCCAACGTCAACCCAGCCGTCTCGAAGAAGCTTCCCTCGGAAACCGAGACAGACGTCACAGAGCTCCGCAGCGGCGCGTGCCGCGTTTGCCCCGCGATCGCCAGGAGGGTCCTTCCCAGCCCGGGAATGATAACCGCAGTTGCGGGACCGTGGGCACTCCTCGAGGAGCGCCAGTTACCGTCTGCCAGATGGTCGTGAAAGAGCAACGGGTCTGACCCGCGCTGAGACGCCCGGCAATACCTCTCGAAAAGAGTTGGAGGATACGTGGTTCGGCCGCGAAGACGAGACGAGCTAGGGCCTAAGTACTTAGAAGCACCCTTCGCCACACGCCAGAAGAGTATGGGTGAAGTGGAGTCCGAGGACGAGGACACGATGGCAACACCGCCGCCACCCAAGTCAAATGGTACGACCGCGGTTCCTTCCCCAGGTGTTTTCAAGCCCCCACCGAGAGCGAGTTGTGGGAAGACATTGTGGACCTGTTCGACGGATTCTCTGAGACACCAGCGTAGAGTCAGTACTCGACGTGGAGCGAGCGTGCCGGCATTTTTTGGAGCGAACATCAGGGTGAATAGAGCGAGCGACAAAACGTAAAAGGGTGCAGCGGAGCGCTAGGGCTCCAAAGCAGTGCACTGTAGGGTAGTGTTTAATAAATAATTAAATAAAAGTGAATACAATGAGATTAATGAAGGAAATTTGCTGATTCTTTTATTCTCTGATAACGCTATTTGTTCTAACATCGGAACTAGCCGATGTTCACCATAACGTAGAGTGGGAGCATGTGGTTCGAGGCTATGGCCCGGAAGTGCAGTTGGTACGAGGCCACGGCCCGGTAGTGTAGTTGGTGCGAGGCTACGGCCCGGTAGCGAAGGTGGTACGGCCCGGAAGGGGAGGCGTTATAGAAATAGCACGAAGGTATGATTGGGTCGGAACATTTACTTTACAATATAATAATGTAAATATAATAATAATATAATACTTTAACGGAAAAATTGACAATAAAACCAAGACTTTTGACCAAATATGTAGATGACCTGTTTGCCATAACAGACAAAACAGATGCACAGAAGGTTCTCAAAGAATTGAACTCCTTCCATAGACACATCAAATTCACAATTGAATTAGAAAAAGACGGGAAACTACCATTTTTAGACTCTTTAGTAATTAGATTGGACAACACACTCAAAATTAAGTGGTATAAGAAACCCATAGCCTCCGGACGAATACTCAACTTTAATTCAAAACACCCCAAGAGTATGATAATCAATACAGCAATAAGCTGTATGAAAAGAATGCTTAACATATCGGACACAATATACCAAGAAGAAACTATACATGAAATTAAAAAAAACTCCTAACGAAAAATGACTTCCCAAAAAATGTAATTAACACATTATTAAAAAGACGACATATCAGAACAGAAAAGCCTTCAGAACCTAATAAAATATACAAATCCCTAATATATGTCCCACGACTATCAGAACGCCTCGCGAACTCAGATTGCTACAACAAACAAGAAATAAAAGTAGCACATAAACCTACGAACATGTTACAAAAATTCTTCAACAAAATTAAAGCAAAAATTCCTATGGCCGACAAAAGTAATGTAATTTACCAAATACCATGTGCTGGAGAAAATAACAACAAATGCAATAGTGTGTACATAGGCACAACAAAATCAAAACTAAAAACAAGGATTACCCAACATAAATCAGACTTCAAATTAAGACATCAAAATAATATGCAAAAAACAGCACTAATGACCCATTCAAGAGAAAGTTCTCAGTTGAGAGTGATTGACGTGTTTTACTTGTGCTCCAAGATTTTCTATATTTTTGCGCTTCAAACCTGCTTTTTATTTCTAAATTTTGCATTTATGGTGCATTATTTAAAAAGCTCTTATAAATTGTGCAAAGTGCTATCTGTTGTGCAGCGTAAGTCTGTTAATTATTGCATTTATTAAAACGCGGCGTCAGTTCCGTGTTGTTGTTATTGCCTGTTTTTGATTCTTTTGCTTTGGTGCTCCCCTGTTCATACACTTGTATGTGCGTGTGTTCGCTGCTGCATATTTCTGCTTGTGTATCGCTCTCTCGCAAATTTTTGCTATTGCTTTTCTTTCCAAACACTTTGTTTGTGTAAGATAATTGTTTTTTGAGTGTTTACTTGCTCTATTTTTGTGCACCGTTTTCGTTTTGCTCGCGCTCTCGCAACCTCTGCTTATTCTTTTAACGTTGATAGAAATTATGTCGTGCTGTAAGAAACCTTGCACGTTCAAGCAGGCTGATGATTCTGCACAGCCGCAATTTGTTAATTGATGGCTGTGTGAGAGTATGATGCATGCTAAATGTGCAGGTCTCACTGGGCGTGATTGCGACAAGATCACTGCAGTTGCCAAGAAGGGCTGCGGTGGCTTGCGTTGGTCGTGCCCAGATTGCATCGACAAGCAAATTGATTTCTCCAGAATGTATAATTCTGTGAGAAATCAATTCTTAAAATTGAATAATGTTGCTAAGCAGCTGGCGAGTAATTTTGACTCCAGTTTTGAGTTGCTTGCCAAATATAAATTCGAGTCTCCAATCAATCGCCGGTTGGAGCCTCATCTTTTGCAATTGCCCTCTACGTCTGTTCAGACACCTACGCCTTTCATGTCCCAACCTAGCAACTTGGATTTATCTCCAATGTTGTCTTTATCGCCTTCTCCAAGCGACTGCCCAATTACCCCCGTTTCATCCTCTATAGTAGTTACAGTAGATCCCGTACCTGATACTGTCCCAGTTATCCAAACTGCCTCAGCCCCGTCAGCTCCTGGCCGCAAAGATAGACCTGCGCGTAGTCTTGCCCAGATTGTTAAACACAATAATGGTGCCTCTTTAGCTCCTCCAACTCCTGTATTACCCGCTGCCCCATCAGCACCTACTTTAACGGTTGTTGCCCCTCGTAGGCAAGTTTTTGTGTCTCGACTTTCGTCGGACACCACTTCTGAGTCATTGGCTGCCTATATTGCTAGCAAATCTTCTGCTAGCGTGTCAATAACCAAATTTAATTTCTCCACCCCTCGTGAAATATCATCATTCAAAATAAATGTTTCACATGATATGTTCCCAATCATTTGTGATCCCAAATTTTGGCCTTCACACATGATTGTTCACGAGTTCAAGCCAAAAAGGAGAAACCAGCCTGTCACCCTTCTAGTCCCTTCAATTCAGGGTACCATTTCTGCCCCAAAAAACTAATTTCAACTTCTGACCAAATCTGCATTCATTATCAGAATGTCAGAGGTCTTATTTCAAAGCTTAAAAATCTTTTCATGGCCAGTACTTCCTTCGACTCGGATATAATAGCCTTTTCAGAAACATGGTTAAATTCAACCATATCCGATTTTGAGATATTTTCGAATAGTTTTATTTTGCATAGAAATGATCGGCCTACTCGAGGTGGTGGGGTGTTAATTGCCGTTAAAGCCACTCTCCAGTCAGAACTTTTTTGTTTTAGTACGCCTACTGACGCTGAGATTGTATCAGTTAAGGTGTCTTTTCCTACACTGAATATCTATATTACATGCTCTTATGTCCCTCCTTCTTCTGATATTCAAGTTTATATGAAACATATTACTTGTATTAAAGAAGTTTCTTCACACGTGCGTGATAATGACCTATTTATGGTGTTGGGTGATTTTAATTTGCCGAACATCTCTTGGTCATTATTCACTGCCGAAAATTATCTAGTGCCCTCAGCACAGCATGATTTTATAGACTGCATGCTTGATCTTTCGTTGTTTCAAATCAATTCAATTTCTAATCATTTGAATAGAACACTTGACCTTGTATTTGCTAACGACTACCTTATTTCTAATGTGTCTAGGTCCGCCCCTTTATCTCTTCCTGAGGATGTATATCATCCTACTTTAGAGATTACAATGTTCAATTGTAATCGTCTCATTTCGTGCTCATCAGCCAATAAACCCCGCCGCTGCTTTCGCAAAGGGAATTATTCATTGCTAAACCAGCTTATTTATGCAACCGATTGGTCTTTCTTATATGACTCGGTTGATATGAATACTGCTATTGCTTTTTTTTATAGCACCCTAAACTCCCTCTTAGATGTGAGTATTCCCAAATCAATTCCTTCGACTACTCTTTCAAAACCACCCTGGTTTACTCCCAGATTGTCACAGCTTAAAAACTTAAAATCTAAATATTTTAAAAAGTTTAAAAAGTCTGGTTCGTGTACAGACTTGGTTACATATTCCATAGTCAAGTCGAACTTCTTTCTTCTGAATTCTCAATGCTATGAGAATTATCTTACTCGTTGTAAAAGGCAATTTGCCCAAAATCCGAGACAGTTTTACAATTTTGTAAACTTGAAGCGTAAATCTTCAAGTTTGCCAACTTCTTTTTCTTTCGGGATGGATAAAGCTAGTAATGACTCTGATTCTGCTAACCTCTTTGCTAATTTTTTCCAATCAACTTACTCCTCTGTCTGTCCTAATAATAATTCTTACCCTTATACTATTTCTTCCTCTAGTTCTATACCTCCTCCTATTATTTCACACTCATCTCTCCTTTTAGCTATAAACTCTTTACAATCTTCTTACTCTCCTGGGCCTGACAATATTCCTAGTTGTCTACTTAAGGAGTGCAGTTCTTCCCTTCTGTATGCATTGCAAAAGCTTTTTAATCTATCTCTTGAATCTTCTGGCTTTCCATCTCTTTGGAAAGAATCTTATATCATTCCTCTCCACAAGAAAGGTGGAAAGTCTGATATACAAAATTACAGGGGCATTGCAAAACTGTCCGCTATTCCTAAATTATTTGAAAAAATAATCACTTCGAATTTGCAGCATTTCTGCAAATCAGTTGTTTCCCCTGTTCAACATGGATTCGTAAAGAATCGGTCAACTACGACCAATCTGCTTGAGTTTACTTCCTTGGTAAATGATGCTTTTCTTTCGAAAATGCAAACTGATGTCATTTATACTGACTTCAGTAAGGCGTTTGACTCTGTGCACCATGACACTTTACTTTTTAAACTTGACCGAATAGGTTTCCCTCCGTCTCTTTTGCTTTGGATTAATTCTTATTTAAAAGGTAGGACCCAACGAGTAATGCTGAGGCTGACTACCTCTAAACAAGTTCACGTTACTTCTGGTGTTCCTCAAGGTAGTCATCTTGGACCTTTACTCTTTACTCTTTTTATAAATGATCTCCCCTCTGTTATATCACATGCCCGTGTACTCATGTATGCGGATGATGTAAAACTTATTCTATCATACACTAATCCCCTACACCATTCTCGTCTACAAGACGATTTGAACGCGATGCAACTTTGGTGTTCGACCAATCAATTGCATCTGAATTGTTCAAAATGTATGTTTATGACATTTAATCGTACTACACCTTATCTTGTCAGTTATACAATCGACAATACCCCTTTGCAACGTATACTAACAGTTAAGGATCTAGGCGTTCTTTTTGATTCTAAACTCTGTTTCAATCTTCACATAGATACCATCGTTAATGAGGCAAAAGGTGTACTTGGATTCATTAAACGATGGTCTAAAGAGTTTAACGATCCTTTTATAACTAAACTTCTGTACATCTCTCTTGTTCGCCCTATCCTTGAATACTGCTCTTGCATCTGGTCTCCGCAGTATAACAATAGCCAGGATCGTATTGAATCTGTTCAGAAGCAATTTCTGATTTTTGCCTTACGAGGTTTAAATTGGGACCCTAATCTTCGGTTGCCATCCTACTCCAGCAGGCTGCTTCTTCTTAACCTTCCGTCGTTAACCAACCGTAGGACAATTCTCGGTGTTGTCCTTTTCTGCTAGGGCGTCTTCAATTCTCTGTTCCGTCTAGGCCAACCAGAAATTACCGCCCCTTATTCCTGTCTACGTGCACAACAGACTACGCTATGCACAATCCTTTTCGCGTGCTATGTAAAAATTATAATAGTTTACATCACGTTTTCTCTACCGAACTTTCTCTACCCCTAATAAAATCGTTGCTTTCAGGATACCTTCGGGGAGTCACCGACCATTCCCAGCTATGAGCAGGGGCATAGCTTGCCGGACAGGCTGTAAATTTTCCCCCACCGGGTCGGTGATTTCCCATTACTTTTCTCTCTATCCTATCTACTTAACACTATATATCTATCTAGCTTACATGTCTTTACTTTATTAACAATCTTCTTACTTTCTTTTTTCCTATTTATTGTATTTTATTAATTAACATAGCAAACTAAGATTATTTTTAATTTTACATAAGAACACTTTTTTCCTACTTACACCCTTCAGCTTTGATGTAGGCTCTTATAGCGTCACTGACAAATTTAGCTGTGAAAAGGGGCACAGCTGGCCGGGCTGCCAAATAAAACACCTCCATCGGTCGGTGATGCTATTTAGAGAACTGTGTTTTCTAACTAGGCTTTTAGCATATAAGTCCATTATCTACTGTATGTATAATATGAATAATAAGGAAGACACTCGTTTTGTCGACCAATAAATAAATAAATAAATATGAGAAGCAACCACACGCCAAATTTTGACGCAACAACAATCTTACAACAAGAACAACACTACAACAAACGACACACATTAGAAATGCTACAAATATTAACACACAACGAACAAACGACTAAACTACAAGACGGACACCGAAAATTGAGCTCACTTGTACAGACACCTATTGAACAGCCAAACAGTTCAAATCTCCACGTCATAAAGCGCAGACGTGTTAAATAATGTATGTTAAATGTGTCAATTTATTGTTTAATATATTTTAATGTTAATTGTTTTTTATACCTTGTGTTAGTGCCCTGAAGACGGTTTGCCGATATCAATATATTGTTTTTCATTGTTTTATTAAAACAAACCCGGACCTCGAGCCAGCTAACTATATTATAATACTTTAAAATATAATAATAAAAATAAATGTTTTAAAAATACATTTTATTAATTGTTTTTATTTTATTAATTTTTATTAAAATTATAAAGTAAAAAGTCACCGCTCACTAAATATTGGGTCGAAATTCATATTTATTCATGCAAATAAATATTTGATTTGTAATTTTTAGCACGCTTTTATATCTTAATGGGGAAATAAAAATAATATTAATTTTATTTAAAGAAATATAAATATTTGCATCCACTTAAAAATACATATTTTCTACAGAACCAACCTCAGTATAAAACATGCATTCATATGTGTGTCAACACAAAATTTGGGGTAGGTCAAGATCAACGCTAGAAAACTAAGAAAATTGATTTCTTGCCAGGGAAAGCTAGAGCAGTGAATAACAACACATACATATGAATATGCATATGTTTATGTACTTATGCGTGCATAATTCACGCACACAAACAAAGGTGCTTGCACGCCATTGGCTGAGAAAATAACTTCCTCGAGCATACACTGTCATAAAACAAAAGTAAAATCAATCTATGTGTGTTATTTTCTGAACAAGGTTATTGCACAAGTTGCGCCTTGTGTGAAAATTATTTAATTCTTAAATTTTCCTGTACAATTTATTGTTAGTATCTAGGGTAATATACCATTTTAGTAAAGCATGCATTTCATGGATAAAGCAAAAGTGCTTTGCGTCGATCGTAATACTTCAAGACTGTTTCGCTCAATGAACTTCGAAAACGAAGCGACACAAAGCACCATCGACCAGCTTTGCTGAAGGCAGGCTGGCGACTAACTTCGCTGCTCGTGTCACCATTAGCAATCCGCGACTTCGACATTCGTTCGTCTAAACAAACAGCAGTCGGCTGCCATGTCGTGCAAAATCGTAAAGCCCAGTTTAGGAAGCCAGGCTAGAAATTTTGCGTCGCATGCAAATGTATAGGCGTTACTCATTTTAGTGCTTATATTGTCTTTGGTGCAACCGACGTCGGCGTCGAAGGGCCGTTATGGCGTCGCGAGAGCGGCTGTACAGTGGGACAAATTGATTCCAACTTTATTTTTTATCCATTGGAACTTCGGCTCTAATCCGAACTATATTGCTTAGTTCTCTGTTCATGAAAAATCGTACAGTCTTTTACTTAGGTACTACTTAGTGCGTTGCCGGCTTGCGTGGGAAAAGCTTACACATATATACATACATATGTGTGGTCATATTCCAGATGTATGCATTTGATATGTGTGTACTCTATATGTGCGCATATCACATCTCCCTCCTCTTGAAAAACAACGCGTAATATTATGAAGTTATTTTCTATATATTATAGTATTAATAAATGTGTATATATTTAAAATTAAAGCTTTTTTCTTTTGCAAATATGTATATATTTCCATTTAATAATATTTAAAAGGTGAATAATATTTCCCTATATAGATTTTTATTTTGTTTTTGTATATTTTTTTTGTGTGTTAGTATGGTCATACTACAAATAAGATTATGGATTAAAATTTTTTAACTTATCCTTATGTACTTTTTGTTTTTTATTTTTAGAATCTGATATTACTATATTATCTCTATCTTCTATACCAGAGACCTTATATGGTCCAGTATAGCTTAAATCTAGCTTATAACCTGTTTCGTTTTTAAAGTTTACTACTTTCTTGTTATATAATAGTTTCTTTCTATGATTTAGCTGTTTAAGTATTATCCTGGCTGTTTTATATGCAAATTCTAGTCTATATTTCTATTCCCCAGCGTAATCATCTACGTTATAAAATGGTTCTATATTTTCTATACTATTAAAATATTTTGGCAAGTTATTTATTTTACCAAATGCTAGTTCGTATGGACAACAAGTATGTGCCATAGAGGCGGTCGTGTTGAAACAGCACACGAAAGTATTGAAGCCATAAGACCCAATCAAATTTATCAACTGATATGTATGATCGTATCTATTCATTAAAAGCTATATGACTTCTTTCGACTGTTCCAACTGTCTAATGGTGGTGTGCGGAAGGTGTTGTTTTTAATTTTTAAATAATTTGCACAATTCGCTAATTACTGAATTTTTATATTCTGTTCCCATGTCCGTAATGAACGTCTTTATTGGACTATACTTCAGTATAAAAGATTCAAATATAGCTTTAGCGACGGTATTTGCGGATTTCGTTGGTACTGCAATAGCTACAATACATTTTGTTAAATCGCATATCAATATATTTGCATATTCGTTACCATTGTCAGATTTTGGTAGTGGACCTATAGTATCCACTATCACTCTGTCGAACGCATTTATCGCCGTTTCAGTAATGGTCACAGGTGCTTTGTGTGGGTGTTTGTTTTTAACTTTTGGCATTTAGGACATCTACGTATGTTCCTGGATATATGACGTGCCATTTTTTCCAGCAGTAGTGTCTTTTTATTTTAGCTGGTATTCCTGAAATGCCAGTCTGATCTATTGATCTGTATTTCATTTTCTATTATGGCCACCGGCTTAAGTAGCGCTACTCGCAATGATTTTAATATTATGTTTCCCATATTTTTAAAAGATTCAATTGAAATTAATTCAAAGCTTGCTGATCTCATGTCTACCGGCTTCTTTTTCAAGCCTTTGGAAAAACTAACCTAAGTCAAATGTTTTTGATGTGCATCGGAAATACAACCTTATACTACATCCAGAAAAATTATCGCTTTTCATGCACAGCTTTTCTAGGTCACAAGGGCCCTGACCTGGGTATCTTACCAGATGACAAAAAATATGATGTCGTCGACCGACTCATGTTATATTTTCTCAGTGACTTCTTATGTAGAAGATACATATCTCTTCAGAAGGATGTTCAACGAGACTATTACAATGAGTATGGCTAACAGGATGTTTGTTAATTGCAAATGGGGTGTGGTGTCTACCACTTCTACTACGTTTACTACATTGGCAGTGTTTGCATTTGATTGTTTTCCACCCATCTTTTTATACCCTGAACCCATTGAAAATGGATAAAAAGGGTACTATGTTTTTGTGCAAATGTACATAACATCCAGACGAAAGCATCTACGACCACATAAAGTATATATATTCTTGATCGGCATTAACAGCCGAGTCGAGAAACTATAAGAGCTAGAGAAATTAAAATTTTAGCTATAGGTCCTCCTAGTCCATATGCAGATCGAGTTTGTTTCCAATAATCGATAACTTACTCCATTTCCAAGCATTCGATAAAAATTGATATTCAAATCCTGTTTTAGAGCAAATTGGGTAAATAATAAAAGCTAGAGTCACCAAACTTGATATGTTGCTTCTTGACTAGTATATATATATTAAGTATCTTTCATTTTATACCTATCGCCACCTCCCAGCAACCACCACAGAGCTATAAATCAAGTTAATATATATAGATATACTAATAAGATATACTGTAGAAAATGTCATTAAGTTCGGTTTTTATTTGTTTTTCGGTATTTATCGCACTACAGCGCACGTGTTTGCGACGCAATTTTCAAGAATTTCTATATACATGTACAATGTACATGTTCCATGTGTACATTGTACGCATGCGCGTCTGCTTCGAATTTTGTCTTCACTGCGATTGTTTTCTGTGCTGATATGTTAATTGGTTTTTTCTCAACAAGATTTAATTATGGGTGTAGCTGTTAAGTAGAGGCGGTGGCAGATGGTGTAGTACCGAAGTACTACCAAAGTATCCATTTTTTTTGTTTTGGGTTTTTGGGTGGTGTGGCTGTAGAGTAGAGACGGCGGCAAGTAGTGCGGTAAGTTGTCAGTTCGAACCCTGCCATGGAACTTTTTTTTTTAATTATGTTTTTGTGCAAAATGTAAAACTTATAAGAGCTAGAGACTTGAAATTTTATTAAAAGAATAAATAAATTATGAAAGAAGCATCTCCGACCCCCTAAACTATATATATTCTTGATCAGCATCAACAGCCGAGTCGATCTAGCCATGTCCGTATGAATGAACGCAAGGATCTTAGAAACTATAAGAGCTAGAGACTTTAATTTAGCTGTAGGTTCTTTTAGTCAATGCGCACATCGAGTTTGTTTCCGATAATCGATAACTTACTCCATTTCCAAGCAATCGATGAAAATTGATATCGACATCCAGCCCTTTTGAGCAATTTTGGTAAGTATTAAAAGCTAGAGTCACCAAACTAGACATGTAGCTTCTAGATTACTTTATATATCTGCATTTGGTGTTGGAAGAAGAGGGTTCAGGGTATTCCTCAGTCGGGAGCTCCCGACTAGAACCTCTTACTTGGTTCGACTCGGTATGGTAGAGTTGACAAGACTATTCCCCTCTCTATTTTAGAATGAAGCAGTGGGCTTGTTTTTGTGCCGTATGTTTCAACATATTCATCTTTGAATTCACATACTGGTATGAATTCCCAATGCCCTTGCAAAATTTGTATGGCTCGCATACGAAAATTTGGATCGTCTTTATATATTTGATCGATTTTGTCTTCAATCATGACTAATTTACATGCGAAGTGTAATGTTGTATGTATTTAATTGTTGAAATATCCAATGAAGCTAGCTGAGTATCTATTGCTGTCATTGTTATATATTTTATTCGCATTAAAAAACATTTTTTTTTTAATAAATTGGGTGCTCATAAAATTACAAAATATACATATCAAATTTTAATTAAAAATGTAAGTTGATTTAGAAATGAACCTATTGTAACCTACATGCAATTATATATTCGTTCTTCTGGGGAACAAAATTTCATGGCACGCTTCCATGAAGTGCTTCCCTTCTTGCCCTTCTTTCTTATGATTTCGGGTTTGCATTGATGAATGAATGTTGACCCCTTATTACCTGCAGCAGCATGTTAGGGTCAACTTTTGGCAAGCACCTGCACTTTCATATGTAGGTCAAGTGACTGATCACTTAAATTATTTTATTAATAAATACATACATTAATAAATAAATAAAATTATTGATAGAATAGGAATATATATCGCTCCTTCTTTTAATTTGGTATATTTGTGATCATGAAAACTTGCCCATTATCTCACACATTTGTGTGTGTGACTGTGTGTAGAAGCCGAATATCAAAAATTAAAAAATCTTGTCAAATTTGCGACAGGGACAGGCAGGCTGGCAACCAACAGGCACACATGCGCATAAATGCTTCTATTCATATACAAAATATACAAGTGTGCGTGAATATGACAAGTCAAACAAATTGTAAATGCACACATGCCTACGCTTAGGTACCCTTTCCAACGATATCGAGTTATAATGCAAGAATTTCGCATCGACGTGGCAAACCCTTTCATGATTTCATATTATCCGCCTCTTTGAAAGAGAAGAAATGCCTCCGAGATTTGAGAAATCTTAAATTTGTGCGTATTTTTGCTTGTCGGACACATACACACACAGCCAGTTAAACGGTAAATAGACAATATGAAAGAGCACTGAGAGTAAGCCAAAGCAGTTTCCTGTAGTGTGAGCGAATAAAGAAAATAAAAAAGACACAAGTCACACAAGTCTTATGTATTTCGTACACACGCTCTCTGTTAGAGCGTGCGGCCGCTCTCGAACCCGAACAAGAACGAAGGCGACTTTGGACCAGCCGCATTTGTGACAACAGGCCCCAGCAAAATGATCAGTTGTCCAGTCTATATGTTGTATGGTTAGTGGTACCACTTAACTAAGACCGCGCGAACTGCGCTGCCAGCGACGCCAGCAGCGGAGCGGTTATGTTATATACTTATATATATGTATGCAGCGTTGAGAGCCGCGCTGAAAGAGAGTATGTTTATGTGCACATAACTGTAACTTATCTGTACTGTAGTGCGCAGCCAGCTTGCGTGGAAAACGCTGACGCTGCATTGTTCCCTACACATATACATACGTGTGTGGTCATATTACATATGTATGCACTTGAAATGTACTTAATAATGCAACAAAGAATTACTGTGTGACAGTTTGATAGACATATGAATATTGAGTACCGTGTGCACTCTATATGTGTAGTCAGAACAGAATAAATAAAACGGAGTGAACAATAAGGACAAGTGCAAGACAAGTTAAATGGACGACGATTTATAGTTGAAAAAATATAAAGTGGATGATTATTTTTATTTTTTTTGGTGAAGTAACCGACCGGGAAAAAAATGTTATAATAATACTAATAATTATTAATAATAATTGGTGGATTATTTATATAATTACAAAAATAATAACAAATTATAACAAAAAAAAAATTTATAATAATAATTATTAATAATAATTGGTATTAGGATAAGATCATAGCTAAGTAGGAGGCAAGGAGCCGTTAATATTATAATTAATTTAGTTTTAGTTATTGAGTAATTGTGCAAGGAGCCGTTAAGCTTATAGTTCACGTCGTGTATATTATTACAAGAAGCGCATAGCTAAGGGCAAGGAGCCCCTAATAGTTTGAATTTAACCGACAGCCGCTGCAGAGACCTTGTTCTTGATCTTCGAGTGCGCAACTTCAATTCGGCGGCGAAGAGCGAAAGCTCCGAGGCGAAGTTGCGAAAGCTCCGCAAATAATGGCTACCCAGCTGCATCTCGGATCGTGAAACGCATGATGAGAAAACATGATTTAGACTTTATGCTCATCTCAGAAACACCCCTACACAAACTTGTACTTAACAATGGAGGGGTACGCCTGTTACCATGCAGATCACCCTTCAGGAAGGAGGAATCCCAAAAAAGCGAAGGCTTGGCCCACCAGGGTAAGACATCCAACGATTTAGGGCCGAACTAAATAGCTTTATCAACCTAAACACTCCGATTTTGTCAGCCAAGGACGTCGACGCTGCAGTCCAAGCCCTGCTGGTCCATGTGCATGCTGCAGCTGCCAACGCGGCGCCAGCACATACAGTATGTCAAGAAATTGTGTTCACATTAGGAAAAAAAAAATGATTTTTCGACTTTCTCAGCAAAAGTAAATACTTTCAAATGTTGTAAAAATTTTTTTTTAAATTTATTATAGTTGCTTATAGTTTTTACTAATAGGACTCATAAAAGTAGTAATATAAAGTAGAATGATATGTGAGAAATAATTCAAAAACCAAAAATAGTCGGTTTTGCCGCTGTCAAACAATTGTTTACACAAAAATGTTCTGCATTCTTTTTTGCGCTTATGCAGTGAATAGCGGTAAATTTACAATAACTTTTGCCTTGCACATGCTCTGTTCTACGAATTTGGCTTTTTTTGAACTGAAAATTTTCGTTTGTTGCGCGTCAGAAATTATTTAGACACTCTTAAAAATGCCAGGCAAGAGATTATCGTTTGAGGTGGTCCAGTTAGTGTACTTTAATCACCAATTGGGTAACAGTGCGCAGGAATTATCAGAAATGTTTTCTGTAACCCGCAAGACCATTTATAATATTATAAATCGCGCTGAAAACGAGGGAAGATTGGAGCCAAAGAAAGGTTCTGGTCGGAAGCGTAAAATAAATAAACGAGCAGAGCGAGCATTGGTAAAAAAAACTGGACCAAAATCCGATGCTTCGACGAGAACTCTTGCAAGAGAACTGAAGGAAGAGTTGGATCTGGATGTATCCCATGAAACTGTACGTCAGGCCATACTACGACACGAGTACAAATCAAGAGCTGCTCGCAAGAAACCAATGCTCTCTGATGTTAATGTTGGAAAACGATTGTCCTTTGCAACAATGCACTACAACCAACCTGCCGAATATTGGGATGACGTCATCTTCTGCGATGAGACGAAAATGATGCTATATTATAATGATGGGCCAACAAGAGTGTGGCGTAAACCATTAACATCTTTAGAACCCCAAAACATCATTCCGACAGTCAAATTTGGCAAACTGTCCATAATGATTTGGGGGTGCATCTCAAGTCAAGGAGTCGGAGATTTGGCTTTTGTTGAAAACAAGATGAACGCACAACAATATTTAAGCATTTTGAAGAACCAGTTGACAAGCAGCACGAATAAATTTGGGTTTATAAACAGAAATATGCCAATTTTTAAATTTTTTCACGACAACAACCCAAAGCATATGCCGCATATGATACGCTTGTGGTGACTTTATAACTGCGGTAAAGTCTTCGATACACCTGCGCAAAGTCCTGATCTCAATCCAATCGAAAATGTGTGGGCTTTGTTAAAGAAAAGAGTGGCTAAAAGGCATCCAAAGAACCGAACAGCACTAAAAAGTGCTATACTAGAAGAGGTGCAACAGTTGCCGACCCATTATGATTTTAAAAAGCTTATTCATTCAATGGAAAAGTGCCTCCACGAAGTCATTAATGCCAATGGTGGCCGTACAAAATATGAAATATAAGAATAATATGTAATTTCAGTGCCTTAGATTAATTTGATTATTACTTATGCCAAATGTGTAAACAAATGTAATATAAACTATAAGCAACTATAATAAATTAAATAAAAATATTTTCAATATTTTAAAGTATTTTTGCTAAGAAAGTCAAAAAATCATTTTTTGTTCTAATGTGAAAACAATTTCTTGACATACAGTATGTTTCCAGTCCCTACAAATCAGGACGTTTCCTACCATTTTGGAAGGTCTTCTCCCCCTAAACAAAGCGACTGAGGAGGGAGTATGTCCGTAGCCAGGACTCCACGAGACGGGTTCCACAGAAAATAGTATGCGGTGGGAGCATATCTCGACATCCTGCAAGC
The DNA here is from genome assembly GCA_037075305.1 of Drosophila kanekoi. Lineage (NCBI taxonomy): Eukaryota > Metazoa > Arthropoda > Insecta > Diptera > Drosophilidae > Drosophila > Drosophila kanekoi. Next base: position 409,661 of record JBAMCE010000093.1, on the reverse strand, counting down.
TTTCGATCGGGCGTGGCACGCAAGTCTTCTCTCCAAAATCAAGGACAAACCAAATCCACAGCTTCTTAGCATAATTGCGAACTTCCTAACTGAGAGAACATTTCAAGTGGTGCAGGATGGCGTAGCCTCTCAAACCAAACGGATAAAAGCGGGCGTCCGCAAGGCAGCGTTTTGTGTCCCACGTTATATAGCCTGTTTACACTTAACATGCCCATAACCTTCTGGTGGCCACGTTTGCTGATGACACGGCAATTCTTGCAAAGAACTCAAGCGATTTGAAAACTGGGCTTGTAGATGGAACATCGCAGTCAACCCTGGAAAATGCACCACTGTTACCCATTCTATACGCAAGGACTCTTGCACCGGACTTTTTCTCCATAGTTAACTTCTTGAGCAAAATCGTGAACACAAGTACCTAGGAGTCATTCTCGACAGACGACTTACATTTAGTAAGCACGTCTCTGAAGTAACAAGCAACATAAAATGTTAAATAAGGCGAATGGGCTGGCTCCTCAACTCTAACAACAAACTCTCGCTCCGAAACAAGGTCCTCATCTACAAGGCAACCCTTGCCCCTGTGTGGCGCTATGGGCTCCAAGTCATAATTCATGCCAAAACCTTGCGCAAAATAACGAGCCGAATGTGCGGATATGGGCGACGTACTCAACAGGCAAGCAGCGAGCTACTCAACAAAACTCCACAACCATCCTAACACGTCCTGGCAAGGAACCCACTAAGGAGGCGAAGATGAAGGCATTTGAAGAGGAACTACCCAACTGACCTAGTCGATCGTTATATATAGGTCACAAACTGTATTAAATACCACTAAATACGTTTCTGTGTATATATGTATATATGTCCAATCTGTTAAGCTAATTGTAATTCCACAATTTTCGCTAAGCTAAGTTTTTATGTCACTCTTATAAAAGTTGCTAACATAGATTAACAGACTACCACATTTTGAAATAAACAAAATATATTTATATTCCCACAAAAAAAATTATTAGTACTTTGGCCGAAAAGGTTGTAGAACAGATAAATCATTTCTCAATTTTAAAAAATTGGAAATAATTAATATAAAGATTGTAACTTTCATTTGCGTACGTAAGAACAGGCATTACTGCAGCACAAGTCCTTAATGAGGAGTATTTAGAAAATGTAATACGTCAAAATGATTGCAATAGGGTTGTGCAAAATATTCGCTCTTCACCTGCTCATTGGGAGGGACGAAAAAAGAAGGTCATGGCAAATATTAGGCAGATTGGTCTTCCGAGCTTTTTTATAACCTTTTCGGCAGCAGAGACAAAGCTTGTGAAATAAGAGCCCACCCTGTTACTTGCGCTAGGTATTTTGATTTTCGTTACAGGTAGGTTTTAAAACTAATGAAAAAGGATGGCGGTATTTTTAGTAGTCACAGACTATTAAGTATTATTGGCGAGTTGAGTTTCAGCAAAGAGGCTCCCCCCACATTCATGGCATGTTTTGGCTGAAAGATGCCCCGAAAGTTGACTAGGCTGATGAGTCAAGCATTCCTTCTGTAAAGTCCTTTATTGATCAGTTTATCACATCTGAAACAAATAACCCGGATGTGGCTCCATTTTTGGAGTATCAGACTTACAACCACGGGCACTCATGTATGCGAGAAATTAGGGCACAACAAAAAGTAGATTTGCTTTTCCATACCCATGCCCCAAACAGAAATTCTATTCCCATTAGAAGACGATGTTGAATATAAAGCAGTGCATCGAAGAAATTTTGAAAACATTTAGGGCGTTGAGAATATCCGTTTGTTCGTGAAACCATAGATTACACTATTTCAATGATTTCAATAACTTGCTGTCCCACGATCAACTTAGCTCAAGTTATGAGTGCTGTGAAAAATGCACTCAGGTCGAGTATAAAGAAGCCCAAAATATATTTAAAGCGATCATTCGTAGCAATTAAACTTAAAGCTTATAATACTCACCTTCTCCTACTGCAGCGAGGCAATATAGATAACCAGTTTATATTGGAACCATATGCTTGCTGCAGTTACATCGTTAATTATAATAATAAGCCCCAGAGAGGAATTTCAAAGCTAATGCGTGAAGCTGTTATTGAGATTATCAGGGGCAATGTAACCAAGAGTTACAGCATATACGGCAAAAGTTTATTTCGGGTACGGAAATATCCGCCGAGGAAGCCGTTTACTGCTGTTTAGGTAAGCCTTTGTCCGAAAGCAGTAACGCATTGGTTTTTATTAATACCTCATCGGGTAGGGTTAACCTTTTCGACCCCACTGTTGCCGGCGAGCAATTTGTGTTCTTTAACGGCTAACGGTAAGCGTTCCTTTTGTTTTTGTCTGCTCATTCTTAATGATAACGGTACTTTTATATGCCCACTCAAAATATGTGCAAAAAAATTCACATTTGGAGGTCATTTAGAGAAATAATTTTGAATAGACTGAACGTGTGTCGCAAAAAATATAATTGTGAAATTCGGAAGAGGTATTAATGTGAGTGATTTACTTTAATAATAATAAAGAAAAATAAAAAACTGTAAATGAGTTTTTCTAAGCGGAGATTTATCTAAAAGGTGTTAAAGTTAAATTTAATTTATTTTAAATAATAAAGTAATTTTCAAAGATGTGAAATTGCTTGTGGGCAACCTTGGGCCAAAGTGGTAATAAATATATTTGTACTTAGATATGAGACCGAAACAGAAGGGCTTGTCAAATGAAGATATTGAGAGGATTATAAACTTCGATTGGGATGCCTCTACTGACGAAGAAAGTGGTGGATGACATTTCTGAAGTGCTGGAGAAGAATTTGGAAGGGATCGTGGAAAGAGGAGAAACTATCGAGATTGGCCTTCTTAAAAATATGATTGCTGAAGAATGCGCTGGAACCGATTGTTGATGCTGGTAATAGCTTCAAAAAAGTTGACCCCAAGACACTTAAGTGGAGAACAAGGCCATTTGAAGCTCCAGAGTGCATTTGGGAAGAAGATAGTTCGTTGAAAGTCGACGACGTGATGACGCCAGTAGAATATTTTTCCACCTTTTTTGATAGCCAAGTTATTGATTTGATCACAATGCAAACTGATTTGTATGGGCTGCAAGAACACGGCATAGAGCTTAAATGTACTGGAGCAGATATTAAACTATACATTGGTATTTTGTTATACTTGGGTGTTATAAAATTGCCACAATTTAAAATGGCATGGTCAAAAAATTTAAAGCTTACCGCTTTAACTGATTCAATGCCACGCGGAAGATTTGAAATATAAAGCAATGTTTGCACTTCAACGAGAATTCTAAACAATGCAAAAAAGGAGATTTGAGCTATGACAAACTGTACAAGATACGCCCTTTACTAAACATTCTCAAAATAAATTTTGGTAAACTACCTCAAGAAGAACATCAAAGTGTTGATGAGCAAATCATTGCGTTCAAAGGTCGATCGTCATTTAAGCAATACAACCCAGCTAAGCCTCACAAATGGGGTCTGAAAATGTTTACTGGTGCTGGAACATCTGGATTAGTTTACGACTTTACGCTGTATGTTTGTGAAGGCACCTGTCCTTCTAATGGTTTGGGAATATCTTCGGATACAGTCTTATATTTGGCAAAAGGTCTTCCCAAGTACAAACACTTTAAGCTTTATTTTGATAACTGGTTTACGTCAGTAAGCCTTCTGATTTCGTTAAAGGAAATGGGCATATTTGCAACAGGTACTGTACGTAAAAATCGCATAAGTAATTGCCAACTACTTTCTTTTTTTTTTTTTTTTTGTGATGAAAATCTTTATTATATTAACAGATAATATGAGTTTTTAAACATGTACATGCTTCAAAATTTGCATTTAACAATGTTTGTTTCTTAGTTTATTTTCTCCTGCTCTACATAGGTTAAGGCTAAGCTGTCTTCTTAAGAATTGTTTTTAATTGTTTTGTAAAAGACCGAAGTGTCTTTTCTTCAGTCTATTTATAGGAATAGATCCGACAAGGGCTTGTGCAGATCTGTTTTGGTGGTTTATCAGTCTTTCGTTATAGCGACTGGAGTAGAAAGAGATCTGATCTTCTATTAGCGTAATATTCAGATCTCTGTGAAGGGTCAGATTACTGACATACCAGCTGCAGCCAGTTATTAGGCGTAAAGCTTTATTTCGGATTGTCTGGAAACGTCTTCTGTTTGATTTGGCAGCTGTGCCCCAAATCTGGATGCCATATCTCCAAGTTGGCGCAATGATTTGCTGGTAGATTTGAGTTTTGCACCGTAATGGAAGCTTACTTCTTCGGTTCAACATCCAGTGAAGTTTGTCTCTCTTCAGATAACAGGTTGTCGCAGCTTTTTCAAAATGTTCTCGATAAGTAAGTCGTTGGTCGAGGGTGATGCCCAGATATCTGGCCGAGGATGCTTGTGGAATTGGTTGCATGTTGAGAGAAACTGGTGCAGTTCGTTTACGTCGTAATGTGAAACAGACATTAATCGATTTGCTGGTGTTAATTCCCATGTTCCACTTCTTGGCCCAATTACCAAATTCATCGAGGTATCGCTGAATACCTGTTGTTGCTTCACTTTCTGATGTGTTTGAGTTTAAAACACAGACATCATCGGCGTAAGAAGCCAATAACATGCCAGAATTATTAATTTGTGGGATGTCGGCTGAAAATATTGTATATAGAATAGGAGCGAGAACGCTGCCTTGTGGGACTCCAGCAAGTAGTGGGTTGATTGGCGATTGACTATCCTGGACTTGTACCAGGAACTTTCTATTTTCCATAAATGATTTTAGTAGTTTAAACATATTAGCTGGGGTGGCTTGCTTAATTTTGGCTAGTAATCCTGAATGCCAAACACGGTCAAATGCCTGTTGTATATCCAGAAATACTCCGTTGCAATATTCGCCTTTATCAAACGCTTGAAGAATGTGATCAGTTACCCGATGCACTTGTTCTATTGTGCTATGACCAGCGCGGAACCCAAATTGATGTTCGGGAATCGTTTTGTGTTGGTTTAAGTGATCAAGTAGCCGCGGAGCAATAAGTCTTTCGAAGACTTTGGAGATGAAGGGTAAAAGGCTTATAGGTCGATATGAGTCGGTATTTCTTTCAGGTTTTCCAGGTTTCAGTATCATTGTTATTCTTGCGACTTTCCAATGCGTGGGGAAGTGTTGCAATCTTAAGCATGCATTAAATATTATCGTGAGCATAAGAATTGCTCGTTTTGGAAGGACTTTCAGTACTGTATTATTTATAAGATCAAGACCTGGGGCTTTCTTGTTTTTAAGCTTACGGATTGTTTTGCTGACCTCTTCTAGACGGATGGCTTTGATTGGTAGACACGTTAGTAACGGAGTTGAAAGAATTGCCTCGGTGTTTTCTTTATCAGCTGTTGTGGCTGTGTCCAGTGGCGTAAATCGCTCGGCTAGGTGCTCCGCAAAAGTTGTCGCCTGTTCTTCAAATGATTTGCACCATTCTCCAGAGTTATTAAGCAACCAACTACTTTCGGACGCAGAGTTAAGAAAGCGTGGAAGAGGGTCTTTAGATATAAAAACGGAAATCAACAACAATCTGGTATGTGTAAAATGGTTTGACAATAAGCCAGTTCAACTTATATCCTAGTGTGAAGCCCATCAACCTGTTGGGATATGCAAACGTTAGAATCCAAAAGCAAAGGCTTATATTGATGTTGCAAGGCCTGCGATTGTTGCTTCTTACAATAAGGGTATGGGAGGAGTAGATTTGGCAGACATGCTCATGGAGCTCTACAAGGGCAACCACCGTTCAAGAAAGTGGTATATTAGAATCTTTTATTGGTGCTTGGGAACATCCATTACAAATGCGTGGCTACTATAAAGGAAGCATTTACATTTGATAAACCCGGGACAGAATCATAGTCCTCTCATACTATTTCAAATGGAAGTTGCTTAGGTGCTTTTACAATGTACTGCCACTACTTCGTTGGCAAAAAAGAGAGGGAGACCATTGAATGCAGAAAAGGAAAGCTCGATAACACCCTTTGGCTCCCCATCAAACAGTGTGTCTTCGCACCAGTCAAAAAAGTACAGGGTCCAGCCGGATCCTCCAGATTCACGGCGTTACGATAAAATGGAACATTGGGTAGTATTTGGTGAAAAAGGGCGTTGCAGATTGTGCAAGACAGGAACACCATTGTCCAAATGCTTTAAATGCAAAGTCCATCTTTGCTGTAATAACAATAAAAACTGTTTTATTTCTTTTCATACCTAATTTACTAAGATAAATAAAATTAATTTTAAGCTGTTTCCAAGAAAACAATATTTTTATATATATACCACTATGGCCCAACGTTGCTCACAAGCAACTTTCTGTAGCGCCCAAACCGATGGGCGTGGGAACCTTAAATTTTGGTCAAATACTTGTTAAATAAATACAAAAAGATTAAAAGTAAAAAAAAAAAAAATTTTCATTCATCAGGAAAAAAGTTGGGGTCGAAAGTCTAGGCAATAGTTGCAAGACTTACCTGATGACTTAGTAGCAATATTGGAAATGGGACTTATAGACCATTATGTTCAGTGCCCGGACGCTTTAGAAAATTTATGCCTAGCTGATTTTGCTGCCATTTAGAGTTTTAGTAAACGTCATAGTGTGAGTTGCCAAAATATAGATGATACTGATTACTTCGATACACCGAGGGCTTCCGCGCAATTAGTTACGCACTTCGCGATGGTAGTGGGTTCGTAAAGAAGAGGAACACTCCTATTATAATAAGGTAGGACTTAATATTAATATTGATAGTAGCAATTACTTTCGAGAATTAGTTATGTTGTATGTCCCATGGAGGGATGAAAAAATAGTATCAAGAGATTGCAAATCGTTTTGCGGCAAGAATCAGGAGTTAATCGAGAGCAAGCGAAGGAAATATAATAGCTTAGATGACAGCGAGCTTCAGCATGCTCTTGAAAATGCAGTGCAGGCAGAAAATGTTGAAAATCAAGATGTAGTAGATGATAGATTTCGCGTATTAGGATTGCCGGAACCAAATCGTCATATAAATGTAATAAACATTAATAGAAATCCGATTAATATAACTTCAAGCTATAGTTTCAGCTGAAAATTTAGCAGATGTAGTCAGCTCACTTAATTTAAAGCAGAAAACTTAGGTTACACAAGTTTTGCACAATGCCAAAAATAATCCGCATTCTAAGAATTTGTTGGTGATGGTGCGGGTCTCGGAAAGAGTCGACTTATTTTAGCCCTTTTTCAGACTTTGTTCGTAATGTACAATAGTAGACCATGAAGTGATCCAACTTCTCCTTAAATAATGTTGTGTGCTCCAGCAGGTAAAGATAATCTCGGAATCTGCGGCTCGACAGTGCATTTCATGTTTTGCTTATCTGACAATCAATCTGGTTCCGATTTGACTTATTACTGATTATGATAGATGAAATATCTATGGTAGGTTCCAAAATGTTTTCCCATTTGGACTATCGCTTAAAACAAACTTTTAAAAATTCTTCTCCATTCGGTGGTATTTTTATACAGTGAATCCATAAAAAATGGGTATAATGTATTTGTGCAAATGAATGTAACAGGCAGAAGGAAGCATCTCCGAGTATGTATATTCTTGATCAGTATCAACAGCCGAGTCGATATAGCCGATATGTCCACTGTCCTCTTGTCTGTTTCTATGCAAACTAGTCTCTCAGTTTTAACGCTATCTTTATGAAACTTCGCAGAAGACCCTCTTTCTGTTGCACGCAGCACATATGTCAAGACCATTATATCCACTATATCGACTGTCGATATAAAAAAAAAAATTATTTATAATAATGGTCATGGTCGAAAACAAGGTTTTTGATTAACTATTAACTATATTCCGTGTGCTTCTTAGATGCGTGCAATGTACTATCAGCATTATGAAAAGGTTGGCTCTGCAAGGGTATTAGATCTTCGGCGTGCCGAACCCTTTGAAAATGGGTAAGAAGGATAATGAAGAGAATCTACTGTCAAAAATTTCATCAAGATCGGCTAATATACACAAAAGGCTGACTACATTTTTGGGGCAGCTAGAGCAAATTGTAAGAATTTCTGTCTACATGTACACACACACATTCATGCGCATCTTTATTGAATTCAATCATCAAAATACAATTTCGATTGTATTGTATATCCCTACTATATGAGGAGGTGCGAAAATTTTCAACGATTGAAGTTAGTTGAAAAACCAAACATTTTATTGAGAACGGGTTAAAAAAGAGAGGGTATAAGAACAACAGACAGATCCTACGGCTTTAGCACAAAGGGATATAATATTATGTATGTATGTATATATTCCTGGCGAGGTGCAAGCTCAAACCATAAATTTAGGAGCATGCTTTTGTTTTTGTTTACATTATGTTTTTATACCTTTACCCATTAAAAAATAAGTGTTTGTACATTCTCAAATAAAATGCGTATTTATGATAAATATCAGTTGGTGTAATCAATGCTAATTTCTTTCTTATTCATTGATAATTAATTATTATATTGTTTTTGTGCAAATATATGTAACAGGCAGAGGGAAGCATCTCCGGCCTCATAAAGTATACATATACCTCATATTCATACATACATATATGCACAAACTATAAATTATTTGATGGGTGTTTTCTTTTAGCTTTGAATATATGTATGCATGTACACACATACAGTATGTCAATAAAGTGTTTTGACTAGCGAAAAAAACGAAAAAATGTACCTTCGCTATTCGCTATTTTTCCAAGAACATAACGCCAGAAAAATTATTGAAATAACTTTATACATACATTTTATAGAATTAAAAATCTAAAAACATTCAATTTTATGCTGTCAATAAAGTGTTTTTACACAAAGCTTTATTACTAAATAACAATGTAAGGAGACCGGAATATGTTTTATTTAATTTGTGTGGCGGCCATAGCAATGTACAGCCTGCATTCGCCGTACCATTGATACAATAAGGTTTTGTAATAGGTTTCTGGAATCTTCTGACATTCTTCCAGTACAGCAGCTTTTAAATCCGCTTTGCATCTTTTTTTTCAAGTATGACCACAATTTTCTATTGGATTCAATCCGGACTTTGTGGTGGAGTATCCAATACCTTTCCACATGAGCTTTATGCTTCGGGTCATTGTCCTGGTAAAATTTAAAAATTAGCTTATTGCCCTCATAAAATCCAAATTTACGTGCACTGCTGACTAGGTGTGTCTGTAAAATGCTCAGATATTGTCTAGCATCCATAGATTATCAATGAAGTTCAAATCTCCTACACCATTGCTTGAAATACACCCCTCACCATCACTGACAGTTTTTCGAATTTACTGTTGGAATTTCGGTTTTCCAACGCTGTTGTGGCTTCTCCAGACTCCGATGGCTCATCATTTAGAAGCATTTTTGCTTTCGTCACGAAGACGTATCCAAAACTCAATCGACCTACATACATGGGCTTGAGCGAGTGATAGCCGCTTCATGATGTTGACCGCGAAAGAGTGGTTTTTTCCTGGAACTCGTGATGTGTAGTCATTTGAATTTAGCAATTTTCGGACAGTTTCATGTGAAACATCCAAACCACTTTTTCCTTAAACTCATTAGCAATATCCCTAAGCGAAAGTTGTGGATTTTTCTCAATTTTTCTAAGAAATTTTCGTTTATCTCGGTCAGAAACTTTGCGGACGATTACTTACTGGCTTTGCCTCTAACCTATCCTCCTTATTGGCTCTGTTTAAAATGTAAATCGTTGCTTTGGATAAATAAAACATATCAGCCCGCTCCGAGACTTGACGTCCCATCTGATGGTTATAATACACCAGCTGAGCGACTTCAAAAGTTGTTCTATTTTCTGGCATTTTAATTTTCGCAAAACTGAAGCCAAACGTTTCAAATTTCAATAGAAATTGACTATAAAAGTCGAAACACAAGCAGAACAAAAATGCAGGGCCTAAATCTAACGGGATCGCCCAAAAGCGAACTGCAAATTGATTTACCGTAGCTGTAAAAACACTTTATTGACAGCATAAAATTTGAATGTCTTTAGTTTTTTAATTCTATAAAATGTTTGGATAAAGTTATTTCAATAATTTTGGTGTTATGTTCTAGGAAAAATAGCGAATCGAAATAAATTAGATATGACAAAATATTCCAACGTTAAGGTACATTTATGTACAAATAAACCTAAAAAATGTGTTTTTTTTTTCGCTAGTCAAAACACTTAATTGACATACTGTACATGTATAAAATATCCTAGTGTACATAGCCTATATGTCGCGCCCTCTTTTTCTCTCTCGCTCTAGCTTTCATTGATATCGTCACTCGACAACAACAAGAAAATACACTTTTCGCTTCCTCTTTTTTCGTTTTGATAGACACACACACTCTTTGATAGACACACATTTTCTGTGCAACCGACCGAATGGGTCATGTTAAGATTTTTCTGTTAGACATAACAGCGGCATTGCTCAAACAAAAGCACGAACAGAGTAAACAAGCGCACGAAATAAAGTGTTCGATAGAGAGCGAAACCGAGTCTACTTCGTTTTTATACCCTTGCAGAGGGTATTATAATTTTGTCGTGAAATGTGTAACGCATAGAAGGAGACATCTCCGACCCCATAAAGTATATATATTCTTGATCAGCATCAACAGTCGAGTCGATATAGCCATGTCCGTCTGTCCGTCTGTCCGTCTGTCCGGCTGTCTGTTTCTATGCGAACTAGTCTCTCAGTTTTAAAGCTATCTTAATGAAACTTTGCAGAAGTCCCTTTTTCTGTTGCACGCAGCACATATGTCAAAACCAGCTGGATCTGACTACTATATCATATAGCTGCCATAGGAAAGATCGGTCGAAAATTAAGTTTTTGTATGAAAAAACATTTTGTGTTTCAAGATATCTTGAGCAAACTCGACATTTATTAGTTTTACTAAGCTTCTCATATATATGCAAAATCCTATTAAGATCGGACCACTATATCATATAGCTGCCATAGGAACGATCGGTCGAAAATTAAGATTTTGTATGAAAAAACATTTTTTTTTCAAGATATCTTGACCAAACTTGGCATTTATTAGTTTTGCTAAGCTCCTCACATATATGCTAGATCCTATTAAGATCGGACCACTATATCATATAGCTGCCATAGGAACGATCGGTTGAAAATTAAGTTTTTGTACGAAAAAACATTTTGTTTTTCAAGATATCTTCACCAACCTCGGCATTTATTAGTTTTACTTAGCTCCTCATATATATGCAAAATCCTATTAAGATCGGACCACTATATCATATAGCTGCCATAGGAACGATCGGTCGAAAATTAAGATTTTGTATGAAAAAACATTTTGTTTTTCAAGATATCTTGACCAAACTCGGCATTTATAAGTTTTACTAAGCTCCTCATATATATGCAAAATCCTTTTAAGATCGGACCACTATATCATATAGCTGCCATAGGAACGATCGGTCGAAAACTAGGTTTTTGATTAAAAGCCTTTTTTGTTTATCAAGATACCTTCACCAAGCTCGGCATTAACCATTTTCTCGGCATTAAAAGGTTGCAAGGGTATTAGATCTTCGGCGTGCCGAAGATAGCCTTTCCTCCTCGTTTCTGTTAATTTGAGTGCCGACCGCATTGAAAATAAGTGTAGACCGATATTTGCGATCTCTGGTATAAACTGAAAAGAAAATTAATGTATGTTGGGTATGATATAACCGAAATATACACACGAGCACGTGAATAATGTCAGGAAAGGCGTGTCTTAGATCCTATTTATATTTTAATACACTGCACCCAATGAATATGGATAAAAATGGTATAATGTTTTTGTGCAAATGTAAATAACAGGCAGAAGGAAGCATCTAAGACTCCAAAAAGTGTATATATTCTTGATCAGCATCAACAGCCGAGTCGATCTAGCCATGTCCGTCTGTCTCTCCGTCCGTCCGTATGTATGAACGCAAGGATCTTAGAAAAGTTAAGAGCTAGAGACTTGAAATTTTAGCTGTAAGTTCTCTTAGTCCATGCGCAGATCGAGTTTGTTTCCGATAATCGATAACTTACTCCGTTTTTAAGCAAACGAGAAGAATAAGATAAATAATAAGAGCTAGAGTCACCAAAAGTGATATACATATATGTATATATGTATGTTATTGATAAGCATCAACAGCCGAGTCAATCTAGCCATGTCCGTCTGTCCGTCCGTCTTTCCGTATGTCCGTATGTAATAATTTATTTTTATTATTACTAAAGTAAACAAGCACGTAGCGCAAGCTGTATTTTGTGTTGAAAGAAGAGGGTTCAAGGTATCCCTTAGTCGGAAGCTTCGGATTACAGCCTCTAACTTGTTGTTTTGCGTCATCTGATATACAATGGTAGCCAAAAGTATTTTGACATTTTCTGTGGTAGACTATATTTGTTTTTATTCGAAAAATATAAAATAAATATTTTTATAACAGTAATGTATTAAGTTTATAATAACTGCAAGAAATATTGAAAGGGTATCTTCGGGACGCCGAAGATTAAATACCCTTGCAGAGCCAATGCTGAGGATGGTTAGTACATCTTCAAAAACAAAAAAGTTTTCCGTACAACACCCGTTTTCCATTATTATCCTAGCAGACCCAACCTTTTCATAATGCTCATTGTGCTATACCCGTACCTGAGAATCACAAGGAAAATAGTTAGTGCTGAGTATGGTTAGTATATCTTGAAAAACAAAGATGATTTCCATACAAAACCTTAGTTTTCGACCGATCGTTCCTATGGCAGCTATATGATATAGTGGTCCGATATAAATAGAACTTGCATGTATATGGGAAGCATAGCAAAACTAATTAATTCCGAGTTTGGTCAAGATATCTAAATAAACAAAATGTTTATCATACATGAATCTAGTTTTCGACCTATCGTTCCAATGGCAGCTGTATGATATAGTGGTCCGATCCGAATGGCTCCGACATACATATGTATTGCGTGCAACAGAAAGAGGCAAAGTTTGATAATGATAGCTTTAAAGCTGAGAGACTAGTTGGTATAGAAGCAGACAGACGGACAGACTGACATGGCTATATTAACTCGGCTGTTGATACTGATCAAGAATATATATACCTTATGGGGTCGAAGATTCCTCCTTTTTCCTATTTCAAACATATGCACAAAAACATTATACTCATTATTACCCATTCATAATGGGTTCAGAGTGTAAAAAATAAAAGTCCTAATTGGGGAACGTGCTCATATTGAGGAAGCAATTTATTTTCTAGTGACGGCGCTGCCAGCAATTTGGTCACACAGCTAATTACTGTCGGCAAACACCCCTTTGTATTACCTGTGATGAACACAGATCCGAAGACTGCGCTAGACCATCTAGTGCTAAACTACCCAGTTAACTACAAATGCTTCGAAGCGTTCCAAAATCACATTAAGACACATAAAGCAAAACTCAGCAAATCAAACATAGATAGACCTTTGCCTCTTAAAATAACATCACATAAACTTGTTCGATTCTTAAATATCAGCTAGCAGGGACGGACACAGTTACAGGACAAAATATCTACAATGATGCTTATCAATGTCAGCATCTCAACGATCAGCTTGTCAATGGCAAACTATCCCAAAAGAGTATATATGCAGGATACTCTGTGTACTTCCATTTATACGTTTAATGAGACCATTAGGTTATTAATGGAATTAAAAAACAAATGCTAAGCATACAAACCCAAATTTGAGAGTTGCTCAGCGCAGTAATCAACGATAAACTCTCTAAAGATAATGGTTTGGTACCCCAATGGTGTCTCCGAAAAAATGTGGAAAGAGGATTGCTTCGCGCAAAGCAAACCGCAAACTGTACAGATATTGCTCCTACCCTGCCATCCAACCGCTACTCGAACGTGGTGCTGCCATCCTCTTTGAAAGTAATATACATTTTCCTACCCGACCAGTTCGGGCCTCGGCAATATCGAGGTGGTCTATTTGCTGCCCTCCAACTTACACTTAACTGAGCTGCGACTTTGCAGAGTTGTTAAGCAATCTAGACTGTATGTTCCTTCTCTAGGCGATTGTAACGCCAAGCACCAACTCTCCGGCGACAATGGTGCCACCGAAGGGGTAAGAGCTTACGACATTTGTCCTATCCTCAAATGTGGATATGCTAGCTACTGGCTGTCCCACAAGATACACGTACAGAGCTAATAGCAACCCAAGCTGTCTGGACTTCGCTGCATGCAAAAACATAGACAAGCGTTGTGACATGAGTTCGGACCATCATTCCGATAAGATATACTTTTCTACTGTAGAGAGGCTTATCGAACGCAACACAAATCTATACGAGTTGAAACGATGCTTAAATAACTCGATTTTTCCCGACATTGAGCTGTACGATGCTAGCCGATGCCTTGGAAATGTTCACAAGCAAAGTTCGCATAGGCGCTCTTCGTGCTCATCACCATGGTACACACCTGCTAACTGAAGTTCGCTCCCTCCTGGCGAAGAAACGCAAGCTTCGTAAAGTTTTCATCCTTTCGCATCATCCAGTCGACAAGACCAACTGGCACTGGGCTTGTCAAAATGGTTTCGAACAACGATGCCCCTTTCTCGCTATGGAGTCTTTTGCCTTTGATCTCAAAGGGCTTGTCGTGGAGTCCCGTGGACTCAATCCTGACCAACAATTTGTATTCGCGTGGGCCACAGCACTACCGAACAACTATACCGCTTTACAAACCACATTCTTCAGGTTTTTGATTCAAAAGTGTAATGCAACGCAGTCTTCATTGACATAGAGCAGGCTTTTGACCGGGTTTGGCACCTGAGGCTCCTGGCCAAGATAAAATCTTGTCTACCCTAACTCTATACTCATGAAATCATACCTGAAGGGTCAATCATTCAGTGTTAAAGCGCGAACGGGACTGTCAGGCATCCATCCAGTTATGGCTGGAGTACCCCAAGGTAGTGATCCCGGCCCTATCCTGTTTTTACTATTTACAGCTGGTCCCTGACACGGACGAACTGGGCATCTAATAAGCATGCAAACATAAGAAGATGTTGCAATGTTAGTTTAGTGAAACAGCCGTTTGTTGTAAACATGGTTGGCAAGCCTTTTTTGCACTTGTCGCAGCTGCTATAAAATTGCATACTCTTTTTATCTTGTCTTTTCTTGTTCGTTGTTGATCGAGGCGAAGCGAAGAACTATTTCTGAGCCGCAGCCAAATAGCTTTTGCAATTTTTATAAAATAATTTATAAAGTTAAACGCTGAGTAAAATATCTAAGATTGCTCTTCGACCAACGACTAAGATTCAGAGTCTACAAAGTCTAAAATCACCAGTCTATATTGTCTTCTGAACAAGAAGAGCAAGCTTTCTATCAAAAATAAGCGTATTGTATATTTTGATTATTGACTATTGCCGCCATATCCGATCTTAGGAATTGCTGCCAAGTCGTAAGAGAATGCAAGTCATGCAAAAAAAACGCCATTTACAGATTTTCCATGTTATATCGGGAACTCAACCATGCACTGAGACTTGAATCTGGCGGTTGTCGAGGACCAAATCGCCTTTCACTCAAGCCGATACATCGATCGACTAATGGTTGTGATTGGCACTTGCTAAAATAAAACTAAATATAACGAGGAAGAAAGGCTATCTTCGGCACGCCGAAGATCTAATACCCTTGCAACCATTTAATGCCAAGAAAATGGTTAATGCCGAGCTTGCTGAAGGTATCCTGATAATCAAAAAAGGCTTTTAATCAAAAACCTAGTTTTTGACCGATCGTTCCTATGGCAGCTATATGATATAGTGGTTCGATCTTAAAAGGATTTTGCATATATATGAGGAGCTTAGTAAAAGTAATAAATGCCGAGTTTGGTCAAGATATCTTGAAAAACAAAATGTTTTTTCATACAAAATCTTAATTTTCGACCGATCGTTCCTATGGCAGCTATATGATATAGTGGTCCGATCTTAATAGGATTTTGCATATATATGAGGAGCTTGGTAAAACTAATAAATGCCAAGTTTGGTCAAGATATCTTGAAAAACAAAATGTTTTTTCATACAAAATCTTAATTTTCGACCGATCGTTCCTATGGCAGCTATATGATATAGTGGTCCGATCTTAATAGGATTTTGCATATATATGAGGAGCTTGGTAAAACTAATAAATGCCAAGTTTGGTCAAGATATCTTGAAAAACAAAATGTTTTTTCATACAAAATCTTAATTTTCGACCGATCGTTCCTATGGCAGCTATATGATATAGTGGTCCGATCTTAATAGGATTTTGCATATATATGAGGAGCTCACTAAAACTAATAAATGCCGAGTTTGGTTAAGATATCTTGAAAAACAAAATGTTTTTTCATACAAAAACTTAATTTTCAAACGATCGTTCCTATGGCAGCTATATGATATAGTAGTCCGATCCAGCTGGTTTTGACATATGTGCGGCGTGCAACAGAAAAAGGGACTTCTGCAAAGTTTCATTAAGATAGCTCTAAAACTGAGAGACTAGTTCGCATAGAAACAGACAGCCGGACAGACGGACAGACGGACAGACGGACATGGCTATATCGACTCGACTGTTGATGCTGATCAAGAATATATATACTTTATGGGGTCGGAGATGTCTCCTTCTATGCGTTACACATTTCACGACAAAATTATAATACCCTCTGCAAGGGTATAAAAAGGCTTTTAATCAAAAACCTAGTTTTCGACCGATCGTTCCTATGGCAGCTATATGATATAGTGGTCCGATCTTAAAAGGATTTTGCTTATATATGAGGAGCTTAGTAAAACTTATAAATGCCGAGTTTGGTCAAGATATCTTGAAAAACAAAATGTTTTTTCATACAAAATCTTAATTTTCGACCGATAGTTCCTATGGCAGCTATATAATATAGTGGTCCGATCTTCATAGGATTTTGCATATATATGAGGAGCTTAGTAAAACTTATAAATGCCGAGGTTGGTGAAGATATCTTGAAAAACAAAATGTTTTTTCATACAAAAACTTAATTTCCGACCGATCGTTCCTATGGCAGCTATATGATATAGTGGTCCGATCTTAATAGGATTTTGCATATATATGAGGAGCTTGGTAAAACTAATAAATGCCAAGTTTGGTCAAGATATCTTGAAAAACAAAATGTTTTTTCATACAAAATCTTAATTTTCGACCGATCGTTCCTATGGCAGCTATATGATATAGTGGTCCGATCTTAATAGGATTTTGCATATATATGAGGAGCTTGGTAAAACTAATAAATGCCAAGTTTGGTCAAGATATCTTGAAAAACAAAATGTTTTTTCATACAAAATCTTAATTTTCGACCGATCGTTCCTATGGCAGCTATATGATATAGTGGTCCGATCTTAATAGGATTTTGCATATATATGAGGAGCTTACTAAAACTAATAAATGCCGAGTTTGGTTAAGATATCTTGAAAAACAAAATGTTTTTTCATACAAAAACTTAATTTTCAAACGATCGTTCCTATGGCAGCTATATGATATAGTAGTCCGATCCAGCTGGTTTTGACATATGTGCGGCGTGCAACAGAAAAAGGGACTTCTGCAAAGTTTCATTAAGATAGCTTTAAAACTGAGAGACTAGTTCGCATAGAAACAGACAGCCGGACAGACGGACAGACGGACAGACGGACATGGCTATATCGACTCGACTGTTGATGCTGATCAAGAATATATATACTTTATGGGGTCGGAGATGTCTCCTTCTATGCGTTACACATTTCACGACAAAATTATAATACCCTCTGCAAGGGTATAAAAAGGCTTTTAATCAAAAACCTAGTTTTCGACCGATCGATCCTATAGCAGCTATATGATAGAGTGGTCCGATCTTAAAAGGATTTTGCTTATATATGAGGAGCTTAGTAAAACTTATAAATGCGAGTTTGGTCAAGATATCTTGAAAAACAAAATGTTTTTTCATACAAAATCTTAATTTTCGACCATAGTTCCTATGGCACTATATAATATAGTGGTCCGATCTTCATAGGATTTTGCATATATATGAGGAGCTTAGTAAAACTTATAAATGCCGAGGTTGGTGAAGATATCTTGAAAAACAAAATGTTTTTTCATACAAAAACTTAATTTCCGACCGATCGTTCCTATGGCAGCTATATGATATAGTGGTCCGATCTTAATAGGATCTAGCACATATATGAGAAGCTTAGTAAAACTTATAAATGCCGAGTTTTGTGAAGATATCTTGAAAAACAAAATGTTTTTTCATACAAAATCTTAATTTTCGACCGATCGTTCCTATGGCAGCTATATGATATAGTAGTCAGATCCAGCTGGTTTTGACATATGTGCTGCGTGCAACATAAAAAGGGACTTCTGCAACGTTTCATAAAGATAGCTTTAAAACTGACAGACTAGTTCGATAGAAACAGACAGCCGGACAGACGGACAGACGGACATGACTATATCGACTCGACTGTTGATGCTGATCAAGAATATATAACTTTATGGGGTCGGAGATGTCTCCTTCTATGCGTTACACATTCACGACAAAATTATAATACCCTCTGCAAGGGTATAAAAATATATTGATATATAGAATATATTTTATTTATTATACCCTTGCAGAGGGTATTATAATTTTGTCGTGAAATGTGTAACGCATAGAAGGAGACATCTCCGACCCCATAAAGTATATATATTCTTGATCAGCATCAACAGTCGAGTCGACATAGCCATGTCCGTCTGTCCGTCTGTCCATCTGTCTGTTTCTATGCGAACTAGTCTCTCAGTTTTAAAGCTATCTTAATGAAACTTTGCAGAAGTCCCTTTTTCTGTTGCACGCAGCACATATGTCAAAACCAGCTGGATCGGACTACTATATCATATAGCTGCCATAGGAACGATCGGTCGAAAATTAAGTTTTTGTATGAAAAAACATTGTTTTTCAAGATATCTTGACCAAACTCTGAATTTCAAGATTTCAGTATGCTCCCTTAATTTTTGCAAAATCGTATTTACATCGGACTATTATACCATATATCAGCCATAGGAACGATCGGTTGAAAAATAGGTTTTTGATGAAAAACCTTTTTTGTTTATCAAGATATCTTCACCAAACTCGACATTAACCACTTTCTCGGCATTAAAAGGTTGCAAGGGTATTAGATCTTCGGCGTGCCGATAGCCTTTCTTCCTCGTTTCTGTTAATTTGAGTGCCCACCGCATTGAAAATAAGTGTAGACTGATATTTGCGATCTCTGGTATAAACTGAAACGAAAATTAATGTACATATGTTGGGTATGATATAACCGAAATATACACACGAGCACGTGAATAATGTCAGGAAAGGCGTGTCTTAGATCCTATTTATATTTTTATACACTGCACCCAATGTATATGGATAAAAAGGGTATAATGTTTTTGTGCAAATGTAAATAACAGGCAGAAGAAAGCATCTGAGACTCCAAAAAGTGTATATATTGTTGATCAGCATCAACAGCCGAGTCGATCTAGCCATGTCCGTCTGTCTGTCCGTCCGTCCGTATGTATGAACGCAAGGATCTTAGAAAAGTTAAGAGCTAGAGACTTGAAATTTTAGCTGTAGGTTCTCTTAGTACATGCGCAGATCGAGTTTGTTTCCGATAATCGATAACTTACTCCGTTTTAAGCAATCGAGAAGAATAAGATAAATAATAAGAGCTAGAGTCACCAAAAGTGATATACATATATATATGTATGTTATTGATAAGCATCAACAGCCGAGTTAATCTAGCCATGTCCGTCTGTCCGTCCGTCTTTCCGTATGTCCGTATGTAATAATTTATTTTTATTATTACTAAAGTAAACAAGCACGTAGCGCAAGCTGCATTTTGTGTTGGAAGAAGAGGGTTCAAGGTATCCCTTAGTCGGAAGCTTCTGATTAGAGCCTCTAACTTATTGTTTTGCGTCATCTGATATACAATGGTAGCCAAAAGTATTATGACATTTTCTGTGGTAGACTATATTTGTTTTTATTCGAAAAATTTTAAATAAATATATTTATAACAGTAATGTATTAAATTTATAATAACTACAAGAAATATTGAAAGGGTATATTCGGGACGCCGAAGATTAAATACCCTTGCAGAGCCAACCTTTTCATTATGATCATAGTGCTTTACTCGTATCTTAGAATCACAGGGAAAGTAATTAATGCTGAGTAGGGTTAGCACATCTTCAAAAACAAAAAAGTTTTCCGTACAACACCCGTTTTCCATTATTATCCTAGCAGACCCAACCTTTTCATAATGCTCATTGTGCTATACCCGTACCTTAGAATCACAAGGAAAATAGTTAGTGCTGAGTATGGTTAGTATATCTTGAAAAACAAAGATTTCCATACAAAACCTTAGTTTTCGACCGATCGTTCCTATGGCAGCTACATGATATAGTATTCCGATATAAATAGAACTTGCATGTATATGGGAAGCATAGCAAAACTAATTAATTCCGAGTTTGGTCAAGATATCTAAATAAACAAAATGTTTATCATACATAAATCTAGTTTTCGACCTATCGTTCCAATGGCAGCTATATGATATAGTGGTCCGATCCGAATGGCTCCGACATACATATGTATTGCGTGCAACAGAAAGAGGCAAAGTTTGATAATGATAGCTTTAAAGCTGAGAGACTAGTTGGTATAGAAGCAGACAGACGGACAGACTGACATGGCTATATTAACTCGGCTGTTGATACTGATCAAGAATATATATACCTTATTCCTCCTTTTTCCTATTTCAAACATATGCACAAAAACATTATACCCATTATTACCCATTCATAATGGGTTCAGAGTGTAAAAAATAAAAGTCCTAATTGGGGAACGTGCTCATATTGAGGAAGCAATTTATTTTCTAGTGACGGCGCTGCCAGCAATTTGGTCCCACAGCTAATTACTGTCGGCAAACACCCCTTTGTATTACCTGTGATGAACACAGATCCGAAGACTGCGCTAGACCATCTAGTGCTAAACTACCCAGTTAACTACAAATGCTTCGAAGCGTTCCAAAATCACATCAAGAGAACTAACAGCAGGATAAAGAAGCAAAACTCAGCAAATCAAACATAGACAGACCTTTGTCTCTTAAAATAACATCACATCAACTTGTTCGATTTTCAAACATCAGCTAGCAGGGACGGACACAGTTACAGGACAAAATAACCACAATGATGCTTATCAATGTAGGCATCTCAACGATCAGCTTGTCAATGGCAAACTATCCCAAAAGAGTCTTATATGCAGGATACTCTGTGTACTTCCATTTATACGTTTAATGAGACCATTAGGTTATTAATGGGAATTAAAAAACAAATGCTAAGCATACAAACCCAAATTTGAGAGTTGCTCAGCGCAGTAATCAACGATAAACTCTCTAAAGATAATGGTTTGGTACCCCAATGGTGTCTCCGAAAAAATGTGGAAAGAGGATTGCTTCGCGCAAAGCAAACCGCAAACTGTACAGATATTGCTCCTACCCTGCCATCCAACCGCTACTCAAACGTGGTGCTGCCATCCTCTTTGAAAGTAATATACATTTTCCTACCCGACCAGTTCGGGCCTCGGCAATATCGAGGTGTGTTCTATTTGCTGCCCTCCAACTTACACTTAACTGAGCTGCGACTTTGCAGAGTTGTTAAGCAATCTAGACTGTATGTTCCTTCTCTAGGCGATTGTAACGCCAAGCACCAACTCTCCGGCGACAATGGTGCCACCGAAGGGGTAAGGAGCTTACGACATTTGTCCTATCCTCAAATGTGGATATGCTAGCTACTGGCTGTCCCACAAGATACACGTACAGAGCTAATAGCAACCCAAGCTGTCTGGACTTCGCTGCATGCAAAAACATAGACAAGCGTTGTGACATGAGTTCGGACCATCATTCCGATAAGATATACTTTTCTCCTGTAGAGAGGCGTATCGAACGCAACACAAATCTATACGAGTTGAAACGATGCTTAAATAACTCGATTTTTCCCGACATTGAGGTGTACGATGCTAGCCGATGCCTTGGAAATATTCACAAGCAAAGTTCGCATAGGCGCTCTTCGTGCTCACCACATCGTCTCCAAGCCTCCTCAACATATTAATGGTACACACCTGCTAACTGAACTTCGCTCCCTCCTGGCGAAGAAACGCAAGCTTCGAAAAGTTTTCATCCTTTCGCATCATCCAGTCGACAAGACCAACTGGCACTGGGCTTGTCAAAATGGTTTCGAACAACGATGCCCCTTTCTCGCTATGGAGTCTTTTGCCTTTGATCTCAAAGGGCTTGTTGTGGAGTCCCGTGGACTCAATCCTGACCAACAATTTGTATTCGCGCGGGCCACAGCACTACCGAACAACTATACCGCTTTACAAACCACATTCTTCAGGTGTTTGATTCAAAAGTGTAATGCAACGCAGTCTTCATTGACATAGAGCAGGCTTTTGACCGGGTTTGGCACCTGAGGCTCCTGGCCAAGATAAAATCTTGTCTACCCTAACTCTATACTCATGAAATCCTACCTGGAGGGTCAATCATTCAGTGTTAAAGCGCGAACGGGACTGTCAGGCAACCATCCAGTTATGGCTGGAGTACCCCAAGGTAGTGATCCCGGCCCTATCCTGTTTTTACTATTTACAGCTGGTCCCTGACACGGACGAACTGGGCATCCAATAAGCATGCAAACATAAGAAGATGTTGCAATGTTAGTTTAGTGAAACAGCCGTTTGTTGTAAACATGGTTGGCAAGCCTTTCTTGCACTTGTCGCAGCTGCTATAAAATTGCATACTCTTTTTATCTTGTCTTTTCTTGTTCGTTGTTGATCGAGGCGAAGCGAAGAACTATTTCTGAGCCGCAGCCAAATAGCTTTTGCAATTTTTATAATATAATTTATAAAGTTAAACGCTGAGTAAAATATCTAAGATTGCTCTTCGACCAACGACTAAGATTCAGAGTCTACAAAGTCTAAAATCACCAGTCTATATTGGCTTCTGAACAAGAAGAGCAAGCTTTCTATCAAAAATAAGCGTATTGTATATTTTGATTATTGACTATTGCCGCCGTATGGATGTACGGCATTCCGATCTTAGGAATTGCTGCCAAGTCGTAAGAGAATGCAAGTCATGCAAAAAAAACGGCATTTACAGATTTTCCATGTTATGTCGGGAACTCAACCATGCACTGAGACTTGAATCTGGCGGCTATCGAGTACCAAATCGCCTTTCACTCAAGCCGATACATCGATCGACTAATGGTTGTGATTGGCACTTGCTAAAATAAAATTAAATATAAAAATAAAAAAATATGTTCTATATATCAATATATTTTTTTGATTTTAATTTTATAATTTCATTTTTTAAATTAATATTTTGTGTGTATTTTTGTAATGGCTGAAAAAATGAAAGATAAGATAAGTGGCAATAAGTGCAACTATCCTCATTCCGAAAATCTAGTCGCGACTTTCCAGAAACAAAATTGTTTAAGTTTCCAGAAAGGAATCCATCAATTTTAAAGCAATGGGCTGAAAAATGCAACTTTAGTGAAGATTTTGTTGCGAATACTTTTGCTCTTTTTTGTGCCAATATCATTTTTCGCCTGATAAAATTAAGTGCAGACATCTGAAACCCTGAACAATACCAGATAATTTGCATTAGTGATGCAAATAACTTAAATGTTTTAACCGCACCGCTTACCACTACCTCTACTCAACAACCACACCAACAATTGATTCTTATTGCGGAAAAAACTAATTAATATAGCAGCACAAATAGCAATCGCAATTGCAATGGTGTTGATAGAATTTGAACCAAAAGCGCACGAAATTGTGTGTGTAGTCTATGATCAAAGTGACAAAGGAGAAACCATATTTTAATTATAATAATAAGAGATATTATAGTTCTATGACTTTCCTCAGCTTATTAAATCTATTAGGAATAATCTCCTAAAAGCAAAAATTTGAAACTCCTGATGAATTAGTCATCAGGGGCAGACTAAATGTCTAAATTAGAGAAAAGTCACGTAAATCGAACAAGGTTTCAATTAATGCGTGTATGTTTGGCAACGCAAATTTTCAGTCACACCGTAGCAGCGGCTATTTAAAAACAAACTAATAAAAACAATTATGAGCTTCTAGTCGGGAGCTCCCGACTGGGGGATCTCCTTAATCATCTTATTTCAACACCAAATGCAGATCGTGCTACGCGCTCGTTTGTAGGAATAAAGATTAAAAAAAAAAGTTCCCTTGGCAGGGTTTCGAACTCACAACTAACCACAACTAACTAACTACTACTTGCCGCCGTCTCTATTCAACAGCCACACCAGCTACAAAAAAAAAAAATATTTTTCTTGATACGGCTCGAATTCGCGGCAGACCACACCGTTTGCTACTGCCTCTTCTCAACAGCCACCCCAATAATTGAGTCATAGTGAGAAAAAAAAAGAAATAAAAGAGCAGCATGGAAACAAATATAATCGCAATCGCAATGCTGTTGATAGAATTCGAAGCAGACGCGCATGAAATTAATTGTGTACATGTATATAGAAATTCTTGGAAGGTATAAATTGAAAGATAATTGATATATATATACTATTCTAGAGAAAACATATCTTGTTTGGTGATTCTAGCTGTTCATATTTTTCCAATTTACTCAAAAAACGGGATTGGAATTATATCGAATATCGGAAACAAACTCGTACTGCACATGGACAAGGAGGACCCACAGCTGAAATTTCAAGTCTCTAGCCTTATAGAATATATATATACTTTATGTGGTCGGAGATGCTTCCTACTGCCTGTTACATACATTTGCACAAATAATTATACCGTTTTAACCAATTTTCAATTCTTTCAGGGAATATTATAATAATTCAAAATAATATCAATGTTGCGCAATATTGAGCTTTTTCAATAACAAATAATGAACCTAATATTATTTCTTGTGTTACAATTTGTTTGTTTGTTTATTATAACTTTAGAGAAACAGGCGGACCCGAATTGGTCTGTGCTTATAATTTAAGTTTAAGAAATTAAAAGAACGATTATAAGGGCAATCGCACCCGAATTGACAATTAAATTTTTAATAATTTTAAGTAATGCAAGTGGCCGATGTGCACCAAATGCACGAAGCGAACGAACTTAGCTTAGCTAATGCTTTGGCAATAAAATGCGAAGAGCGCCAGCGAAGAGCGACAGCTTAATGTAAATTTGATCTTAAGAGCGAAGTTTAAGCAATTGCTTCGTAGAGCGCGTATTATAAGATAAGATTAAGATGCTGCTCTTATCTGTTGCGAGGTTGCTTCAGCTGTTTTGGCTGCGTAGCCAGACAATCAAAATAAAATAATTTTAAATTATATCAATATAAAAAATTAAAAAATAACACCCAATAAACAAACGGATGGATACGGGTGAGTGTCAGATACCGGAGGTGGGCAATGGATCCATTTGCGACGAATGGAGGAGTTCGAGGCGATCACTCGCGAGTTTGGGCTGAGCTACCTACAGTAGCTCACAGCTTATTTCAACCAGTGCATTAAAAAAACTTTGCAAAGCTATAAAAACTAAACTTTAAAATATATCAAAGTTATAGAAATGCAGGTTGTTAGCGTGATGCTTAAAGTTATCAAATTTGATTACGCTAATTTTTTAAAATTTTTACAAATATTTTATAACAGCTAAAAACTAAAAATTCAACCAAAAACAATGTCACAGCTTATTTCAACCAGAAACTTTGCAGTCGGGCAATATCCGTTATCTTACGATGCAACGGTTGTTTCCGTTTTTTGCTTTAATTATTAAATTCCCAATATGGTGAAATATATATTAGAAGAATTTTGAGGATAGATCTTGCACGAAAATTTATTTAGCGAAATGGGGCCACGAACAACTATCGAGCAGGGAGAACTCATCCTAAATCATTTTAAAAAGGGTCATTCGCGCAGGAAAATTGGTGAAATGGTTGGACTGAGTGATTCTACAGTGCAAAGCATTATATACCGATTCGTCCGAGAAAATAGAACCCACGAAAAGGGTAGAAATGCTCCCAATAAAATTTTGAATTCAACCGACGAGCGTTATATTGTTCGAAAAATCCGGGAAAACCCAAGGCTATCGGCTCCAAAAATAACCAATGATGTGGAGGCAGAGTTGGGCAAGACATGCCACCCAGAAACTATTCGCCGGGTGCTTAGGGTGCATGATTTCAATGGCAGAATAGCATGCAAGAAGCCCTTCATAAGTGACAAAAATAAGAAGTGCCGCTTGAAGTTTGCCCAGGAGCACTTTAATAAGGACAATAGTTTTTGGAATACCGTCATATTCTCGTCTACACATTTGGCTCTGATGGAGCCTCATATGTGTGGCGTAAACCAAATACAGAGCTGCAAACAAAAAATTTGAAGGCTACAGTAAAACATGGCGCTGGGAGCGTTATGGTTTGGGCCTGTATGTCGGCAGCCGGCGTTGGAAATCTTCAATTTATTGAGACGACAATGGACAAAAATCTCAATATCTTGAGATTTTGAAGAAAAATTTAATAGAAAGTGCGGTAAATCTGACAATGACCCGAAACATAAGTCGGGTATTGTTCAGACATGGTTGATCTGGAACTGCCCACATGTTATGCAGCCACCGGCACAGTCGCCGGACATAAATGTTATCGAAAATTTGTGGTCCATTTTGGATTCAAACATTCGTAAACGGAAAATATCTAATAAGTTAGATCTCAAAACTGCATTGGTTGAGGAATGGGCCAAAATTACGCCACAGGTTACCCAAAAGTTGGTAGAATCCATGCCAAAAAGGCTCAAAATGGTTATTAACCACAAAGGTGGTCATACTAAATATAAAGAAATTTTGTTTCGCTGTAATCTTTTTATTTAAAAGTAAATTTAGAATCTGGTTGAAATAAGCTGTGACATTGTTTTGGGATGATTTTTTGTTTTTAATTGTTATAAGGTGTAAAAAAAAATATTGAAAAAATAAAAGAAGTCATATTTTAAAACTTGAAACAATAATTTTAAAACCTGCATTTATATAATTTGACTATTGTTGCATTTGACGTTATCGGCAGCACCGAGGGTTACTTAGTTGGTTGCGTGCGATATCATCGGCCACGCCGATATCTTTTCTCATATGGTCAGAGTGTGCGGGGTGAAGCTGGGCCCACGGCGGAGCCCAAATTTTTGAAGGGTGGCAACGCCAAACTTGCGATCCACGGCGCCAAAAGCGACGATTGGCCGCCAGGTTCGCTCTTAAAGAGAATATGAGGAGAGGGGATCGCATGCCCTTGGATATGCCCTTGGCCTCCATTTGGGCCGTTGACCCAAAAAAATGCAGCTGTGCAGATGGGCAGCCAATGTATGCGTGTGCCGAAATTCGGCACCGATGATGTTGCTGAAAATGTTAAAGGGAGTTTTGATTTTGTCAGTTGTCAACGGCGAGCGTGCTGTGCTTCAAAGCCCATTAAAGTTTTTCTTGATTTTTTTCAAACCGGCCCGCGGATAGAACATTTTAAAAAGTTTCTAACAGGCAAACTAAGCCGATATGTACTATTGAAATATAAAGGGCTTTGTTTCGGTTTAATAATACAATTTTAATTAAAACAATGTGCTGTATACATCTAAGGCCACAAAGCAGACAGTGACATTTCCGGGCAAACACCCAACGTGAAAGCGGCCATCTAAGTGCAACACTTGGCAGACATATAAAATAACAACCAGCGGCGCACACCAGCCATATCCGCGACGCCGCCGGCCAAGCGTCTGCGCAACCCTGAAGGCGACGAGACGAGCCACCGACGACCGGGCTCCAACCACGAAGAAGCGGCCACAGGCGGAACCACGCCCACATCCTCCGAGTGAGTCCGTTCCGTTTTTGCCCATCTCGTTCGAGCCCTTGGCAGAGTCAGAAGAAGACTCCTGATCATATTCCCTGAAAAAAAGCAGATTTTTTAATCGTTAAATTTAGTTTTTTTTGTATTTATAAATTATCTCTGTACATACATAGACACCTACGCCGAGCTTCACTTTAGAGTGCGAACGGTGAGGGAAACTCCAAAGGTGATGCATCTGCGCCTGTAAAATATAAAAGTTTAAAATTAACTCTTGCGCGAACTATGCTCACATATTTACCTAATTGGAATTACCCATTTATATCGCCCCTTACCAACCCCAGAGAGCTCTTTAGGTAGGGTGAGAGAAAATTAAGTGATTTAATAATAATTTAATACTGATTATCGTGACATACCCAGTTTTAAGTAGTTGTGTGGGCACATTGTTCCAAAACCAGCGCAACGATTGCCTTTTAAATTGTCTCCTTGCGCGTTTCTTTTGCGGCGACTGGCAATATCTCTGTAGTGTTTTGTCGCCTGTTCCACTTAGTGATGTTAAGATAAACAATTGAATTCTATATGATAAGAGAAAAATTTAGTAATTAATACATTTTATCTATAAGTATAAATATATGCGACATTAATACGCACCTGTGAAGTTAACGAAATATCCACTTCCATGAGATTTTTAAATAGCTGCAAAGATAAATGCCATAAGCGATGGTAATAATTGTTATAAATTTTAAGAGAACGCAACTAATTATACGTACATATTGAAAGAAAGCATGTCCGGCTGAAATAATATTGTTGGGGAGAGTGGGCATGATGGCCGACACGGGCTAATGTAGGCCATTTAGTGGCCAAAATGAGGGAGACGAGAGTAGGTGATCGTCTCATGGTAGGGCGGGTACGCTGGGCCCGGAACCGGGGCCCGATCTAGAAGAGTAAAGTGGATAAAATAGTGTTTTTGTTAATTTATAGTGTGTCTCACCTCTGTTGTTTACGTTTTCATAGCTGTTACAGCTGTTTATGTTGTTCACGAGTTAGCAGTTCCGAATATTGGTTATCGATATGTGGTTCATTTTTGAATAGTGTTGTGTGAGTTTGTTTTGCTACAGACATGTAGCTTTGTTGTTATCGATTGTGCGGACTGCGGGCCAGGGATGAGACTACACCCAGAGAATCCGATGAGCCAGCCGGCGCGGCCCACTGAGAAACAAGCAGTTCCGTAACAATATGGCGCCCAAGTTGAAGAAGCACTCGGCTTCTTTGAAGTCGGTGTACAATCAAAGAAAAATAAATAGATATCAATGAAGGTACAGAGAAAAGGACCCCCTTGGCTTCAGGACCCACACCGCTGAAGTCTTATGTGGCTCGAGTAGGTTGCTCATAATCGCGCAGCGTGTAGTGGAATCCGAGGAGCACGACGGAAGTAGATATCCATATAATAATATCCATAAACATGAGAAGTTTTCTTGTAGTGGATGATGACGGTAAGTCACGTTCGCATGTTGGTGAAACGTTCGCGACCGTTTATCGTAGCCTGGTGGTAGCCGTAACGACAAAATAACTTGTGTTAGAATGTGATATTAGGGTAGGTCTAGGTAGGTTTAACTCTAGACTAGAGTTTGTTTAATGTTTTCTCTTTGTTTTGTCCCACTCTGTGTTAACGTTTGGGGTGTACTGGCCGTAGTTAAATGAGCCTCGGAGACAGGTGACCCAGGACGATATAGAGCCGATCCTGCGCCGCACCTGTCACAGAGCATACCCTAAAGGTACCCAGAAGTGCGACAGAAACCAAATAGCCTTCAAGGTAGCGTCCTTGAATTCCTTTCGTCAGTCAAACTGACGAACTGAGCATTTGCCGAATGCTTAAGTGATGTCCACTGTCCAGATTATGCGTAGATTAGTTAGCCTGTGTTAGGATTTGTCTTCTCTCCCCCCAAGTATTAGAAATGAATTAGAAAGAAAAAATTTATTTTTGTGACTGTTTTTGTAGTCGATGTATATTAATTTATTATTCTTTATTAGTAAGATTTGTTAGTGGGTGTTTATTTATTTATTAATTTATAAGGAATATTGGTAAAGTTATTTTTTGTATAAGGGTAGTAAGCCTTGTAGAGGTATGGCTGAGGAACAGGTGTCCGATTGGGCTTCTGACGCTGATGGGGCGTCGGCTCTGCCACCGCCGCGCCCAGCTGGAGGGCTGGTGCGAACGCCAATGAATTTCCGGGGATTTCCAGAGAGACAGATCCCGGAAGAGGGTCACCTGGTAGACTTGGAGAAAGAATTGGCGCAACAAGGTAAACCTACACGGAACCTGGAGTTCCCGAAAGCCCCGTTAGACTCAGTGCTCAAATCGGCGGCAAACGCGGCGATCGCTCAGGCCCACCAAACGTATCTCCATGCTCTGCCATCTGGCATCAGCGAGTCCATCCGCGAGGAGATGCGAGCTGGCTTCATGGAAATGATGAAGGGCATCATTGATGTGCTTAGACCACCAGGGAGCCAAACCGCCGAGACGAACACTGCGCCGAAGCCGCCGAGAAATAACGAGCCGGGACCACGAACAGGCGCCATCCCGAAAGAACGGGAATTGTTCCAGCGCGAGGCATTTCCACCACCGGTGCCACCGAAGGCACATAGACAAGGCGCACGAGGGGCGGAGTATTCGTCCAGCAGCCCAGTTTACGTTGCAGATGCTCAGTCGAGGAACTGGCGTAACCCGAATAACCGCCATTTCCGACTGGAGGACCGGAGAGCGGATGATTTTCAACCGGAGGAGGCGTACGTCAACGTACGAGAAACGGCGTACATGAAGCTCGAGCGGTGGAACGTTAAGTTTGACGGCAAGGACGCGATGAATTCGGTCGAGGACTTCGTGTTCCGCCTGGAGTTCCTGCAGAGGCAGTATCAATGCCCGTGGAAGGAGGTCCTGCGCGGTTTCCACCTGCTCCTGACCGGCCGCGCCCGCGAGTGGTATTGGATGCACGTGCGGCATTCTAGGGTCGACAGCTGGATGCAACTGCGGCATGCCCTCTTGGACAGGTTCCGGGGATACCAGACGGAACACGATGTGATGCAGGAGCTTTTACAACGAGAGCAACAGGCCAGCGAAGGGGTGGATGATTATATCCACCACATGCGTCAACTCGCCGTGCGATTCCAGAAGCCGCTGAGAGACCGCGAGCTGGTGAAAATTATAAAGCGCGGTTTGAAAGAAAGTCTGGCGAAATATATCTATGCCGTGGACGTACTCACCGTGGATGAGCTGCGCCAAGAGTGCCTAGAAGTGGAGAGGCACATGGGTCGCAGAAGCCGGACGGGGTACATGCAGCAGTCGCGTTGTCCACAAGGAACGAGGCCCGTAGTCCACGAGGTTGAAGTACCACCACATCGTACAGAAACGCCGCCGGGAGAACTGGAGGAAGCATTCGTGCGAGGCAGGAACTCATCCCGACTTGTATGCTGGAACTGCAGACAGTTCGATCACGTCTTTAGAGACTGCCTGTCCAAGGAGCGGAAAATATTCTGCTATAGGTGTGGAAAGCCGGACACTTTCTGCTCCCAGTGTGAAAACTGTCCGGGAAACCCCAGAGGGAGCGCGGTGATGGCGGGACAGACGCGTTCCGGGACGGCGACCGCGGGGAAGCAGGAGAGGGGTACCTACCAAAGCCAATAATCATTGGAAAGGAGACGGAGATTTGGGATAAGGATCAGGATAAGGCTTATTATAATAATAATATAAGCAAAGAAGGAACACTCAAGGGGCCTACCATATGAAGAACGTGTTCGGACATACATGTCGGCCCGAAATAGAATTTTTGGTGAGCGACAGCTGGAAGGGATGACACTAGCCACCCGGAGAGTGGTGAAGGCACGTGCGCGCTTCCGCAGACGCAGGATTACCCGGCGCCAGGTCGTCGAAGCGGTGACACGGGAGGATAGCCTAGACCCACGCGTATTCGCCGAAGTGGAAGTCGCCGGAGCCAAGATGAAAGGGTTGCTGGACACGGGGGCCTCAGTCAGTCTGTTGGGTCGAGGATGCCGGGAGTTGGTGGAGGAACTGGGATGGGAAGTGCGGCCATACGAATCAATGGTAAGGACAGCGGCGGGTGCCAATCGCCCAATTTTAGGTCGCGTTGTTCTGCCTGTGAAATACGGGAATAGAAAGGAAAACATCGTATTTTACATGTACCCGGACCTGCGACAGGAACTATACCTGGGAATCGACTTCTGGCGAGCCTTCGAGATTGCACCAGAGCTGCTCGATCCGGCCAGAAAGTCCGAAACACCACCAGAGGCATCTGAGGCAACGGTAGCGAACCCAGAGGTGGCTTATTACCGGGACGACGACGACTGCGTGGAGGATCCGGAAATGTTGGACCCGGACGACGATCAGAGGAGTCAGTTGGAAAGCGTGAAACGCAGATTTCTCCAATTGGAGAAGGGTGGTCTAGGGAAGACTCACCTGCTGCAGCACCGAATTCAGCTGATCGAGGGAGCAGAACCCGTGAAGGACAGACATTATCCACTGTCTCCGGCCAAACAGGAGATCGTGTGGGCCGAGGTGGATAAAATGCTCAAGTTGGGCATCATCGAGGAGAGTGACAGCCCCTGAAGCAACCGGACGACAGTGGTGATGAGGCCTGGGAAGAACAGGTTTTGCTTAGACGCCAGGAAATTAAACAGTGTGACGGTAAAGGACGCTTACCCGCTCCCATGCATCGAGGGCATCCTATCGCGAATCGACGAGACTCATTTTATCTCGAGCGTCGACCTTAAGTTCGTGTTCTGGCAGATCGAGATGGAGGAGAAGAGCAGGGCGTATACGGCGTTTACTGTACCAGGGAGGCCGTTGTACCAGTTCCGCCACATGCCATTCGGGCTCTGCAACGCCGCCCAACAACTTTGCAGGCTCATGGACAAGGTAATCCCGGCGAATCTGAGGTCCAACGTGTTCGTGTACTTGGACGATTTGCTAATAATATCGGCAGATTTCCCAACGCACCTAAAATACCGAGTGTCTGAGGAACGCGAACCTCACCATAGGCATGGCGAAGTCAAAATTCTGCTTCCGCAACTTGAACTACCTGGGTTTCATCATAGGCGGCGGGACGCTGCGCATGGATCCGGGAAGAGTAGCGGTGATCCGGAACATCCCGAATCCGAAGACGGTCAAGGACTACTACGGAGCTTCTTAGGTACAGCAGGGTGGTATCGCCGGTTCATAAAGAACTTCGCCGAGATCTCGGTACCGTTGACTGATGCCCTTAAGAAGAGAACGGGTAGATTTGTGTTGAGTGAGGAAGCCATAGATGCCATAGAAAGATTGAAGTTAGCCCTCACCACAGCCCCGGTGTTAGTTCACGCGGATTTTCGAAGACCGTTCTTCATCCAATGCGACGCATCTCACTACGGAGTAGGAGCCGTGCTGTTCCAGCTAGACGACGAGCAACAGGAAAGGCCGATCGCTTTCTTCTCGGCCAAACTCAACAATCACCAAATCAACTATTCTGTGACCGAGAAGGAATGCCTAGCCGCCAAACTGGCCATACATCGATTCCGGCCGTACGTGGAGATGATGCCGTTCACGGTAATCACCGACCATGCGAGTCTGCAGTGGCTTATGAGTCTCAAAGACTTGAGCGGGAGACTAGCCAGGTGGTCCTTAGAACTGGAAGCGTTCCCTTTCTCCATGCAGTACAGCAAGGGAGCCGACAACGTCGTCGCGGACACGTTGTCCCGAAGCGTGGAAGAGGTCGAACTGACCCCGGAGGATCTATTGGGATTTCAGACCCCGGAGTTCGAGAGCGCCGAATATCTAGAGCTGGTAAAAGAGGTGATGAGCCAACAACGGAAGTTGCCGGATCTGAGAGTGCGGGACGGACTCCTGTTCAAGAGGACCGTGCACGAGAGCTTGGAGGATGAGGTCGAGGGCACAAGTTGGAAGCTCTGGGTGCCGGAGTCGCTGACTGCAGGACTCATCCAACAAGCACACGCGGACGAGACGTCAGCTCATGGACGCATGAGAAAAACGCTGCACGCGCTGCGCAGGCGATATTATTGGCCCAACATGGCCATACAGGTCAGGGACTACGTGCGGAAATGCGATACCTGTACGGAGACCAAGGCACAAAACTATCGGATGCAGATTGGAATTGGGGAAGAAGTGCGCACCGACCGCCCCTTCCAGAAGCTATATATCGAATTCTTGGGGAAGTATCCACGGTCGAAACGAGGGCATGCGTGGATATTCGTCGTCGTAGACCACTTCTCCAAATTCACCTTCCTGAAGGCCATGAGGGAAGCCACCGCGACGGATGTCGTGAACTTCCTGGTGCATGAGGTGTTTTTCAACTTTGGCGTGCCGGAAGTGATCCATTCGGATAATGGACGACAACTCGTATCAAAGTCGTTCGATGCGATGGTCCAGGCGTTTGGCATCACTCACCTGCGCACACCAGTGTATTCGCCTCAGAGCCACGCCGCCGAACGCGTGAACCGCACAGTGCTGTCTGCCATCAGAGCCTACCTGGGTCAGGATCATCGGGATTGGGACGCGTACCTACCAGAGGTGGAAGTAGCGATCCGGAATGCGGTCCACAGCGCTACGGGGGTGACTCCGTTCTTCGCTGTCTTTGGACAGCAGATGTATCTGAATGGTTCCAGTTACAAACTGGCCAGGAAACTGAGATCATTGGCCGATCACAGTATTTCTGACCTTGACGCGAAGGACAGACTGGCTGTGATCCGAAGCCAGGTCAAGGACCACCTGCACACCGCTTACGAGCGAAGTCGCCAAGGATACGACCACCGCGCGCGCCAGCTCCATCTAGAACCGGGACAGGAAGTGCGGAGGCGCAACTTCGCACTGAGCAGCTTCGGCAAAGCCTTCAATGCCAAGTTCACCCGGAAATTCTTAAAGAGCCGAGTCGTCCGAGCCGTGGGCACCAACGCCTACGAGTTGGAAGATCTCCAGGGACGCGTGCTAGGCGTCTTCCACGCAAAAGATATACGGACATAACCGTAATTTGCTCACCCCCCTGCCAGGCAATGGCGGCGGCAGCGCCCGGCCTTCCTTTGTGTTTCTTCTGGGTCAGTGACGAAAATATAGATTACTTGTCGTTGGTGTGGCCTACGTTGGGCATCGTTATTAGCCGGCTGGGTCAATACATGAAATGCCCACGCAGATTCCTTGTAACAATCATTCAGTCATTTCAATAATCTGCGTGGTGATGTTGCATTTGACGTTATCGGCAGTACCGAGGTTACTTTGTTGGTTGCATGCGATATTATCGGCCACGCCGATATCTTTTCTCATATAGGTCAGAGTATGCGGGGTGAAGCTGGCGGCCAAATTTTTGAAGGGTGGCAACGCCAAACTTGCTATCCACGGCGCCAAAAGCGACGATTGCTATTGGCCGCCCGGTTCGCTCTTAAAGAGAATTAAGGAGAGCGGATCGCATGCCCTTGGATATGCCCTTGGCCTCCATTTGGGCCGTTGACCCAAAAATATATGCAGCTGTGCAGATGGGCAGCAACGGTGCCCGCCTCGCCAATGTATGCGTGTGCCGAAATTCGGCACCGAGGATGTTGCTGAAAAATGCAAGCGGAGAGTTTGATTTTCTCAGTTGCCAACGGCGGGCGTGCTGTGCTTAAAAGCCGATTAAAGTTTTTTCTGGCTAATTTTCAAACCGGCCCGCGGATAAAATATCCAAAAAAAAAAAAGGTTGCTAACAGGCAAACTAAGCCGATATGTGTACTTAAAAAATTAAATGGCTTGTTTCGGTTTAGTAATACAATTTTAATTAAAAATAACGTGCCGTATACATCTAAAGCCACAGAACAAAAAAAAATAGTGACATTTTCGGGCAAGCACCCCACGTGAAAGCGGCCATCTAAGTGCCACACTAAACAAACTTATAAAATAAATAAATAAAAAAATAATCAGCGGTGCGCACCAGCCACATCCGCGACGCCGCCAGCCAAGCGTCGGCGCAACCCTGAAGGCGAGGAGACGAGCCACCGACGACCGGGCTCCAACCACAAAGAACCACCATCGTTCCGTTTTTTTTGCCCATCCTCGTTCGAGCCCTTGGCAGAGTCAGACGAAGACTCCTGGTCATATTCTCTGGAAAGAAATAGATTTTTTTTAACGTTAAATTTAGTTTTATTTTTTCTTGTATTTATAAATTACATATATAGGCGCTTACGCCGAACTTCACTTTAGAGTGCGAACGGTGAGGGAAACTCCAAAGGTGATGCATCTGTGCCTCCAAAATAAAAAAGATTAAAATCAATTCTTGCGTGAACTATGCCCCCATACCTACCTAATTGGAATTACCAATTTATGTCGCCCCTTACCAACCCCAGAGAGCTCTTTAGGTAGGGTGAGAGAAAAACAAAGCGATTTAATAATAATTTAATACTGTTTAACGAACATACCCGGTTTTAAGTAGTTGTGTGGGCACTTTGTTCCAAGACCGGCACAACGATTGCCCTTTTAAATTGCCTGTTTGCGCTTCTTTTGCGGCGACTGGCAACATCTCTGTATGTTTCGTCGCTTGTTCCATTTAGTGATATTAAGATAAGCAAATGAATCCTATGTGATAAGAAAAGAATTTAGTAATTAATACATTTTATCTATAAGCATATATATATATATACATATATGAACATTAATACGCACCTATGGCGTTAAAGAAATTTCCACATACCTACAAATTTAAATAGCTGCAAAGATAAATGCCATAAGTAATGATAATAATTGTCATAAACTTTAAGAGAACGCAACTAATTATACCTACATATTGAAAAGAAGAATGTCCGGTTAAAATAATATTGTTGGGGAGAGTGGGCATAATGGCCGACACGGGCTAATGTAGGCCATTTAGTGGCCAAACTGAGGGAGACGAGTGCAGGTGATAGTCTCATGGTAGGGCGGGTACGCTGGGTCCGGAACCGGGGCCCGATCTGGAAGATAAAAGTAGTGTGTCTCACCTTTGTTGTTTACGTTTCATAGATGTTACAGCTGTTTAGTTTGTTCACGAGTTAGCAGTTCCGAATGTTGGTTATCGATATGTGGTTCATTTTTTTGTATAGTGTTGTGTGAGTCTGTTTTGCTACAGACATGTATCTTTGTTGTTATCGATTGTGCGGACTGCGGGCCAGGGATGGGACCACACCCAGAGAATCCGATGAGCCAGCCGGCGCGGCCCACTGAGAAACAAGCAGTTCCGTAACAGTATCTTTCTCAATTTAGTTTTTATAGCTTCCCAAATTTTTTTAATTACTGGTTGAAATAAGCTGTGAGCCATTGTATGAAGCACAAACATAACAAAATTCAAAACGCAAATGTAAAAAAAGCAGACAAAACTAAAATAAGGCATTAATGCGCTGTCAATCAATTCTTTGCAAAATGCAAACACAGTCCCCAAGATACCTAACGGTACTTCAAATTCGAAGAAATTTGAATGCAGTCGCGTTGTCCACAAGGAACGAGGCCCGTAGTCCACGAGGTTGAAGTACCACCACATCGTACAGAAACGCCGCCGGGAGAACTGGAGGAAGCATTCGTGCGAGGCAGGAACTCATCCCGACTTGTATGCTGGAACTGCAGACAGTTCGATCACGTCTTTAGAGACTGCCTGTCCAAGGAGCGGAAAATATTCTGCTATAGGTGTGGAAAGCCGGACACTTTCTGCTCCCAGTGTGAAAACTGTCCGGGAAACCCCAGAGGGAGCGCGGTGATGGCGGGACAGACGCGTTCCGGGACGGCGACCGCGGGGAAGCAGGAGAGGGTTACCTACCAAAGCCAATAATCATTGGAAAGGAGACGGAGATTTGGGATAAGGATCAGGATAAGGCTTATTATAATAATAATATAAGCAAAGAAGGAACACTCAGGGGCCTACCATATGAAGAACGTGTTCGGACATACATGTCGGCCCGAAATAGAATTTTTGGTGAGCGACAGCTGGAAGGGATGACACTAGCCACCCGGAGAGTGGTGAAGGCACGTGCGCGCTTCCGCAGACGCAGGATTACCCGGCGCCAGGTCGTCGAAGCCGAAGTGGAAGTCGCCGGAGCAAAGATGAAAGGGTTGCTGGACACGGGGCCTCAGTCAGTCTGTTGGGTCGAGGATGCCGAGAGTTGGTGGAGGAACTGGGATGGGAAGTGCGGCCATACGAATCAATGGTAAGGACAGCGGCGGGTGCCAATCGCCCAATTTTAGGTCGCGTTGTTCTGCCTGTGAAATACGGGAATAGAAAGGAAAACATCGTATTTTACATGTACCCGGACCTGCGACAGGAACTATACCTGGGAATCGACTTCTGGCGAGCCTTCGAGATTGCCCCAGAGCTGCTCGATCCGGCCAGAAAGTCCGAAACACCAGCAGAGGCATCTGAGGCAACGGTAGCGAACCCAGCGGTGGCTTATTACCGGGACGACGACGACTGCGTGGAGGATCCGGAAATGTTGGACCCGGACGACGATCAGAGGAGTCAGTTGGAAAGCGTGAAGCGCAGATTTCTCCAATTGGAGAAGGGTGGTCTAGGGAGGACTCACCTGCTGCAGCACCGAATTCAGCTGATCGAGGGAGCAGAACCCGTGAAGGACAGACATTATCCACTGTCTCCGGCCAAACAGGAGATCGTGTGGGCCGAGGTGGATAAAATGCTCAAGTTGGGCATCATCGAGGAGAGTGACAGCCCCTGAAGCAACCGGACGACAGTGGTGATGAGGCCTGGGAAGAACAGGTTTTGCTTAGACGCCAGGAAATTAAACAGCGTGATGGTAAAGGACCTTACCCGCTCCCATGCATCGAGGGCATCCTATCGCGAATCGACGAGACTCATTTTATCTCGAGCGTCGACCTTAAGTTCGTGTTCTGGCAGATCGAGATGGAGGAGAAGAGCAGGGCGTATACGGCGTTTACTGTACCAGGGAGGCCGTTGTACCAGTTCCGCCACATGCCATTCGGGCTCTGCAACGCCGCCCAACAACTTTGCAGGCTCATGGACAAGGTAATCCCGAATCTGAGGTCCAACGTGTTCGTGTACTTGGACGATTTGCTAATAATATCGGCAGATTTCCCAACGCACCTAAAATACTTGAAATTGGTGGCCGAGTGTCTGAGGAACGCGAACCTCACCATAGGCATGGCGAAGTCAAAATTCTGCTTCCGCAACTTGAACTACCTGGGTTTCATCATAGGCGGCGGGACGCTGCGCATGGATCCGGGAAGAGTAGCGGTGATCCGGAACATCCCGAATCCGAAGACGGTCAAGGAACTACGGAGCTTCTTAGGTACAGCAGGGTGGTATCGCCGGTTCATAAAGAACTTCGCCGAGATCTCGGTACCGTTGACTGATGCCCTTAAGAAGAGAACGGGTAGATTTGTGTTGAGTGAGGAAGCAATAGATGCCATAGAAAGATTGAAGTTAGCCCTCACCACAGCCCCGGTGTTAGTTCACGCGGATTTTCGAAGACCGTTCTTCATCCAATGCGACGCATCTCACTACGGAGTAGGAGCCGTGCTGTTCCAGCTAGACGACGAGCAACAGGAAAGGCCGATCGCTTTCTTCTCGGCCAAACTCAACAATCACCAAATCAACTATTCGGTGACCGAGAAGGAATGCCTAGCCGCCAAACTGGCCATACATCGATTCCGGCCGTACGTGGAGATGATGCCGTTCACGGTAATCACCGACCATGCGAGTCTGCAGTGGCTTATGAGTCTCAAAGACTTGAGCGGGAGATTAGCCAGGTGGTCCTTAGAACTGGAAGCGTTCCCTTTCTCCAGTACCGCAAGGGAGCCGACAACGTCGTCGCGGACACGTTGTCCCGAAGCGTGGAAGAGGTCGAACTGACCCCGGAGGATCTATTGGGATTTCAGACCCCGGAGTTCGAGAGCGCCGAATATCTAGAGCTGGTAAAAGAGGTGATGAGCCAACAACGGAAGTTGCCGGATCTGAGAGTGCGGGACGGACTCCTGTTCAAGAGGACCGTGCACGAGAGCTTGGAGGATGAGGTCGAGGGCACAAGTTGGAAGCTCTGGGTGCCGGAGTCGCTGACTGCAGGACTCATCCAACAAGCACACGCGGACGAGACGTCAGCTCATGGACGCATGAGAAAAACGCTGCACGCGCTGCGCAGGCGATATTATTGGCCCAACATGGCCATACAGGTCAGGGACTACGTGCGGAAATGCGATACCTGTACGGAGACCAAGGCACAAAACTATCGGATGCATGAGGTGTTTTTCAACTTTGGCGTGCCGGAAGTGATCCATTCACAGCTTCGGCAAAGCCTTCAATGCCAAGTTCACCCGAAAATTCTTAAAGAGCCGAGTCGTCCGAGCCGTGGGCACCAACGCCTACGAGTTGGAAGATCTCCAGGGACGCGTGCTAGGCGTCTTCCACGCAAAAGATATACGGACATAACCGTAATTTGCTCACCCCCCTGCCAGGCAATGGCGGCGGCAGCGCCCGGCCTTCCTTTGTGTTTCTTCTGGGTCAGTGACGAAAATATAGATTACTTGTCGTGGGTGTGGCCTACGTTGGGCATCGTTATTAGCCGGCTGGGTCAATACATGAAATGCCCACGCAGATTCCTTGTAACGATCATTCAGTCATTTTTGAAGGGTGGCAACGCCAAACTTGCTATCCACGGCGCCAAAAGCGACGATTGCTATTGGCCGCCCGGTTCGCTCTTAAAGAGAATTAAGGAGAGCGGATCGCATGCCCTTGGATATGCCCTTGGCCTCCATTTGGGCCGTTGACCCAAAAATATATGCAGCTGTGCAGATGGGCAGCAACGGTGCCCGCCTCGCCAATGTATGCGTGTGCCGAAATTCGGCACCGAGGATGTTGCTGAAAAATGCAAGCGGAGAGTTTGATTTTCTCAGTTGCCAACGGCGGGCGTGCTGTGCTTAAAAGCCGATTAAAGTTTTTTCTGGCTAATTTTCAAACCGGCCCGCGGATAAAATATCCAAAAAAAAAAAAGGTTGCTAACAGGCAAACTAAGCCGATATGTGTACTTAAAAAATTAAATGGCTTGTTTCGGTTTAGTAATACAATTTTAATTAAAAATAACGTGCCGTATACATCTAAAGCCACAGAACAAAAAAAAAATAGTGACATTTTCGGGCAAGCACCCCACGTGAAAGCGGCCATCTAAGTGCCACACTAAACAAACTTATAAAATAAATA
This sequence comes from Drosophila kanekoi, assembly GCA_037075305.1. Classification (NCBI taxonomy): domain Eukaryota; kingdom Metazoa; phylum Arthropoda; class Insecta; order Diptera; family Drosophilidae; genus Drosophila; species Drosophila kanekoi. The sequence continues at coordinate 368,629 of JBAMCE010000093.1, read as the reverse complement.
AATAAAAAAATAATCAGCGGTGCGCACCAGCCACATCCGCGACGCCGCCAGCCAAACGTCGGCGCAACCCTGAAGGCGAGGAGACGAGCCACCGACGACCGGGCTCCAACCACAAAGAACCACCATCGTTCCGTTTTTTTTGCCCATCCTCGTTCGAGCCCTTGGCAGAGTCAGACGAAGACTCCTGGTCATATTCTCTGGAAAGAAATAGATTTTTTTTAACGTTAAATTTAGTTTTATTTTTTCTTGTATTTATAAATTACATATATAGGCGCTTACGCCGAACTTCACTTTAGAGTGCGAACGGTGAGGGAAACTCCAAAGGTGATGCATCTGTGCCTCCAAAATAAAAAAGATTAAAATCAATTCTTGCGTGAACTATGCCCCCATACCTACCTAATTGGAATTACCAATTTATGTCGCCCCTTACCAACCCCAGAGAGCTCTTTAGGTAGGGTGAGAGAAAAACAAAGCGATTTAATAATAATTTAATACTGTTTAACGAACATACCCGGTTTTAAGTAGTTGTGTGGGCACTTTGTTCCAAGACCGGCACAACGATTGCCCTTTTAAATTGCCTGTTTGCGCAATTCTTTTGCGGCGACTGGCAACATCTCTGTAGTGTTTCGTCGCTTGTTCCATTTAGTGATATTAAGATAAGCAAATGAATCCTATGTGATAAGAAAAGAATTTAGTAATTAATACATTTTATCTATAAGCATATATATATATATACATATATGAACATTAATACGCACCTATGGCGTTAAAGAAATTTCCACATACCTACAAATTTAAATAGCTGCAAAGATAAATGCCATAAGTAATGATAATAATTGTCATAAACTTTAAGAGAACGCAACTAATTATACCTACATATTGAAAAGAAGAATGTCCGGTTAAAATAATATTGTTGGGGAGAGTGGGCATAATGGCCGACACGGGCTAATGTAGGCCATTTAGTGGCCAAACTGAGGGAGACGAGTGCAGGTGATAGTCTCATGGTAGGGCGGGTACGCTGGGTCCGGAACCGGGGCCCGATCTGGAAGATAAAAGTAGTGTGTCTCACCTTTGTTGTTTACGTTTCATAGATGTTACAGCTGTTTAGTTTGTTCACGAGTTAGCAGTTCCGAATGTTGGTTATCGATATGTGGTTCATTTTTTTGTATAGTGTTGTGTGAGTCTGTTTTGCTACAGACATGTATCTTTGTTGTTATCGATTGTGCGGACTGCGGGCCAGGGATGGGACCACACCCAGAGAATCCGATGAGCCAGCCGGCGCGGCCCACTGAGAAACAAGCAGTTCCGTAACAGTATCTTTCTCAATTTAGTTTTTATAGCTTCCCAAAGTTTTTTTAATGTACTGGTTGAAATAAGCTGTGAGCCATTGTATGAAGCACAAACATAACAAAATTCAAAACGCAAATGTAAAAAAAGCAGACAAAACTAAAATAAGGCATTAATGCGCTGTCAATCAATTCTTTGCAAAATGCAAACACAGTCCCCAAGATACCTAACGGTACTTCAAATTCGAAGAAATTTGAATGCAGTCGCGTTGTCCACAAGGAACGAGGCCCGTAGTCCACGAGGTTGAAGTACCACCACATCGTACAGAAACGCCGCCGGGAGAACTGGAGGAAGCATTCGTGCGAGGCAGGAACTCATCCCGACTTGTATGCTGGAACTGCAGACAGTTCGATCACGTCTTTAGAGACTGCCTGTCCAAGGAGCGGAAAATATTCTGCTATAGGTGTGGAAAGCCGGACACTTTCTGCTCCCAGTGTGAAAACTGTCCGGGAAACCCCAGAGGGAGCGCGGTGATGGCGGGACAGACGCGTTCCGGGACGGCGACCGCGGGGAAGCAGGAGAGGGTTACCTACCAAAGCCAATAATCATTGGAAAGGAGACGGAGATTTGGGATAAGGATCAGGATAAGGCTTATTATAATAATAATATAAGCAAAGAAGGAACACTCAGGGGCCTACCATATGAAGAACGTGTTCGGACATACATGTCGGCCCGAAATAGAATTTTTGGTGAGCGACAGCTGGAAGGGATGACACTAGCCACCCGGAGAGTGGTGAAGGCACGTGCGCGCTTCCGCAGACGCAGGATTACCCGGCGCCAGGTCGTCGAAGCCGAAGTGGAAGTCGCCGGAGCAAAGATGAAAGGGTTGCTGGACACGGGGCCTCAGTCAGTCTGTTGGGTCGAGGATGCCGAGAGTTGGTGGAGGAACTGGGATGGGAAGTGCGGCCATACGAATCAATGGTAAGGACAGCGGCGGGTGCCAATCGCCCAATTTTAGGTCGCGTTGTTCTGCCTGTGAAATACGGGAATAGAAAGGAAAACATCGTATTTTACATGTACCCGGACCTGCGACAGGAACTATACCTGGGAATCGACTTCTGGCGAGCCTTCGAGATTGCCCCAGAGCTGCTCGATCCGGCCAGAAAGTCCGAAACACCAGCAGAGGCATCTGAGGCAACGGTAGCGAACCCAGCGGTGGCTTATTACCGGGACGACGACGACTGCGTGGAGGATCCGGAAATGTTGGACCCGGACGACGATCAGAGGAGTCAGTTGGAAAGCGTGAAGCGCAGATTTCTCCAATTGGAGAAGGGTGGTCTAGGGAGGACTCACCTGCTGCAGCACCGAATTCAGCTGATCGAGGGAGCAGAACCCGTGAAGGACAGACATTATCCACTGTCTCCGGCCAAACAGGAGATCGTGTGGGCCGAGGTGGATAAAATGCTCAAGTTGGGCATCATCGAGGAGAGTGACAGCCCCTGAAGCAACCGGACGACAGTGGTGATGAGGCCTGGGAAGAACAGGTTTTGCTTAGACGCCAGGAAATTAAACAGCGTGATGGTAAAGGACACTTACCCGCTCCCATGCATCGAGGGCATCCTATCGCGAATCGACGAGACTCATTTTATCTCGAGCGTCGACCTTAAGTTCGTGTTCTGGCAGATCGAGATGGAGGAGAAGAGCAGGGCGTATACGGCGTTTACTGTACCAGGGAGGCCGTTGTACCAGTTCCGCCACATGCCATTCGGGCTCTGCAACGCCGCCCAACAACTTTGCAGGCTCATGGACAAGGTAATCCCGAATCTGAGGTCCAACGTGTTCGTGTACTTGGACGATTTGCTAATAATATCGGCAGATTTCCCAACGCACCTAAAATACTTGAAATTGGTGGCCGAGTGTCTGAGGAACGCGAACCTCACCATAGGCATGGCGAAGTCAAAATTCTGCTTCCGCAACTTGAACTACCTGGGTTTCATCATAGGCGGCGGGACGCTGCGCATGGATCCGGGAAGAGTAGCGGTGATCCGGAACATCCCGAATCCGAAGACGGTCAAGGAACTACGGAGCTTCTTAGGTACAGCAGGGTGGTATCGCCGGTTCATAAAGAACTTCGCCGAGATCTCGGTACCGTTGACTGATGCCCTTAAGAAGAGAACGGGTAGATTTGTGTTGAGTGAGGAAGCCATAGATGCCATAGAAAGATTGAAGTTAGCCCTCACCACAGCCCCGGTGTTAGTTCACGCGGATTTTCGAAGACCGTTCTTCATCCAATGCGACGCATCTCACTACGGAGTAGGAGCCGTGCTGTTCCAGCTAGACGACGAGCAACAGGAAAGGCCGATCGCTTTCTTCTCGGCCAAACTCAACAATCACCAAATCAACTATTCGGTGACCGAGAAGGAATGCCTAGCCGCCAAACTGGCCATACATCGATTCCGGCCGTACGTGGAGATGATGCCGTTCACGGTAATCACCGACCATGCGAGTCTGCAGTGGCTTATGAGTCTCAAAGACTTGAGCGGGAGATTAGCCAGGTGGTCCTTAGAACTGGAAGCGTTCCCTTTCTCCAGTACCGCAAGGGAGCCGACAACGTCGTCGCGGACACGTTGTCCCGAAGCGTGGAAGAGGTCGAACTGACCCCGGAGGATCTATTGGGATTTCAGACCCCGGAGTTCGAGAGCGCCGAATATCTAGAGCTGGTAAAAGAGGTGATGAGCCAACAACGGAAGTTGCCGGATCTGAGAGTGCGGGACGGACTCCTGTTCAAGAGGACCGTGCACGAGAGCTTGGAGGATGAGGTCGAGGGCACAAGTTGGAAGCTCTGGGTGCCGGAGTCGCTGACTGCAGGACTCATCCAACAAGCACACGCGGACGAGACGTCAGCTCATGGACGCATGAGAAAAACGCTGCACGCGCTGCGCAGGCGATATTATTGGCCCAACATGGCCATACAGGTCAGGGACTACGTGCGGAAATGCGATACCTGTACGGAGACCAAGGCACAAAACTATCGGATGCATGAGGTGTTTTTCAACTTTGGCGTGCCGGAAGTGATCCATTCACAGCTTCGGCAAAGCCTTCAATGCCAAGTTCACCCGAAAATTCTTAAAGAGCCGAGTCGTCCGAGCCGTGGGCACCAACGCCTACGAGTTGGAAGATCTCCAGGGACGCGTGCTAGGCGTCTTCCACGCAAAAGATATACGGACATAACCGTAATTTGCTCACCCCCCTGCCAGGCAATGGCGGCGGCAGCGCCCGGCCTTCCTTTTGTGTTTCTTCTGGGTCAGTGACGAAAATATAGATTACTTGTCGTGGGTGTGGCCTACGTTGGGCATCGTTATTAGCCGGCTGGGTCAATACATGAAATGCCCACGCAGATTCCTTGTAACGATCATTCAGTCATTTTTGAAGGGTGGCAACGCCAAACTTGCTATCCACGGCGCCAAAAGCGACGATTGCTATTGGCCGCCCGGTTCGCTCTTAAAGAGAATTAAGGAGAGCGGATCGCATGCCCTTGGATATGCCCTTGGCCTCCATTTGGGCCGTTGACCCAAAAATATATGCAGCTGTGCAGATGGGCAGCAACGGTGCCCGCCTCGCCAATGTATGCGTGTGCCGAAATTCGGCACCGAGGATGTTGCTGAAAAATGCAAGCGGAGAGTTTGATTTTCTCAGTTGCCAACGGCGGGCGTGCTGTGCTTAAAAGCCGATTAAAGTTTTTTTCTGGCTAATTTTCAAACCGGCCCGCGGATAAAATATCCAAAAAAAAAAAAGGTTGCTAACAGGCAAACTAAGCCGATATGTGTACTTAAAAAATTAAATGGCTTGTTTCGGTTTAGTAATACAATTTTAATTAAAAATAACGTGCCGTATACATCTAAAGCCACAGAACAAAAAAAAATAGTGACATTTTCGGGCAAGCACCCCACGTGAAAGCGGCCATCTAAGTGCCACACTAAACAAACTTATAAAATAAATAAATAAAAAAATAATCAGCGGTGCGCACCAGCCACATCCGCGACGCCGCCAGCCAAACGTCGGCGCAACCCTGAAGGCGAGGAGACGAGCCACCGACGACCGGGCTCCAACCACAAAGAACCACCATCGTTCCGTTTTTTTTGCCCATCCTCGTTCGAGCCCTTGGCAGAGTCAGACGAAGACTCCTGGTCATATTCTCTGGAAAGAAATAGATTTTTTTTAACGTTAAATTTAGTTTTATTTTTTCTTGTATTTATAAATTACATATATAGGCGCTTACGCCGAACTTCACTTTAGAGTGCGAACGGTGAGGGAAACTCCAAAGGTGATGCATCTGTGCCTCCAAAATAAAAAAGATTAAAATCAATTCTTGCGTGAACTATGCCCCCATACCTACCTAATTGGAATTACCAATTTATGTCGCCCCTTACCAACCCCAGAGAGCTCTTTAGGTAGGGTGAGAGAAAAACAAAGCGATTTAATAATAATTTAATACTGTTTAACGAACATACCCGGTTTTAAGTAGTTGTGTGGGCACTTTGTTCCAAGACCGGCACAACGATTGCCCTTTTAAATTGCCTGTTTGCGCAATTCTTTTGCGGCGACTGGCAACATCTCTGTAGTGTTTCGTCGCTTGTTCCATTTAGTGATATTAAGATAAGCAAATGAATCCTATGTGATAAGAAAAGAATTTAGTAATTAATACATTTTATCTATAAGCATATATATATATATACATATATGAACATTAATACGCACCTATGGCGTTAAAGAAATTTCCACATACCTACAAATTTAAATAGCTGCAAAGATAAATGCCATAAGTAATGATAATAATTGTCATAAACTTTAAGAGAACGCAACTAATTATACCTACATATTGAAAAGAAGAATGTCCGGTTAAAATAATATTGTTGGGGAGAGTGGGCATAATGGCCGACACGGGCTAATGTAGGCCATTTAGTGGCCAAACTGAGGGAGACGAGTGCAGGTGATAGTCTCATGGTAGGGCGGGTACGCTGGGTCCGGAACCGGGGCCCGATCTGGAAGATAAAAGTAGTGTGTCTCACCTTTGTTGTTTACGTTTCATAGATGTTACAGCTGTTTAGTTTGTTCACGAGTTAGCAGTTCCGAATGTTGGTTATCGATATGTGGTTCATTTTTTTGTATAGTGTTGTGTGAGTCTGTTTTGCTACAGACATGTATCTTTGTTGTTATCGATTGTGCGGACTGCGGGCCAGGGATGGGACCACACCCAGAGAATCCGATGAGCCAGCCGGCGCGGCCCACTGAGAAACAAGCAGTTCCGTAACAGTATCTTTCTCAATTTAGTTTTTATAGCTTCCCAAAGTTTTTTTAATGTACTGGTTGAAATAAGCTGTGAGCCATTGTATGAAGCACAAACATAACAAAATTCAAAACGCAAATGTAAAAAAAGCAGACAAAACTAAAATAAGGCATTAATGCGCTGTCAATCAATTCTTTGCAAAATGCAAACACAGTCCCCAAGATACCTAACGGTACTTCAAATTCGAAGAAATTTGAATGCAGTCGCGTTGTCCACAAGGAACGAGGCCCGTAGTCCACGAGGTTGAAGTACCACCACATCGTACAGAAACGCCGCCGGGAGAACTGGAGGAAGCATTCGTGCGAGGCAGGAACTCATCCCGACTTGTATGCTGGAACTGCAGACAGTTCGATCACGTCTTTAGAGACTGCCTGTCCAAGGAGCGGAAAATATTCTGCTATAGGTGTGGAAAGCCGGACACTTTCTGCTCCCAGTGTGAAAACTGTCCGGGAAACCCCAGAGGGAGCGCGGTGATGGCGGGACAGACGCGTTCCGGGACGGCGACCGCGGGGAAGCAGGAGAGGGTTACCTACCAAAGCCAATAATCATTGGAAAGGAGACGGAGATTTGGGATAAGGATCAGGATAAGGCTTATTATAATAATAATATAAGCAAAGAAGGAACACTCAGGGGCCTACCATATGAAGAACGTGTTCGGACATACATGTCGGCCCGAAATAGAATTTTTGGTGAGCGACAGCTGGAAGGGATGACACTAGCCACCCGGAGAGTGGTGAAGGCACGTGCGCGCTTCCGCAGACGCAGGATTACCCGGCGCCAGGTCGTCGAAGCCGAAGTGGAAGTCGCCGGAGCAAAGATGAAAGGGTTGCTGGACACGGGGCCTCAGTCAGTCTGTTGGGTCGAGGATGCCGAGAGTTGGTGGAGGAACTGGGATGGGAAGTGCGGCCATACGAATCAATGGTAAGGACAGCGGCGGGTGCCAATCGCCCAATTTTAGGTCGCGTTGTTCTGCCTGTGAAATACGGGAATAGAAAGGAAAACATCGTATTTTACATGTACCCGGACCTGCGACAGGAACTATACCTGGGAATCGACTTCTGGCGAGCCTTCGAGATTGCCCCAGAGCTGCTCGATCCGGCCAGAAAGTCCGAAACACCAGCAGAGGCATCTGAGGCAACGGTAGCGAACCCAGCGGTGGCTTATTACCGGGACGACGACGACTGCGTGGAGGATCCGGAAATGTTGGACCCGGACGACGATCAGAGGAGTCAGTTGGAAAGCGTGAAGCGCAGATTTCTCCAATTGGAGAAGGGTGGTCTAGGGAAGACTCACCTGCTGCAGCACCGAATTCAGCTGATCGAGGGAGCAGAACCCGTGAAGGACAGACATTATCCACTGTCTCCGGCCAAACAGGAGATCGTGTGGGCCGAGGTGGATAAAATGCTCAAGTTGGGCATCATCGAGGAGAGTGACAGCCCCTGAAGCAACCGGACGACAGTGGTGATGAGGCCTGGGAAGAACAGGTTTTGCTTAGACGCCAGGAAATTAAACAGCGTGATGGTAAAGGACACTTACCCGCTCCCATGCATCGAGGGCATCCTATCGCGAATCGACGAGACTCATTTTATCTCGAGCGTCGACCTTAAGTTCGTGTTCTGGCAGATCGAGATGGAGGAGAAGAGCAGGGCGTATACGGCGTTTACTGTACCAGGGAGGCCGTTGTACCAGTTCCGCCACATGCCATTCGGGCTCTGCAACGCCGCCCAACAACTTTGCAGGCTCATGGACAAGGTAATCCCGAATCTGAGGTCCAACGTGTTCGTGTACTTGGACGATTTGCTAATAATATCGGCAGATTTCCCAACGCACCTAAAATACTTGAAATTGGTGGCCGAGTGTCTGAGGAACGCGAACCTCACCATAGGCATGGCGAAGTCAAAATTCTGCTTCCGCAACTTGAACTACCTGGGTTTCATCATAGGCGGCGGGACGCTGCGCATGGATCCGGGAAGAGTAGCGGTGATCCGGAACATCCCGAATCCGAAGACGGTCAAGGAACTACGGAGCTTCTTAGGTACAGCAGGGTGGTATCGCCGGTTCATAAAGAACTTCGCCGAGATCTCGGTACCGTTGACTGATGCCCTTAAGAAGAGAACGGGTAGATTTGTGTTGAGTGAGGAAGCCATAGATGCCATAGAAAGATTGAAGTTAGCCCTCACCACAGCCCCGGTGTTAGTTCACGCGGATTTTCGAAGACCGTTCTTCATCCAATGCGACGAATCTCACTACGGAGTAGGAGCCGTGCTGTTCCAGCTAGACGACGAGCAACAGGAAAGGCCGATCGCTTTCTTCTCGGCCAAACTCAACAATCACCAAATCAACTATTCGGTGACCGAGAAGGAATGCCTAGCCGCCAAACTGGCCATACATCGATTCCGGCCGTACGTGGAGATGATGCCGTTCACGGTAATCACCGACCATGCGAGTCTGCAGTGGCTTATGAGTCTCAAAGACTTGAGCGGGAGATTAGCCAGGTGGTCCTTAGAACGGGAAGCGTTCCCTTTCTCCATGCAGTACCGCAAGGGAGCCGACAACGTCGTCGCGGACACGTTGTCCCGAAGCGTGGAAGAGGTCGAACTGACCCCGGAGGATCTATTGGGATTTCAGACCCCGGAGTTCGAGAGCGCCGAATATCTAGAGCTGGTAAAAGAGGTGATGAGCCAACAACGGAAGTTGCCGGATCTGAGAGTGCGGGACGGACTCCTGTTCAAGAGGACCGTGCACGAGAGCTTGGAGGATGAGGTCGAGGGCACAAGTTGGAAGCTCTGGGTGCCGGAGTCGCTGACTGCAGGACTCATCCAACAAGCACACCTACATATTGAAAAGAAGAATGTCCGGTTAAAATAATATTGTTGGGGAGAGTGGGCATAATGGCCGACACGGGCTAATGTAGGCCATTTAATGGCCAAACTGAGGGAGACGAGTGCAGGTGATAGTCTCATGGTAGGGCGGGTACGCTGGGTCCGGAACCGGGGCCCGATCTGGAAGATAAAAGTAGTGTGTCTCACCTTTGTTGTTTACGTTTCATAGATGTTACAGCTGTTTAGTTTGTTCACGAGTTAGCAGTTCCGAATGTTGGTTATCGATATGTGGTTAATTTTTTTGTATAGTGTTGTGTGAGTCTGTTTTGCTACAGACATGTATCTTTGTTGTTATCGATTGTGCGGACTGCGGGCCAGGGATGGGACCACACCCAGAGAATCCGATGAGCCAGCCGGCGCGGCCCACTGAGAAACAAGCAGTTCCGTAACAGTATCTTTCTCAATTTAGTTTTTATAGCTTCCCAAAGTTTTTTTAATGTACTGGTTGAAATAAGCTGTGAGCCATTGTATGAAGCACAAACAGACAAAACTAAAATAAGGCATTAATGCGCTGTCAATCAATTCTTTGCAAAATGCAAACACAGTCCCCAAGATACCTAACGGTACTTCAAATTCGAAGAAATTTGAATGCGTAAGTCATTGATATGCAGTGTACGAATGCCCTCTAAGTGATTTTGCGTTTTTAACAGTCACATCTTGCCTAATTTAGAGCTTCTTGCAATGCCCGGCCAACGAATTAACAAAAGCCTTATTCAATTAGTTTATTTCCACTACCACAAGGGGAAATCTGCTAAGGAATTGGCAGAAATATTCTCAATTAAACTAAGAACCATTTAGAATATTATTAACCGCGCCGAAAAAGAAAACAGATTAGAATTAAAGCACTTCGGAGGCAGACCAGCAAAGCTCAGTAGACGCGATCAGTCAAAAATTTTAAAACAGATTAACGCAAATCCGCAAACCATCCTCAGACAGTTGGCATTTGACTTAAAAAATGATTGCAGTAAGACAGTGAGCCAGTTCGGAAAGTTTTAAAAATGCACAAATACTCTTCTCAAATAGCTAGAAAGAAGCCATTACTATCTGCAGTAAATATTCTGAGGCGTCTTAATTTCTCTATTACCCATGTCAACAAGCCCTCGGAAAACTGGGATGACGTTATTTTTTGCGACGAGACTAAAATAATGTTATATTATCATGACGGTCCCAGCAAAGTTTGGAGAAAGCCCAATACAGCTCTGGAACAAAAGAATATAATACCAACAGTAAAGTTTGGCAAGCTGTCTGTAATGGTGTGGGGCTGCATATCGTCGAAAGCTGTTGGTGAGCTGCGCATTTTTAATGGTGTGATGACGAAGGAGTTTTATTTGAACATTCTAAAGAATGAATTGTCAAGGAGCGCAATAAAGTTTGGCTTCGTTGACACCCACAACTCCAATAAACTGAGTTCCAAGCTTTATCAGGACAACGACCCCAAACACAAATCGTTTTTGTGCAGTACTTCGTGGGCTTTCTTAAAGAAGCGCGTGGGAAAACGGAGACCAACTAATAAAAACGCTCTAATTAAGGCCATTCAAGGGGAATGGCTAAATATACCCGAAATGTATGACCTTCCTAAACTTTTTCAGTCAATGTCTCGTCGTCTGCGGGCTGTAATGGATGCTAGTATCCAATATACAAAATATTAGTACCACAATAGCTATAGTTTCTTAGATTTAGTTATGTATATAGTCATAGTTTGCATTTTGCAAAGAATTAATTGACAAAGCAAAAATTGCCTAATTTTAGTTTTCACTGTTTTTCTTACATTTGTGTTTTGAATTTTGTTATGTTTGTGCCTTATATCTATAAAGAATACTTAACTTAATTATGTGCAAAAAAAAATTAAGAAGTAATAGTTTAAGTTGGTAAAATATAAGCTCAAAAATGAATTTGAGTGCCGTTTTTCATTTTGCAAACAATTACTTGACAAACTGTACATAGACGCCGCTAGTTTACTTTCGCGCTCTCCGTTTTGTACGCTTATTCGTCGGCTCAGCTTATATATGTACATATGTACATACGCTTGTACATAAGCAGCTGCACAATTCGTCGCATTTTGTGTGCTCCGTTTTTGGTCATCTGATTTAGCGCTTATGAAAAAATGATGCAAGGCGAGAACACAAATGATATGCAGGCAATCAAGATGCCTTTTCTTAAGCACAAGGCGGCTGCATTGTTCGAGCGAGCCAAGTGTATTGAAAATGAGTTATCTGAGGATAAAATTAACAAATCTTGTGCCGTCGACTTAGAAGTGCGCCTATTGCTAATTGAACAAATTAAGTCTGCCTTTAATGCCGCGCATAACTCGCTAGAGGAGCTAAATTTCGATGAAATTGGTAGCAAATTAAGCGATGATTTTGACGAGTTGATTGCCATGGTTAAAGCTCGCGTTTGCGTAAATATTCAGCGTCGTCAATCTAACCGCCCGTCAGTTGTCGACAAAGATACCGAGCTGTCTAATATTGAAAAGTTGCAGCATCTCCGCTCATGTTTCGTTTTCCTGGCACACATCAATGAGTTTCTTGGGGTCAAGAGCGTACATTTGGAGTCGGCTTCAAAACTGCGTGAGTTTTCGGACAAGGTCAATTCGCATATGCGTGCGTTAAAGAATTTGGGCAGTTTGGAGCAAATTTCAGGATGCATCATAGTGCACACGCTGCTTTAAAAATTGGACACCCAGATTAAGACTAAATGGGAGGGGGCCGCAGGCATTGATAAAATCCCGACAGCCGATCAGTTCTTCACATTTCTGGAAAGGCGTAGTCAAAGGCTGGAGAGCGTGCAACATGCCATGTCATCCCATATGACCAATTCTCAGGTGCTTGTAGCTGAGACTAACCAAAATGGGTGCAGTTTTTGTGAGCATCTGATCACGGGATCTACACATGTAGTAAATTTGGAAATTTGTCTCCATCCCTTGGGCATAAGGAAGCCCTTTGTTATAAATGCCTAAGGGGGCACCAAACTCGGTCTTGCAGTAGAAGTTATTGTCGTACATGAGGAGGAAAGCATCATACCCTGCTGCATTTTGCTACTTCACCAGAAGCTGCAGCGTCGACACCATTGCATACATCATCTTATTTACGCGCCGCCACTTCAACACACGCTCACTCCACTACCTCTCTTGCTGTCCAATGTCTGTAGTCTGGTGTTGTTCTCTTGGCCACTGCAGTGGTAATGTATAGTTCTGGTTCCTTGGTTCCCTGTGGGGCCCTATTGAACTCTGGCTCCCAGTTGCAAATGGTCACATCCCGTTTCGCCCAGAGACTTCAATTAAGGCTAACTAGGTCGTCGACAGTTGTCACGGGTCTCGCAGAAACAAGCATCTCTACTGAAGGATCAGCCGTAAAGATTCACATGAAATCACAAGACTCAGATTATTCAGCCACCTTTGATGCTCTTGTGACTCCAACAATTACCGATAGTCATCGGACTGGAAAATTTCCTCGAACATAAGGTTGGCTGATCCTGCGTTCAACAAACCACAGCGAGTGGATCTTTATATTGGAGTGAGTATTTTCTATGAGGTTTTGTGTGTTGGTCAAATTGTGCTTTCGCCAGGACTACCTCTTTTGCAAACATTAACATTAACTGTCCCAAAACTGGAATTATGTGGAGCGAAGCTGCTGGGTAATCTGATGCATGAAATCAACCGCACAGGCATTTTTGTCGGCCAGTTTTATTGCAGGAGCGATTCGTCCGTTGTCCTATCCTGGATAAGAGATAAGCCCTTCAAATTTAATGTATTCGTGGCAAATCGTGTGGCTGCCATACAAGAACTTACTGCCAGTATGGAGCGGCGATATGTTCCGACGGACAGAAATCCAGCTGACATTCTTTCTAGAGGCACAGTTCCCAACGTCGTATCTATTAGATGGTCGCCTAAATTGGCCGGCGTCCTGTCTACCTGAAACTCCAACCATTGAATTGAGGAAAAGAGTACTGATCATTAAGTTTCCCCATGCAGATTTAACTCTGGGATGCAAGCACGCAAACTCATTTGGCTCCATGCAGCGCACATTCGGCAATGTGTACAAATTTATGAAGCGTATAAGGCATCATGGACTCACTGTTGCAGACATTCATCACGGCAATCGGATTCTTCGGGTTGTACAGAGAGCGAATTTGTGGGATGACATCAAAGAGATTCATTCTCATGGAAATGTGAAAAAATCTAACTCCATCGCATCTCTCGCACCATTTCTGGATGAAGGTGACCTCCTCCGTGTTGGTGGCCGGCTTAGCAATTCATCGGACTATGATGCGCAACATCCCGTTATATTGCCTAGGCGTCATGCAATCTCATCGTTCAGTTTCATAAGAAGAATCTACACACTGGTCCCCGTGTACTTCTGACCCAAATTCGACTTCAATATTGGCCGATATTGGTGGATTGAGAACAATCTCTAAAGCAGTCAGTAGATGTGTGAGGAGCTTCAGAGCGAGGCCTAGTTTCATCAAACCTGTGATTGTAAGTCTTCCAAGGGAGCGTCTGGAAGCCGTTCGAGCATCGTAACTGTAGTTGATTATTGCGGCCCTTTCTTCTACAAGTCGGAAGTTCCTACAAGGCCGCCCTTCAAGTGCTTCGTCAGCGTCTTCATTTGCTTCACCAGCAAGGCGATACATCTAGAGATAGTCAAGAACCTATCGACTGCTACATTTCTGGGTGCCCAAAAGCGATTAACATATTGATTATTACTTTTAATATAAGATATATCCTCCCTTAGCACTTTTAGCAGCCGTCCGGCAACCGAATTTACCAAGCTGTGGATATATTCCAACGGAATATCCTTCCAGTGCGCTCCGACCTCAGAAATAGTGTCTTCTCGCGTCCTTGCTAAGTCTGCACTCCGCTTCTGCATGATATAAGCCCATACATTTTCAAAAATATTATTATCAGGACTTTGTGGCGGTGTGTCAGTCCAGTGTGTCAACTCCAACTTCATTCAAAAAATGTAAAATAATTTTTGCCTTATGGCATGGCGCGTTGTCCTGCTGGAAAACAAAGGACTCTCTGATCGATTTGTCCCGGAAGGAAAGGCGTTATCGTTTAGGACGTTCAGATATTTGCCTTTGTCCATCGTTCCACTGATTGGAACCAAATCTCCTTCACCATTATTGGCAATGCATCCCCAAAACATGACTGACCCACCTCCATGGCTCACTCTTTCACACATGGGTACTCTTATTTTATGTCTCTTACAAAAACTTTTTTTACGCAGTGGCATTCAAACGAGCTTTCATCACTCCAGAAGACGTTATTCAAAAATGACGGGGGTCTGCTAATGTATTTTATGGCAAATTCAAGACGTTTGATTTTATTTCTCACTGTTATTTGAGGAGTAACAATTAGCTTCCCTTAGACGCCTGCCAATGGCATTTCACTAATGTTAATAGTTTAGGAGTTTCTAGTGGGTTTCTTTTAAACTTCCGTAGAATGAAACGATCGTTCGGGTCAGTTATCTTCCGCGGTCAACCGAATAATCGAAACACCATAAATCGCAACGAGTGAACCCCAAGGGTGCCTGCGACCATTTTGGTGTGCAGAAGACGCATCTCGCTCAGCGCACAACGTCGCTGATGCCTTTTCATTACTGCACTACTACTGCACAGCTACTTAAAAACCCTGAGATCTACATACATATGTATATTTTGTGTGGATGTGCGCACAAGTAGATCACGGGGCTTGTCGCGAGCCAGAGATTTTTTCTTCAATTGTGTACCTTTTGTGCCTGTTGTAGCAAAAGGCTTAGAATAAAAAATCTAATTTAAATATTTGTAGTATCTAGTATGTGTAAATAAGAAGGTTTAATTAATAATTATAATAATTTATTATAAATTAATAAGAAAACGAGAAGGAAATGCTATCAACAAAAAAAAGATGTGATCGAGAGCGAACAGCCGAAGAATACTTATATGTATATGTTTTTGATCCACCCCACAAAAGATAAATTTGTCAAAAGTTGCCTAACTATTGAAAACGAAAATGCCATTGTGTTAGAGAAAATACCCAAATTATTTCAGTTGGCTGTTTTGTTGAAAAGAGACGATATAGCAAACTTGTCTAATTTTACTGATCTGTAACTCTAGCACTGCGTGAATCTCCCAAAACAACGATTTCACTGTGCCTATTAGACTCCTGCTCTAAGTACTCTAAAAATATTTTACGAACGGGATCAGTATCTTCTATTTCTGTAGGCGGAGTAAACTTTCTTTAAGGGAAAAGCCCAGATGCACTAGTCACTCTGTTGCAAGCGACGTATAGTGCCATCTTGCAAATGCACTGCAAATTTTTTGTAAGTCACTCCCTGACTCTTTTGGATGGTTATTGCGTCAGCAGGAACCACCGAAAATTGCGAAACAAGCGTTCAATCGTTACTTGGTAATTTTTCCTACATATATCGCGGCTTGATGATCTGAAACGAGCAGTGAAGTTAGTCGCCAGCCAGGTCGATTATGCTTTGCGTCGATTCGTTCTCGAAGTACATTGAGAGAAAAAGTTTTAAACTTACGTTCGACGCAAAATGCTTTTGCTTTATCCATGAAATGCATGCTTTACTTAAATGATATATTAACCTAGATACTAACTATAAATTGTACAGGATATTTTAAGAATTTGATCATTTTTACACAAGGCGCATCTAGTGCACTAACTATGTAAATAAAATAGCACACATTGATTAATTTTATTTTCGTTTTTTGGACAGTGTATGCTCGAGAGAAGTTCTTGTCTCAGCCAATGACATGCAAACAAACGTTTGTATGCGCGAATTATGCTTGAATGAGTACATCAAAATATGTATGTATATGCATATGTATTGCTATTCACTGCTCTGGCTTTAGCTGGCAAGTAATTGATTTTGTTAGTTTTCTAGCGCTGCTCATGCATGACCCTCCCCAAATTTGATATAACATATGCATGTTGTGAACTGAGGTTGGCTCCGTTGAAAATATGTAATTTGAGCAAATATTTATATAATATCTTTAAATTAAATTAATATTATTTTTATTTCCCCGTTGTGAAATAAAAAAGTACTAACAAATTCAAATAACAAATTTATTTGTATAAATTAATACATATGAATTTGGACCCAATTTTATACTTTATTATTCGAATAAAAAATAATTCAATAAAAAACAAACCAATTATTTTTTATTACTTACAAATAATAATAATAAAAGTAATAATTTAAAGAAGTTATATAAATATTTGCATCGATTTAAAAATATATATTTTCTACGGAGCCAACCTCAGTACAAAACATGCATTCGAATTTCAACACAAATTTGAGATACATAGTTCATGATCACCCGTAGAAAAGTAAGATAATTTATTTCTTTGCCAGCCAGAGACTTTGCCAGGGTAGGGGTTAACAACACATTCAAATATGCTGCTATGTATGTATGTATATTCAAACGCATACAAATAAAATTGCTTGCACGGCCCTCATAGAGCCGAAGCTGAAAGTACATTCTATTTTTAGCTTTTTCGCTCCCCGGCTGTGAGAGCGCAATGATACAGATTTCGTATGCGTTCTCAATTTTCAAAATATCAAGCAGCATAGTAGCATTTTGTTGTATGGCGTTACTCATCTTATGCTTATATCGTCTTTGGTCTGATGGGTCTCCCTAGTCTGCTCTATCATAGCAAAGTCATAAGGAGTGAAACGAGCCTCAAGATGATATCCGAAAGCATCAGCCTGCTCCGTTTCGTTTTTAAGTTAGTCACCAGGACATCGGACAGGTACCTGTCTAAAGGGTTGTCGTTCGAGCGATTTTGTACATTTCCGTAGAGAGTAGTTCGCATTGATGGTGTAGTCCATGGAAACCAGTTTTTGCTCGAAGAAATCACTTCTGAGTTCCCTTAAGAGGTTACGTTTTTATATTGATGCTCGGTTCCACAGAATTTTTCCCAAGGATCTTGAGATCGAATTGCTCCTTCGTGAGTACAGTGCCATAACTAATGGGACGTGACTGGGTTGAGTTGTGGAAGAAGCAGCTCTATGTATATTTTCATTAAAAGAAACTACTGCGTTTTCAATGTCTGCTCCAGCTACTGTGTTCCCAATGTCTGCTCCAGAGTCCAAAGACGGATTTAATGAATGGAGGATTCTAGTTGTCTGAAAGCCATTATGTCAGTACGGTTGATGATTAATCGAGGGCTTGGACTGACATTAGAACCATCTGTTTGTAAATTAATAACAATGGCAACAAAATGCGATATTTGCTTGAGAAAATGGATGTAAGTAGGTGTGTGACTGGAATCATATGGATATTTAGTTGGTGATCCCGTTGCAAGAATATTAGCTCCTCTGGCTGTAATGGCTCCGGCTAGTTCTCGGCCCCTGGGTGAGTTCTTTGGCCGCAAGTATGTCACTGAAGTGCATGTCTTCCAGCCCTTTGGCAACTTTTATTGAAGACCTTTGTATGGTTCTCGATTCAATTACTCTTTGTGGATAATTGTTGGCTGTATAGAAAGTATACCCGTGTATTTTGACTGATTTCCCTCAACGTTGTTGTTGTACGCGAATGGCTCAACTTCTCTGGCTTTTTTTGCAATGCCATTGACATTCCAGATAAGGATCTTGGGTGGATTCATTGTGAGGCTGAGGCATTGTTTTGGAGCTGGTGAGTCCATCTATCCCCTGTCCATTGCTTTATCATGCTGGCCATCTCATTAACTATTTTTTCGAGCCGTTCTAGTTGTTGACTGATTTGATTGTTTTGTTATTGTCGTTCTCGTTGCTGCTCCTGAAGCCACAAGGGGAATTGCTGCTGTTGCTGTAGTTGCAGCTGTTGTTGCCATTTCAGAAATTGCTACTGCTGTTGTTCCAATAGTGACTGAACGTCAACTGGATGCTGCTGCTGCATAATATTTTCTTTTGGCTTCAATAAATGTGTTTGCGCTTGAAGACCATGTAGACGACGCCAGGCAGGTTCTTTGCCGTTCCTTGCTATTGACTCTAGGAATATTAGGTATTTTTTGTGTTTGTTGCTGCTGCTTCTGCTTTCGTTAATCTGTGTGGATGGTTGCGTGTGCGACTGTTGCTTCATTGAAGAGCCCATTGATCGTCAAAGATAGTCCTGGTACTATTGGCAACCTTTGTAGCTTGCCATATGTTCCCTCCACAGTGCATACTGGAAGGCTGTTCGTCTTGGGGACGTGCGCATAGCTTGTTGAGATGATCTTCACCACATCGTGCACAATTGGGATGACGACGTCAGTATTTGACTGTGTGACCGTATTCCTGACATCGTATGCATTGGGCGATTTCAGATGTCTTGCGCATCCTTTCTATCCTCACTTTGTGTCGGCAAAGAGTTTTGATATCATTAATTTTTGCTCATGGCCTTGTATTAAAGAAAAATAAATGGAGTTTTTCATCTTTGTTACTCCATGGTTTTGGGTTATGTACCTGCAGAGCATTAAAACCATTTTTTTTTAAATTGTCAATCATTTTATTGTTTAAAGTGCTGTGGTGAAGCCCTTTAACTACAATCCTGTAGGGTCTCTCTTCCTTCAATTGATATGTATGGGACCCAATACCAATAACACCAAAATGATTAACAATTGCTCTCTAAGTGTCACTGTCTTTGGGAAATATTCAGGCCGTTTCTCCTTGGTGGACTTTTACTGGCTCGTTATTTAGAATAGTGACCTGAGTTCAAAGAGATTAAGGTCAGAAACACTCACAACTATTTGCGGTGGCTTTGGGGTACCGTGAAGCTGATCGTTAGTATTGGTATGCGTTATGTTGTGGGTTGTTGGCTGTTTCACTTGCATCAATACAGACATTAGTATTATTCTGCTGAGCAAACTCAGAAGCGCTAGTAAGGCCTTCATTTGCAGCTCTGAAAGTTTAGTCTACATGGCTTTCACTTGTTACATGTTGCCACCCTTTGCCATGCTTGTTGGTGCTGAGGGCGAGACTAGCTTTATATCTTTATTCGGTCTCCTAGAGCAAGTATTGGGAGAAATTGGATTCTTCCACTTGTTTTTCAAATTTCTTTGGGCTGCCACTAATTTTGTAGCAGCTACAATGAGTACCGAAGAGTATATTTTAGAAGCTCGACTGATTCTTGGAGAGGTAATGTTTGAGGAGCATTGGGTAAAGCTATGTCCATGGTTATGCATGCTTTCGCTATGGCTCACACTGCTCATTGCAGCAGTTGTTGTGGTGTAAATAGAATTACCAGTAGCACTAGTAAATGTAAAAGTTGTCGTTATCGTGCTGAAGCTCAAAGTATCAGTGCGTAAGAGGCTATTAATAAAGTCTGCTCTGATCTGGTGATTTTCCAGCTACTTGGCGCATTTTTCCATAATCAATCGGCTTATTACTAAGCTGAGAGTTTGTTTTTTATTTTTGTTAACTTTAAAGTAAAGTTAAGCTTATAAACAGATAACTTAGCTGATGAAATGGCGTTCATTGCCGCTCTTGTGCGGCAGTGCGCGGAGAGACGGGTAATGTTTTGCCCAAACGGGCGACGAATGCAGTCTTATCGCACTACTACTACTTGTGTTTTGTTATTCCCGAACTGCCGACACTGCACGAGACAGTGCCAGAAATGTTCGATTTGTGGTATTTTTAGCACACGTACATAGATTGCACAATTGATCAACTCGTACTTTGGCTATGCGCTGCAAAACCGATCTCGGTGAGAGCAGATTAGCAACTCAGTAATAAAGATAAATTAAAAAGAAAAGAAATTCCTTTAGCAGGGTTCGAACTCGCAACTAACCGCACTCTACTCAACAGCCACACCAGCCAAAAAAAAAATTAGTTTCTTCGGTAGGGCTCGAACTCGCGACATACCACACCACTTGCCACCGCCTCTACTCAACAACCACACCCATAATTAAGTCTTGTTAAGATAAAAAACAAATTAAAATAGCAGCACAGAAAGCAATACTATCGCTGTTGATAGAATTCAAAGCAGACGCACATAAATGTGTGGGTGTACATGCATACCGAAATTCTTCGAACTGCGCTACCTGCAAATACATGTTTCTTAACCGATCTAAATGAAATTTTCTACAGTGAATATATACACCATATCTTATTGTACCATAAAATATTTGTGTGTTCTCAAAAAGGTAATTGCATTTAAATTATAGCTAAATTTGTTGGGCAATACAAGTTGGGTTATTAACTTCATTCATAGCTATGACGCAGTAGCGGGGAGGTGGCGATATGTATAAAACGAAAGATAGTTGATTTATATATGTATACTATTCTAGAATAAACATATCGCTTTTGGTGAGTCTAGCTCTTACTATATATACAATTTGTTAAAAAAAACTGGATTTCGATATCGAATTTTATCGATTGCTTGGAAACGAAATAAATTATCGATTATCGGAAACAAACTCGATCTGCGCATGGAATAGAAAAACCTACACCTAAATTTCAAGTCTCTTGCTCTTGTAGGTTTTAAGATCCTTGCGTTCTTACATACGGACAGACGACATGACTAGATCGACTCGTATGTCGGTGGTGATCAAGAATATATATATTTAATGGGGTCGGAGATTCTTCTTTCTGCTGTTACATACATTTGCACAAAAAACATTATACCCTTTTTACCCATTTTCAATGGGTTCATTCAGGGTATAAAAACGTAACCATTCTGTCACTCTTCCAGTGCCTTCAATACATGGTACCATTTCTGTCTCAAAAAACTAACTTCGTCTTCTGACCAAGTCTCTATTGATTATCAGAATGTTTGAGGTCTCATTTCAAAACTTAAATATCTTTTCATGGCCAGCACTTCCTTTGATTCGGATATTATCGCCTTTTCAGAAACATTGCTAAATTCAACCATATCTGATTTTATCGAATAGTTTTATTTTGCATAGAAATGATCGGCCTACTCGAGGTGGTGGGGTGTTAATAGCTGTTAAAGCCACTCTCCAGTCAGAACTTTTCTGTTTTAGTACGCCTACTGACGCTGAGATTGTCTAAGTTAGGGTGTTTTTTCCTACAAGGAATATCTATATAGCATGCTCTTATTTTCCTTTTTCTTCTGATATTCAAGTTTATATGCAACATATTACTTGTATTAAAGAAGTTTCTTCACACGTGCGTGACATTGATTAATGATGTTGGGTGATTTTAATTTGCCGAACATCTCTTGCTCCTTATTCACTGCCAAAAATGATCTAGTGCCCTCAGCACAGCATGACTTTATAGGTGGCATGCTTGATCTTTCGTTGTTTCAAATCAATTTAATTTCTTATCATTTGAATAGAAAACTTGACCTTGTATTTGTTAACGACCACCTTATTTCTAATGTGTCTAGGTCCCCTCCTTTATCTCGTCCTGAGGATGTATGTCATCATACTTTAGAGGTTTCTATGTTTAATTGTAATCCTCTCATTTCGTGCTCATCAGCCAATAAGCCCCGCCATTGCTTTCGCAAAGGAAATTATTCATTGCTGACTCAGCTTATTTATGCAACCGACTGGTCTTTCTTATATGACTAAATTGATATGAATACTGCTATTAATTTTTTTATAACACCCTAAACTCCCTCTAAGATATGTGTATTCCCGAATCAATTCCTTTGACTACTTCTTCTAAACCACCCTAGCCAACTCCCAGATTAGAGTTGTTCATTCCTTGTTTATCCATTGCAAAAGCTTTTTAATCTTTCCCTCGGATCTTCTGCCTTTCCATCTCTTTGGAAACAATCTTATGTCATTCCTTTCCACAAGAAAGTTGGAAAGTCTGATATACAAAATTACAGGGGTATTGCAAGACTGTCTGCTATTCCTAAATTATTCTAAAAAACAATCACTTTAAATTTGCAGCAAATCAATTGTTTCCCCTGTTCAACATGGATTCGTGAAGAATCGGTCAACTACCACCAATCTGCATGAGTTTACTTCCTTGGTAAATGATATTTTTCATTCGAAAATGCAAACTGATTTCATTTACACTGTCTTCAGTAAGGCGTTTGACTCTGTTCGTCATGATATTTTACTTTTTAAACTTGACCGATTGGGTTTCTATCAGTCCCCCTTGCTTTGGATTAGTTCTTATTTAAAAGGTAGGACCCTAAGAGTAATGCTGAAGCTGACTATCTCTAAACAGGTTCACTTTACTTCTGGTGTTCCCCAAGGTAGTCATCTTACCCTTTACTCTTTTTATAAATGATCTCCCCTCGGTTATATCACATGCCCGGGTACTGATATGTGCGGACGATGTGAAACTTATTCTATCATACACTAATCCCCTACATCATTCTAGTCTACAACATGATTTGAACCCTTTGCAACTTTGGTGTTCGGCCAATCAATTGCATCTACATTGTTCAAAGTGTATGTTTATGACCTTCAATCACACTGCACCTTATCTTGTCAGTTATACAATCGGTACAATTGGAACGTATACTAACAGTTAAGGATCTAGGCGTTCTTTTTGATTCTAAACTCAGCTTCAATGTGCATATAGATACCATCGTTAATGGGGCAAAAGGTGTACTTGAATTCATTAAACGATGGTCTAAAGAGTTTAACGATCCTTTTATAACGAAGCTTCTGCACATCTCTCTTGTCCGCCCTATCCTTGAATACTGCTTTTGCATCTGGTCTCCGCAGAATAAAATAGCCAGGATCGCATTGCATCTGCTCAGGAGCAATTTCTGCTATTCGCCTTAAGAGGTTTAAATTGGGACCTTAATCTTTGGTTGCCATCCTACTCCAGCAGGCTTCTTCTTAATCTTCCGTCGTTAACCGACCGTAGGACAATTCTCGGTGTTGCCTTTCTACATAAGTTGATTGTAGCGATTTGGATTATCCTTTTCTGCCAGGACGTCTTCAATTCTCTGTTCCGTCCAGACCAACCAGAAATTGTCGCCCCTTATTCCTATCTACATGCTCAACAGACTACGCTATGCACAGTCCTTTTTGCGTGCTTTATAAAGATAACAATAGTTTGCATCACATTTTCTCTACCGGTGTTTCTCTACCCCTAATAAAATCATTGCTTTCAGAATACCTTTGGAAAGTCAGTGTCCATTCCCAGCTATGAGGAGGGGCATAGCTTGCCGGACAGGCTATACATTTTTCCTCACCGGGTCGGTGATTTCCCATTACTATCTCTTTATCCTATCTACAGAACATTCTATATATATTCTTTTAATTCCTTTACTTTATTAATAACTTCTTTACTTCTTTAATTTATCGATTTAATTTTCTTATTTAATATAGTAAATTAAGATGATTTTCAATTTTTACTAAAGAACTCTATTTTCCATACTAACACCCTTCTTCTTAGCTGTAGGCTCTAACAGCGTCACTGACAAAATTAGCTGTGAAAAGGCGCACAGCTATCCGGACTGGAAAATAAAACTCCTCCATCGGTCGGTGATGCTATAGTAAATTGTGTACTCTAACTAGGCTTTTGGCATTAAATTTTCATAATATATGTGTGCATTATGTATTAAATAATTAGAAAGACACTCGTTTTGTCGACCATTAAAAAATAAATAAAAATCATATATAAAGTAGGCACTTGACTTACAAAGTCATTAAGTAAACTGGATGCAAGAGAGTTTATTGTGACACAATTCTTCTTGTGTAGAAGAAGTCTAATTCCTAAGCTAAGTAATAAAAATGGTTGTATATATTCGTATCTTTAATGTCTTTCAAGACAATGGGTCCGTATATAATAAAAATGTACGAAACTCCGTGGTCTTAAATTTATCGAGATCGTCTAAAGATCTTACTTCTCTATTGTATTCTAGGTAAAAATTTTTTCAAATAAAAGGAATGAATAAAGCTGCTGAACTGATTTTGTGACGCCAAGACAAACAACTAGCATATAGTCTAGTGGACTGAACTGATTTACTAATTCAATAGGCTAATTTTCAAGAATGAAAATTTTCTGAAAAGTACTCGCCTATTTTGTCCATTTCTTCCTTCTGAACGCAATGGTTACATGAATAAGACCCGGAGTGATCTTTCACACTCAAAATAAAAGCGGGAATTGAATTTCTGCTTATCTTGCCCTCTGTGATTAATTCTGTTAATTCACAGACAAATTCTTCCAAATATATATTTGGACCACGGGGTTTGGAATGACGTGCAATTACAAATATTGGCTTTGTAGCATTGACGTTAATCAAAATTAACCATGTTCGTTCTTTTGTGCTTTTACACAAACGAAGCTCGTTTACATAATTATTTAAACTTATATTGGGAGAAAGATAAGTATATTAGCAAGGTAATCCGTTAACGCGTCCATCAAACCATAGTTGGCGTACACGCCTGGCTCAACAATTCGTTTCACAATACTACGTGGAGTACATTTTAAAATATGTACATCCCGTGGTAAGTCATGAATTTTTTCGCCCAACAGCAAAAGCAAATCTTTGCCTGCCCATTTGCTGAAGTTATTAGTGGACAGTCACTGCCCACAGTGAATATCAAACTCGGTTCAAATGAACTGTTCTATAGATAGCAAATCATTGCTATCTGAGGGAAAGTTAAAGTCCATGTTGAAAACTCTGGCTCTTACCGTAGTCTAGTGCACTATCTCAAAGAGAACAATGCACACCACTTCACTTACCATCTGAAGGAAGTCAAGGCCTATATGCTTTTCATCCGAATTTTGGTCAGCACTACCGCTGAAGATTTCATTAAGGAGGAGCTTAGGAGACATGGACACAATGTTCTTCGCATTCACAACCCCCACCCTCGTAAGATCCGAAAATTGGAAAATGAAGAAGCTGTTGAGGAACTGATCCTAAATAACTTCTTCTTCGTTGATTTGGCTCGCAGGTTAAATAATAAGGAGGCTTTGAAAATCAGGCAAATAGGGCGACAAAGAGTTTTGGTGGAAATACCTATGAAAAATATGAATGCCATTCTGTGCCACAAGGATTTGGACATAGAAAAAACTATAGTTGTGATATGAAATCTGTGAAAATTGTGCTCAAAATCAACCAAGTCAATGCAAAGATACCTTGGCTGAAAAAATGCTGTATTAACTCCGGTTAAAATCACAAGGCTTGGCATAGGGGATGCTAGTTGCTTAAAGCTAGATCGCAAGAACGAGGACCAAAAGTATCCACAACGATATGATTATGAAGTAATGTCAGCAAAAAAGACCGTCAGAAATTTACTCTAACAGCCTTAGTACGTGGAAATTTTTCGTATACAGATGCTCTGCAAACTGGGTTATAAAATTTCAATAAAGAGACAACGACAAATAGGAACTCTGCTCGCAGGTACCAAAAAACTCAACGAGAAAAAATGGCTTACCCAAACCTCCTCCCAATACTTCGAGGCTGGAATCGGCAATAGAGTCTCTCACTGGAAAAGTCGACACACTACAAGCTATGTTCAAGGAACGCCTGGAGACGAATAAGTTCCTTAAACAACTGTATCTGAGTCTTTTAAACGCCAAAAATGTCGCACAGTTCACTAAGCCTCCGATTGTGAAAAAGGTATCTCAGGGCATGTGGAGGAGCTACAGAACTTTCTGGCTGTACACGACATTGATGTGATGCTTTTCACAGAGACCTGGCTGGAAGACGGTTTATCCATCTTTATCCGAGGTTATAAAATTAACAATGCGGATCATCGAAGCTATAGACCAAAAGGAGGAGCTGCGGTGCTTATTAAGTAGGGGATTGCATTTTCGTAAAATGAGCCAGAAAGGACGGAGAAATTGCAAATGGCCAGCATCCAGATTGTAACTAGCAGGAGAGAATTAACAATAACAACTACCAACATTGGAGTTCCAGCAACTTTTCAGCGGACTAGGAAGAATGTACTTAATGGGAGGAGACCTTAACGACAAAATCAGATGCGGGGGTTGTTTTAAAGCTGATGCAAGAATCAACTGCTTATTGAACGCCGTGCAAATTACACCAACGAAAGTACTATCTACAGGTCAAGCCACTCATTTGCCGTTCGCTCAAAGTTATCCCCGAGTGCTATTGATATCTTTTTGTACAACGGACATTGTAAGAAAGGTACTAGCAGAGGTACAAATCTCGGTCTCGCCAGGCTCAGCAAGCCTACGAGAAATTTGTTGGTTGCTGGGATGGTGCGTTTAGGGAGAGGGGAAGTGTTACAAATATCGCTCCTCTGTCTTCAATCCTCCTAGCAGAAAGGCCTGCGCGTATCCAGAACGACCGAGCTGCCCTTCAGCGTTCGAAGGATAGCGCAGCGGTCCCTACCGGAGTCCGTCTCAGGCCACACACAAACTACTGCTGGGATGGTTACGATGAGCAACGTAACGAAGCCTCGTCCCTCGATGCACTATACTTTAGGTTAGGGAAGAGGTTATGTTGAGCGACGTAATGAAGCTTCGTCTCCGGATACACTACGCTTTAGGTTGGAAAAGGGGTTACGATGAGCGACGTAATGAAGCCTCGTCTCTCACTTCACGTTAAGTTTGGAAGGGAGGTGATGTTGAGCGACGGAGGGTTAGGAGCTAGGAAGGGAGGGTTATGTTGAGTAGCGGCTAGCCACGCGAGAGATTAGTGTTAATAAAAGATGACAAAGATTAGCAGACATTCTTTATAAGTATCACTTTATTCACATAACCTTCTTTAATAACGTTCAGCACTACCCTATTCTGTTTCCCTACGAGAAAACCTTGCCGACTGTTATGTTATGTTATGTTCTCATTTTTACTCTCCGACACACGTCTACTTACTCTGATAGTCGCCGCAAAAGTGCCGGCACGCTCGTTAGCGTGCCGTGCGCTTGCCTCGGCCGTTCAACTTCGCCGCGAGCTTTCGCTCTTCGCCAACAAATTGAAGTTGCGCTCTCGAAGACGGTGTTGAGTAACTGATCAGCAACGCACGGTTACTGCGACGGCCGGCGGTTAAATTCGAACTCAAATTATGACCCTGATGGATACATGGCTCCTCTCTTATTCCAATAAATGTTTAACAATGCTTATCTCAGAAACGGCTTCTTGCCTTCTTTACTATTAATACTTGTAATACAAACAAAACAATAAAACTACAATTTTAACGGCTTCTTGCCGTGACTCCATATAGCTCGCTTAACTATGAGCTTAACGGCTCCTTGCCGTGAATCAGGACTGTGGGGTGGCTGCTCTGGGTAGCCGCCTCGTCTTACTTCGTGGAGGTGACGGTTATGTCGCCTTTTGCGATTACCGTTCCGTTGTACTCTTGGCTGCCTTCTGTTATGCGGAAACGGGTTCGAAGATATCGGCCCAGGCGGACCATTATCTCTCCCTCGATGAGATCTATTATAGCCGCTGACGGAAGCATCCCGCGGGGAAATACCCTGCACCTTAAGGGGGTGGAATCGGAGGCGGGGCTTTTGACGGTCCCTGGTGCGTAGTACTCCTCGGCGCTTCCTCGGGACTGGTAGCCAGTGGGATTGCCTCAGGCCCGCTTCTTCGTCGAGCACCGACTCCAAGCTGGTGTCCCATCCGTCGAGCAAGTCCCCCCACAGCTCACTATCAGGGGGTCTTGGGGGCATTTGCGGGGAAACGGGTACCGTTTCCGCCTTCTTGGCCCACGCCTCTTCTATATCTGTCCGGTGGATGGCAACTGTCCATGCGTGTGACGGGCACCAGCCGTTGGTGTTTTAGGAACGAACCATGCCTCCTCCATCTCCTTCCGGGAAGTGGTGCGTTGCGTCCTCGTCTCTGGTCTGATGCTCCACCGTAACTATCTGGCAGACGGTTATTGGTGCCACCCAAGAGTCGAAGCGTCCACCTGGGGGAGTGACCAGGGCTCCGCACCTACGGTTATACTTCCAGGGCTGGGCACCTCGGCCTCCAGGCGAGACTTTTTGGGGATCGTCACCACCATTCTTTCGCCACCGTTCCTTGTCGTTGGTGTCCACTTCGGCGGCGCTTGCCCCGAGTGGCCGTCTGACGACGGTGGCGGTGTCGCCGGCGTTTTCCGCCAGGAACCTTCTCCCGTGCTCACTTTCCCACGTTTTGAGGGGCCAGAGGGGGGGATTTGAGGGGATTCGCTACCCTCCTCAGGGATCTTTGGCAGGTACCGTAGAGTAATCCGAGGGAATTGGCTGTTCGGGTCTACCTCCAAACGGTGAAGGGCGAGGCGGCGGCGTCCTCCGTTACTGTTTCATGGGTCGTTGTGGGCTCCGGCGCCGACTGGCCCCTATTATCGATGGGGTCCGATCCAGGGCAAAGCTGGTCGGGTTCAGCGCCGTCTGCTGGGGAGTCGCATGCTACCTCCGACGGTGCTTCCCAGCCGACTCAATCGATCCAGACTCCCGCGTAATGGCGTGTGCTCGTCCGTCTCGAGGGGTACGAATTCATCCTCGTTCGCTTGAGTGCCTACTTCGTCGGTTGTGGTTGGGGCTGTCCTTCCAGGCGACATTGCCGAGGGGGATGCCAATGGGGAAGATACACGCTTCTCCGCGAACGATGGCGAATTTCGCGAAAACGCAGCTTCGACGAACATGGTTGCAGCCTCGACGGCCATTAGCATTACCATCCCGTCCAAACGTTCTATTATATTGGTCCGTCGGGAGTACAGTGTGCGACGGAAGTGTCGAGGCGGTTCCCCCTGCTGCCGCCTTCTATAAAAATCGCGCCCATGGCGGGGACCCCTTGGCAACCTCCGGCGCAGGTCCGGGGTAAGGCTCGGTATCCGCACTGCTGGCATCCTCGTCCGATGAGATCGCAATAATTTCTCGGTCCATCTGTAAATTTAACTTATTCGTAACTTATCCATTGCTTAGTTGGTCATACCCTATTCTCACAGTGTGGCTCACATTTTACTAAACCTATTCTGGCCACGCTATTGGTGTTAGTCTATTCTAAATCTAGTTTCGTTGGGCGGCAGGTGCCACTCTCACACCTCGCCTACTCGTGGGCATCCATAGATTCTGGTTCTCTAGCCTCGTCATCAGTCACTTCTTGGTGGAATGGCTTCAGCTACGAAATATTGGCCACCCTCTTCTTGCGTTCGCCGGCGCACGATGTTGGGGAATACGAATTGGACGACCCGATAGGGACCGTCAAATTTGGTTGCCAATTTGGCGGCGAAGCCTTCAGCCGCGTTGGGCTGCTGGTGCTGCAGTAGCAAGACCATCGAGTCCAATGAAGGTCGCCACTCTCGTCTCCGCAAGTTGTAGTGCCAGCCTTGTTCCTTTGACGACGATATAAAAGATTTCTTTTAGCCTATCCGTCTCCGTCCTAGGGTCGAACGCACTACTTGCGGAACCCGGAGTCAATCGTGGCTCCCATCCCTGCATCAGGAAAGCGGGACTAAATCCTGTCAAGTCCGCCACACTTGTATTGACTGCTAGCGTAATCTCCGGCAATAGCTCGTCCCACGAACTCTGATGGCCTTCGATAAACTGCGCTATCATAGTCTTCACGGTCGTGTTTATCCTCTCGATAGGATTCTCTACTGGACCTCTACACCCAGGGACTCCAGCCTTGAAACTACGACTTGTAAATTGTACCCCATTGTCGCACACGATCTTTTAAGGCATCCCGAACCTGCCCAGAATCCTCTCTCGGAATGTTGTCTGCAGGTATGCCGCCGGGCTCTCTTGAGAGGGACCAAATCCACTCAGTTCGAAAAGGCATCATGGAATACCAGTAGCATCATGTTGCCATGTTTTGACTGTGGAAGGGGTCCGGCGAGGTCCGTGCAGAGTACCGCCATCGGCTCTGCTACCTGTCTCGTCAGCATGCGATCCGCCTCTCTGAGTTGTTCACTCTTGAACTTTTAGCAGACTTCGCAGCATCTCATACCCGCCCAGTAGCACCTCTGGGCTAACCTTGATACCGTTTTCCTCACGCCTTGATGCCCGGCCGTGGGAGCATCAAAAAATTCCCGCAATACCCTCTGCCGTTGACGACTGGCAACGCATAGCTTCCAGCGGATGTAGCCCTCGTCGTCCATCCGGTGGCCCAAATGCCTATATAGCTGCCCGTTTCCTTCTGTGTAGTTCGGTAACTTGGCCGGCTCTTCGTCGATTCTAGCACGCATACTCGCGATATAAATACACGCATCCTCTCTAGAGGATGTCTTGATAGTGCGTCGGCCGCGACGTTGAGCTTCCCTCGACGGTAGAACTGTTGCAGTTTCAATGCCCATCGCGCGATTCTTCCTGAAGGGCTCTCGATCGAATTGAGCCATTTGAGTGCCAGATGATCCGTTATCACGTCGAACCTTTACCCTTCTAGGTGGCAGCGCAACTTCCGGATCGACCATACTATTGCCAAGCACTCTTTCTCGGTGGCGGAATAGTTCATCTTTGTCAGCACTGCGCCGAGGCTATACTTACTCGCGTCAGTCTGCAAGACGAATTTGGCGGAAATGTCCGAACAAGCCAACACAGGGGCAGTCGTCAAGCTATCCTTCAATTGACGTAATGCCTATTCCAGTTACTGATCCCATGCCCATTTCCCGCCCCTTCTCTAAGAGAGCTGTGAGCAGCTGTACCTGAGTCGCGAAGTTGGGGACGAAGCCTGTACCATGACGCCATCTCGAGACATTGTCGCAACTCCTTACAGCCTCCACCTTCTCTGGATCAGTACGTATTCCCTCCCCGTAAATGACATGTCCCAGGTAGACCAACCTCTCCCTGAAGAAGCAGCACTTCTTCCTAATCAGCCTGCCCCTTACCGGCGGAACACCTCCCTTAAATTCTCTACATGCTACTCTTTTGGAAGAAACCTTTCCAGGGACTGTGAATGCCATGCAATCCCGACTATTGGCTGTCATCGGTATCTGCCAGTACCCGTGGTTAATATCCAAAATGGAGATGAACCGGGCATAACGCAACCGCTCGAGGGAGTGTTTAATCCTGGGAACAGGATAAGCTTCTGGGATGGAATGCGATGCAGGACGATGCATATGCACCACTCGCCATTCTTTTTATTGGCTAAGACGATTGGAGCGCTTTGCGGACTACGCGATAGCTCGATGACACCTGCCTGGATCAGCTCATCCACTTATTCGTCAATCACCCTCTGCATGGCCGCATTCTTCGGATAACATGTCTGATTCAAAGGCTTGTCGTCGTTTAGACGGATCCGCGTGCTCCGCGATGTGCGAGACTCCCTGTAGCCCCTCGAAGAGTGCCAGTTCTGACTCCAAGAACTCCCTAAATTCCGGATCCAGATCCGGAAGATCCTCCTCCTGCGTTGCCGCAGCGTACTACCACTAACCATACAACACATAGGCTGGACAACTGAGCATTTTGCTTGGGCCTGTTGTCGCAAAAGCGGCTAGTCCAAAGTCGCCTTCGTTTTTGTTCGGGTTCGAGAGCGGCCGCACGCTCTATCAGAGAGCGTGTGTACGAAATACATAAGACTTGTGTGAGGCAACGGCAAAGCTGCTCTTTTTTATTGGCTTTATTCGCTCACACTACAGGAAACTTCTTTGGCTTACTCTCAGTGCTCTTTCATATTGTCTATTTACCGTTTAACTGTCTGTGTGTGTATGTGGCCGACAAACAAAAATACGCACAAATTTAATATTTCTCAAATGTCGGGGGCATTTCTTCCCTTTTGAAGGAAAAGGGTTTACCTCGTCGATGCGAAATTCTTGCATTTTAGCTCGATATCGTTGGTAAGGGTATGTGTGCATTTACGACACACATTTGGCATGTGTGTATTTACGATTTGTTGGACTTGCCATATTCACGCACACTTGCATATTTTGTATGCGCATGTGTGCCTGTAGGTTGTCAGCCTGCCTGTCCCTGTCGCAAATTTGACAAGATTTTTAGATTTTTGATATTCGGATCCTACACACACACACAATTAAGAAATCCTGCCGTCGTAGGTAAAGGTAAATTCGGGGGCGGCATTCTCATATATTCGGTGCAACTCCTGCGCCGACTCATATCTGGCATGGTGCATCAAAGCCCTCAGCTCTATTAGGTATTCTTTAAACTCTCCCCCACGCGCTGCCGGCGAAACTCTCATGCCCCACTTTCGGACTTGCTCCTGGACGTTTGCGAGAGGCTTGGCTTCCCACTGAGGATTTGGCCGGGGAGTATAAGGACCACTATTAGTTTCGACAGGGACTCGCCCTAGCTCCGCGACGGCCGCTGTTCGGCAAGCTCCGTTTCTCCTATCGTCATGAGCCTCTCCCACACCCGTGACGGCTATGCTAGGGTTCGGACCGCCGGTACAGCTGCGAGCTCCTCAAGTCTGTTTCCGATTTGACTGAAATTCTAACTCGGCAAGCCGAGCCAAAATTTCGGATGTATGGCCTCCATCCTGTATGAAAGTGGATACCCACTTGTCAAACCCGAACTCATTGGCGATCGCCACCAGTTCTTCCTTGCGTCGCTGGTGGATTTAGCGCACGCCTAACCCCGGATTTTGGCACTCACCTGACTCCATGCTGAGTTTTTACTACTTACTCCAGGCTCTCCCTCTTGTAAACTCTCGCTCGATTTTCGGGTTTTACGTATATACAGACACACACAAAAGCATTGGCACAGCAAGCATTTTCTACTTTGCACCCATTTTGCGTCCGTTTTTGGTAACAAACATCCATCCAAACAAATTTACCTGTATAAACCAGTAAATATCGTACAAACATTTTTGGTCGATTTATTTTTATGCTTTTACCCATCTGGCAACGCTGTTAGCAAGAACATGTGTTGCAACCTACCGTTATTTGATGTCATAAATATTTGTCGAATTTAGACTTGCATTTTGTCTCAAACAATAAAAAAATATGAGTCCAAAACAAAAAGAAACCACTGAATCTCTACGCAAAATAATTTGATGTTTGCATAAGGAAGGTAAATCGTATGCTGAGATCGGGGAAATTATGGAAAGAAGCCGTTTCACAATTCGCAGCACAATGCGGATCATCGAAGCTATAGACCAAAAGGAGGAGCTGCGGTGCTTATTAAGTAGGGGATTGAATTTTCGTAAAATGAGCCAAAAAGGACGGAGAAATTGCAAATGGCCAGCATCCAGATTGTAACTAGCAGGAGAGAATTAACAATAACAACTACCAACATTGGAGTTCCAGCAACTTTTCAGCGGACTAGGAAGAATGTACTTAATGGGAGGAGACCTTAACGACAAAATCAGATGCAGGGGTTGTTTTAAAGCTGATGCAAGAATCAACTGCTTATTGAACGCCGTGCAAATTACACCAACGAAAGTACTATCTACAGGTCAAGCCACTAATTTACCGTTCGCTCAAAGTTATCCCCGAGTGCTATTGATATCTTTTTGTACAACGGACATTGTAAGAAAGGTACTAGCAGAGGTACAAATCTCGGTCTCGCCAGGCTCAGCAAGCCTACGAGAAATTTGTTGGTTGCTGGGATGGTACGTTTAGGGAGAGGGGAAGTGTTACAAATATCGCTCCTCTGTCTTCAATCCTCCTAGCAGAAAGGCCTGCGCGTATCCAGAACGACCGAGCTGCCCTTCAGCGTTCGAAGGATAGCGCAGCGGTCCCTACCGGAGTCCGTCTCAGGCCACACACAAACTACTGCTGGGATGGTTACGATGAGCAACGTAACGAAGCCTCGTCCCTCGATGCACTATACTTTAGGTTAGGGAAGAGGTTATGTTGAGCGACGTAATGAAGCTTCGTCTCCGGATACACTACGCTTTAGGTTGGAAAAGGGGTTACGATGAGCGACGTAATGAAGCCTCGTCTCTCACTTCACGTTAAGTTTGGAAGGGAGGTGATGTTGAGCGACGGAGGGTTAGGAGCTAGGAAGGGAGGGTTATGTTGAGTAGCGGCTAGCCACGCGAGAGATTAGTGTTAATAAAAGATGACAAAGATTAGCAGACATTCTTTATAAGTATCACTTTATTCACATAACCTTCTTTAATAACGTTCAGCACTACCCTATTCTGTTTCCCTACGAGAAAACCTTGCCGACTGTTATGTTATGTTATGTTCTCATTTTTACTCTCCGACACACGTCTACTTACTCTGATAGTCGCCGCAAAAGTGCCGGCACGCTCGTTAGCGTGCCGTGCGCTTGCCTCGGCCGCTCAACTTCGCCGCGAGCTTTCGCTCTTCGCCAACAAATTGAAGTTGCGCTCTCGAAGACGGTGTTGAGTAACTGATCAGCAACGCACGGTTACTGCGACGGCCGGCGGTTAAATTCGAACTCAAATTATGACCCTGATGGATACATGGCTCCTCTCTTATTCCAATAAATGTTTAACAATGCTTATCTCAGAAACGGCTTCTTGCCTTCTTTACTATTAATACTTGTAATACAAACAAAACAATAAAACTACAATTTTAACGGCTTCTTGCCGTGACTCCATATAGCTCGCTTAACTATGAGCTTAACGGCTCCTTGCCGTGAATCAGGACTGTGGGGTGGCTGCTCTGGGTAGCCGCCTCGTCTTACTTCGTGGAGGTGACGGTTATGTCGCCTTTTGCGATTACCGTTCCGTTGTACTCTTGGCTGCCTTCTGTTATGCGGAAACGGGTTCGAAGATATCGGCCCAGGCGGACCATTATCTCTCCCTCGATGAGATCTATTATAGCCGCTGACGGAAGCATCCCACGGGGAAATACCCTGCACCTTAAGGGGGTGGAATCGGAGGCGGGGCTTTTGACGGTCCCTGGTGCGTAGTACTCCTCGGCGCTTCCTCGGGACTGGTAGCCAGTGGGATTGCCTCAGGCCCGCTTCTTCGTCGAGCACCGACTCCAAGCTGGTGTCCCATCCGTCGAGCAAGTCCCCCCACAGCTCACTATCAGGGGGTCTTGGGGGCATTTGCGGGGAAACGGGTACCGTTTCCGCCTTCTTGGCCCACGCCTCTTCTATATCTGTCCGGTGGATGGCAACTGTCCATGCGTGTGACGGGCACCAGCCGTTGGTGTTTTAGGAACGAACCATGCCTCCTCCATCTCCTTCCGGGAAGTGGTGCGTTGCGTCCTCGTCTCTGGTCTGATGCTCCACCGTAACTATCTGGCAGACGGTTATTGGTGCCACCCAAGAGTCGAAGCGTCCACCTGGGGGAGTGACCAGGGCTCCGCACCTACGGTTATACTTCCAGGGCTGGGCACCTCGGCCTCCAGGCGAGACTTTTTGGGGATCGTCACCACCATTCTTTCGCCACCGTTCCTTGTCGTTGGTGTCCACTTCGGCGGCGCTTGCCCCGAGTGGCCGTCTGACGACGGTGGCGGTGTCGCCGGCGTTTTCCGCCAGGAACCTTCTCCCGTGCTCACTTTCCCACGTTTTGAGGGGCCAGAGGGGGGGACTTGAGGGGATTCGCTACCCTCCTCAGGGATCTTTGGCAGGTACCGTAGAGTAATCCGAGGGAATTGGCTGTTCGGGTCTACCTCCAAACGGTGGAGGCGAGGCGGCGGCGTCCTCCGTTACTGTTTCATGGGTCGTTGTGGGCTCCGGCGCCGGCTGGCCCCTATTATCGATGGGGTCCGATCCAGGGCAAAGCTGGTCGGGTTCAGCGCCGTCTGCTGGGGAGTCGCATGCTACCTCCGACGGTGCTTCCCAGCCGACTCAATCGATCCAGACTCCCGCGTAATGGCGTGTGCTCGTCCGTCTCGAGGGGTACGAATTCATCCTCGTTCGCTTGAGTGCCTACTTCGTCGGTTGTTGTTGGGGCTGTCCTTCCAGGCGACATTGCCGAGGGGGATGCCAATGAGGAAGATACACGCTTCTCCGCGAACGATGGCGAATTTCGCGAAAACGCAGCTTCGACGAACATGGTTGCAGCCTCGACGGCCATTAGCATTACCATCCCGTCCAAACGTTCTATTATATTGGTCCGTCGGGAGTACAGTGTGCGACGGAAGTGTCGAGGCGGTTCCCCCTGCTGCCGCCTTCTATAAAAATCGCGCCCATGGCGGGGATCCCGTTGGCAACCTCCGGCGCAGGTCCGGGGTAAGGCTCGGTATCCGCACTGCTGGCATCCTCGTCCGATGAGATCGCAATAATTTCTCGGTCCATCTGTAAATTTAACTTATTCGTAACTTATCCATTGCTTAGTTGGTCATACCCTATTCTCACAGTGTGGCTCACATTTTACTAAACCTATTCTGGCCACGCTATTGGTGTTAGTCTATTCTAAATCTAGTTTCGTTGGGCGGCAGGTGCCACTCTCACACCTCGCCTACTCGTGGGCATCCATAGATTCTGGTTCTCTAGCCTCGTCATCAGTCACTTCTTGGTGGAATGGCTTCAGCTACGAAATATTGGCCACCCTCTTCTTGCGTTCGCCGGCGCACGATGTTGGGGAATACGAATTGGACGACCCGATAGGGACCGTCAAATTTGGTTGCCAATTTGGCGGCGAAGCCTTCAGCCGCGTTGGGCTGCTGGTGCTGCAGTAGCAAGACCATCGAGTCCAATGAAGGTCGCCACTCTCGTCTCCGCAAGTTGTAGTGCCAGCCTTGTTCCTTTGACGACGATATAAAAGATTTCTTTTAGCCTATCCGTCTCCGTCCTAGGGTCGAACGCACTGCTTGCGGAACCCGGAGTCAATCGTGGCTCCCTTCCCTGCATCAGGAAAGCGGGACTAAATCCTGTCAAGTCCGCCACACTTGTATTGACTGCTAGCGTAATCTCCGGCAATAGCTCGTCCCACGAACTCTGATGGCCTTCGATAAACTGCGCTATCATAGTCTTCACGGTCGTGTTTATCCTCTCGATAGGATTCTCTACTGGACCTCTACACCCAGGGACTCCAGCCTTGAAACTACGACTTGTAAATTGTACCCCATTGTCGCACACGAACTTTTAAGGCATCCCGAACCTGCCCAGAATCCTCTCTCGGAATGTTGTCTGCAGGTATGCCGCCGTGGCTCTCTTGAGAGGGACCAAATCCACTCAGTTCGAAAAGGCATCATGGAATACCAGTAGCATCATGTTGCCATGTTTTGACTGTGGAAGGGGTCCGGCGAGGTCCGTGCAGAGTACCGCCATCGGCTCTGCTACCTGTCTCGTCAGCATGCGATCCGCCTGTCTGAGTTGTTCACTCTTGAACTTTTAGCAGACTTCGCAGCATCTCATACCCGCCCAGTAGCACCTCTGGGCTAACCTTGATACCGTTTTCCTCACGCCTTGATGCCCGGCCGTGGGAGCATCAAAAAATTCCCGCAATACCCTCTGCCGTTGACGACTGGCAACGCATAGCTTCCAGCGGATGTAGCCCTCGTCGTCCATCCGGTGGCCCAAATGCCTATATAGCTGCCCGTTTCCTTCTGTGTAGTTCGGTAACTTGGCCGGCGCTTCGTCGATTCTAGCACGCATACTCGCGATATAAATACACGCATCCTCTCTAGAGGATGTCTTGATAGTGCGTCGGCCGCGACGTTGAGCTTCCCTCGACGGTAGAACTGTTGCAGTTTCAATGCCCATCGCGCGATTCTTCCTGAAGGGCTCTCGATCGAATTGAGCCATTTGAGTGCCAGATGATCCGTTATCACGTCGAACCTTTACCCTTCTAGGTGGCAGCGCAACTTCCGGATCGACCATACTATTGCCAAGCACTCTTTCTCGGTGGCGGAATAGTTCATCTTTGTCAGCACTGCGCCGAGGCTATACTTACTCGCGTCAGTCTGCAAGACGAATTTGGCGGAAATGTCCGAACAAGCCAACACAGGGGCAGTCGTCAAGCTATCCTTCAATTGACGTAATGCCTATTCCAGTTACTGATCCCATGCCCATTTCCCGCCCCTTCTCTAAGAGAGCTGTGAGCAGCTGTACCTGAGTCGCGAAGTTGGGGACGAAGCCTGTACCATGACGCCATCTCGAGACATTGTCGCAACTCCTTACAGCCTCCACCTTTTCTGGATCAGTACGTATTCCCTCCCCGTAAATGACATGTCCCAGGTAGACCAACCTCTCCCTGAAGAAGCAGCACTTCTTCCTAATCAGCCTGCCCCTTACCGGCGGAACACCTCCCTTAAATTCTCTACATGCTACTCTTTTGGAAGAAACCTTTCCAGGGACTGTGAATGCCATGCAATCCCGACTATTGGCTGTCATCGGTATCTGCCAGTACCCGTGGTTAATATCCAAAATGGAGATGAACCGGGCATAACGCAACCGCTCGAGGGAGTGTTTAATCCTGGGAACAGGATAAGCTTCTGGGATGGAATGCGATGCAGGACGATGCATATGCACCACTCGCCATTCTTTTTATTGGCTAAGACGATTGAAGCTCTTTGCGGACTACGCGATAGCTCGATGACACCTGCCTGGATCAGCTCATCCACTTATTCGTCAATCACCCTCTGCATGGCCGCATTCTTCGGATAACATGTCTGATTCAAAGGCTTGTCGTCCTTTAGACGGATCCGCGTGCTCCGCGATGTGCGAGACTCCCTGTAGCCCCTCGAAGAGTGCCAGTTCTGACTCCAAGAACTCCCTAAATTCCGGATCCAGATCCGGAAGATCCTCCTCCTGCGTTGCCGCAGCGTACTACCACTAACCATACAACACATAGGCTGGACAACTGAGCATTTTGCTTGGGCCTGTTGTCGCAAAAGCGGCTAGTCCAAAGTCGCCTTCGTTTTTGTTCGGGTTCGAGAGCGGCCGCACGCTCTATCAGAGAGCGTGTGTACGAAATACATAAGACTTGTGTGAGGCAACGGCAAAGCTGCTCTTTTTTATTGGCTTTATTCGCTCACACTACAGGAAACTTCTTTGGCTTACTCTCAGTGCTCTTTCATATTGTCTATTTACCGTTTAACTGTCTGTGTGTGTATGTGGCCGACAAACAAAAATACGCACAAATTTAATATTTCTCAAATGTCGGGGGCATTTCTTCCCTTTTGAAGGGAAAGGGTTTACCTCGTCGATGCGAAATTCTTGCATTTTAGCTCGATATCGTTGGTAAGGGTATGTGTGCATTTACGATTTGCGTTGGCATGTGTGTATTTACGATTTGTTGGACTTGCCATATTCACGCACACTTGCATATTTTGTATGCGCATGTGTGCCTGTTGGTTGTCAGCCTGCCTGTCCCTGTCGCAAATTTGACAAGATTTTTAGATTTTTGATATTCGGATCCTACACACACACACAATTAAGAAATCCTGCCGTCGTAGTTAAAGGTAAATTCGGGGGCGGCATTCTCATATATTCGGTGCAACTCCTGCGCCGACTCATATCTGGCATGGTGCATCAAAGCCCTCAGCTCTATTAGGTATTCTTTAAACTCTCCCCCACGCGCTGCCGGCGAAACTCTCATGCCCCACTTTCGGACTTGCTCCTGGACGTTTGCGAGAGGCTTGGCTTCCCACTGAGGATATGGCCGGGGAGTATAAGGACCACTATTAGTTTCGACAGGGACTCGCCCTAGCTCCGCGACGGCCGCTGTTCGGCAAGCTCCGTTTCTCCTATCGTCATGAGCCTCTCCCACACCCGTGACGGCTATGCTAGGGTTCGGACCGCCGGTACAGCTGCGAGCTCCTCAAGTCTGTTTCCGATTTGACTGAAATTCTAACTCGGCAAGCCGAGCCAAAATTTCGGATGTATGGCCTCCATCCTGTATGAAAGTGGATACCCACTTGTCAAACCCGAACTCATTGGCGATCGCCACCAGTTCTTCCTTGCGTCGCTGGTGGATTTAGCGCACGCCTAACCCCGGATTTTGGCACTCACCTGACTCCATGCTGAGTTTTTACTACTTACTCCAGGCTCTCCCTCTTGTAAACTCTCGCTCGATTTTCGGGTTTTACGTATATACAGACACACACAAAAGCATTGGCACAGCAAGCATTTTCTACTTTGCACCCATTTTGCGTCCGTTTTTGGTAACAAACATCCATCCAAACAAATTTACCTGTATAAACCAGTAAATATCGTACAAACATTTTTGGTCGATTTATTTTTATGCTTTTACCCATCTGGCAACGCTGTTAGCAAGAACATGTGTTGCAACCTACCGTTATTTGATGTCATCAATATTTGTCGAATTTAGACTTGCATTTTGTCTCAAACAATAAAAAAATATGAGTCCAAAACAAAAAGAAACCACTGAATCTCTACGCAAAATAATTTGATGTTTGCATAAGAAAGGTAAATCGTATGCTGAGATCGGGGAAATTATGGAAAGAAGCCGTTTCACAATTCGCAGCACAATGCGGATCATCGAAGCTATAGACCAAAAGGAGGAGCTGCGGTGCTTATTAAGTAGGGGATTGAATTTTCGTAAAATGAGCCAGAAAGGACGGAGAAATTGCAAATGGCCAGCATCCAGATTGTAACTAGCAGGAGAGAATTAACAATAACAACTACCAACATTGGAGTTCCAGCAACTTTTCAGCGGACTAGGAAGAATGTACTTAATGGGAGGAGACCTTAACGACAAAATCAGATGCGGGGGTTGTTTTAAAGCTGATGCAAGAATCAACTGCTTATTGAACGCCGTGCAAATTACACCAACGAAAGTACTATCTACAGGTCAAGCCACTCATTTGCCGTTCGCTCAAAGTTATCCCCGAGTGCTATTGATATCTTTTTGTACAACGGACATTGTAAGAAAGGTACTAGCAGAGGTACAAATCTCGGTCTCGCCAGGCTCAGCAAGCCTACGAGAAATTTGTTGGTTGCTGGGATGGTGCGTTTAGGGAGAGGGGAAGTGTTACAAATATCGCTCCTCTGTCTTCAATCCTCCTAGCAGAAAGGCCTGCGCGTATCCAGAACGACCGAGCTGCCCTTCAGCGTTCGAAGGATAGCGCAGCGGTCCCTACCGGAGTCCGTCTCAGGCCACACACAAACTACTGCTGGGATGGTTACGATGAGCAACGTAACGAAGCCTCGTCCCTCGATGCACTATACTTTAGGTTAGGGAAGAGGTTATGTTGAGCGACGTAATGAAGCTTCGTCTCCGGATACACTACGCTTTAGGTTGGAAAAGGGGTTACGATGAGCGACGTAATGAAGCCTCGTCTCTCACTTCACGTTAAGTTTGGAAGGGAGGTGATGTTGAGCGACGGAGGGTTAGGAGCTAGGAAGGGAGGGTTATGTTGAGTAGCGGCTAGCCACGCGAGAGATTAGTGTTAATAAAAGATGACAAAGATTAGCAGACATTCTTTATAAGTATCACTTTATTCACATAACCTTCTTTAATAACGTTCAGCACTACCCTATTCTGTTTCCCTACGAGAAAACCTTGCCGACTGTTATGTTATGTTATGTTCTCATTTTTACTCTCCGACACACGTCTACTTACTCTGATAGTCGCCGCAAAAGTGCCGGCACGCTCGTTAGCGTGCCGTGCGCTTGCCTCGGCCGCTCAACTTCGCCGCGAGCTTTCGCTCTTCGCCAACAAATTGAAGTTGCGCTCTCGAAGACGGTGTTGAGTAACTGATCAGCAACGCACGGTTACTGCGACGGCCGGCGGTTAAATTCGAACTCAAATTATGACCCTGATGGATACATGGCTCCTCTCTTATTCCAATAAATGTTTAACAATGCTTATCTCAGAAACGGCTTCTTGCCTTCTTTACTATTAATACTTGTAATACAAACAAAACAATAAAACTACAATTTTAACGGCTTCTTGCCGTGACTCCATATAGCTCGATTAACTATGAGCTTAACGGCTCCTTGCCGTGAATCAGGACTGTGGGGTGGCTGCTCTGGGTAGCCGCCTCGTCTTACTTCGTGGAGGTGACGGTTATGTCGCCTTTTGCGATTACCGTTCCGTTGTACTCTTGGCTGCCTTCTGTTATGCGGAAACGGGTTCGAAGATATCGGCCCAGGCGGACCATTATCTCTCCCTCGATGAGATCTATTATAGCCGCTGACGGAAGCATCCCGCGGGGAAATACCCTGCACCTTAAGGGGGTGGAATCGGAGGCGGGGCTTTTGACGGTCCCTGGTGCGTAGTACTCCTCGGCGCTTCCTCGGGACTGGTAGCCAGTGGGATTGCCTCAGGCCCGCTTCTTCGTCGAGCACCGACTCCAAGCTGGTGTCCCATCCGTCGAGCAAGCCCCCCCACAGCTCACTATCAGGGGGTCTTGGGGGCATTTGCGGGGAAACGGGTACCGTTTCCGCCTTCTTGGCCCACGCCTCTTCTATATCTGTCCGGTGGATGGCAACTGTCCATGCGTGTGACGGGCACCAGCCGTTGGTGTTTTAGGAACGAACCATGCCTCCTCCATCTCCTTCCGGGAAGTGGTGCGTTGCGTCCTCGTCTCTGGTCTGATGCTCCACCGTAACTATCTGGCAGACGGTTATTGGTGCCACCCAAGAGTCGAAGCGTCCACCTGGGGGAGTGACCAGGGCTCCACACCTACGGTTATACTTCCAGGGCTGGGCACCTCGGCCTCCAGGCGAGACTTTTTGGGGATCGTCACCACCATTCTTTCGCCACCGTTCCTTGTCGTTGGTGTCCACTTCGGCGGCGCTTGCCCCGAGTGGCCGTCTGACGACGGTGGCGGTGTCGCCGGCGTTTTCCGCCAGGAACCTTCTCCCGTGCTCACTTTCCCACGTTTTGAGGGGCCAGAGGGGGGGATTTGAGGGGATTCGCTACCCT
This sequence comes from Drosophila kanekoi, assembly GCA_037075305.1. Classification (NCBI taxonomy): domain Eukaryota; kingdom Metazoa; phylum Arthropoda; class Insecta; order Diptera; family Drosophilidae; genus Drosophila; species Drosophila kanekoi. The sequence goes on along the minus strand of JBAMCE010000093.1, from coordinate 325,670 downwards.
CCTCAGGGATCTTTGGCAGGTACCGTAGAGTAATCCGAGGGAATTGGCTGTTCGGGTCTGCCTCCAAACGGTGGAGGGCGAGGCGGCGGCGTCCTCCGTTACTGTTTCATGGGTCGTTGTGGGCTCCGGCGCCGGCTGGCCCCTATTATCGATGGGGTCCGATCCAGGGCAAAGCTGGTCGGGTTCAGCGCCGTCTGCTGTGGAGTCGCATGCTACCTCCGACGGTGCTTCCCAGCCGACTCAATCGATCCAGACTCCCGCGTAATGGCGTGTGCTCGTCCGTCTCGAGGGGTACGAATTCATCCTCGTTCGCTTGAGTGCCTACTTCGTCGGTTGTTGTTGGGGCTGTCCTTCCAGGCGACATTGCCGAGGGGGATGCCAATGAGGAAGATACACGCTTCTCCGCGAACGATGGCGAATTTCGCGAAAACGCAGCTTCGACGAACATGGTTGCAGCCTCGACGGCCATTAGCATTACCATCCCGTACAAACGTTCTATTATATTGGTCCGTCGGGAGTACAGTGTGCGACGGAAGTGTCGAGGCGGTTCCCCCTGCTGCCGCCTTCTATAAAAATCGCGCCCATGGCGGGGACCCCTTGGCAACCTCCGGCGCAGGTCCGGGGTAAGGCTCGGTATCCGCACTGCTGGCATCCTCGTCCGATGAGATCGCAATAATTTCTCGGTCCATCTGTAAATTTAACTTATTCGTAACTTATCCATTGCTTAGTTGGTCATACCCTATTCTCACAGTGTGGCTCACATTTTACTAAACCTATTCTGGCCACGCTATTGGTGTTAGTCTATTCTAAATCTAGTTTCGTTGGGCGGCAGGTGCCACTCTCACACCTCGCCTACTCGTGGGCATCCATAGATTCTGGTTCTCTAGCCTCGTCATCAGTCACTTCTTGGTGGAATGGCTTCAGCTACGAAATATTGGCCACCCTCTTCTTGCGTTCGCCGGCGCACGATGTTGGGGAATACGAATTGGACGACCCGATAGGGACCGTCAAATTTGGTTGCCAATTTGGCGGCGAAGCCTTCAGCCGCGTTGGGCTGCTGGTGCTGCAGTAGCAAGACCATCGAGTCCAATGAAGGTCGCCACTCTCGTCTCCGCAAGTTGTAGTGCCAGCCTTGTTCCTTTGACGACGATATAAAAGATTTCTTTTAGCCTATCCGTCTCCGTCCTAGGGTCGAACGCACTACTTGCGGAACCCGGAGTCAATCGTGGCTCCCTTCCCTGCATCAGGAAAGCGGGACTAAATCCTGTCAAGTCCGCCACACTTGTATTGACTGCTAGCGTAATCTCCGGCAATAGCTCGTCCCACGAACTCTGATGGCCTTCGATAAACTGCGCTATCATAGTCTTCACGGTCGTGTTTATCCTCTCGATAGGATTCTCTACTGGACCTCTACACCCAGGGACTCCAGCCTTGAAACTACGACTTGTAAATTGTACCCCATTGTCGCACACGAACTTTTAAGGCATCCCGAATCTGCCCAGAATCCTCTCTCGGAATGTTGTCTGCAGGTATGCCGCCGTGGCTCTCTTGAGAGGGACCAAATCCACTCAGTTCGAAAAGGCATCATGGAATACCAGTAGCATCATGGTGCCATGTTTTGACTGTGGAAGGGGTCCGGCGAGGTCCGTGCAGAGTACCGCCATCGGCTCTGCTACCTGTCTCGTCAGCATGCGATCCGCCTGTCTGAGTTGTTCACTCTTGAACTTTTAGCAGACTTCGCAGCATCTCATACCCGCCCAGTAGCACCTCTGGGCTAACCTTGATACCGTTTTCCTCACGCCTTGATGCCCGGCCGTGGGAGCATCAAAAAATTCCCGCAATACCCTCTGCCGTTGACGACTGGCAACGCATAGCTTCCAGCGGATGTAGCCCTCATCGTCCATCCGGTGGCCCAAATGCCTATATAGCTGCCCGTTTCCTTCTGTGTAGTTCGGTAACTTGGCCGGCTCTTCGTCGATTCTAGCACGCATACTCGCGATATAAATACACGCATCCTCTCTAGAGGATGTCTTGATAGTGCGTCGGCCGCGACGTTGAGCTTCCCTCGACGGTAGAACTGTTGCAGTTTCAATGCCCATCGCGCGATTCTTCCTGAAGGGCTCTCGATCGAATTGAGCCATTTGAGTGCCAGATGATCCGTTATCACGTCGAACCTTTACCCTTCTAGGTGGCAGCGCAACTTCCGGATCGACCATACTATTGCCAAGCACTCTTTCTCGGTGGCGGAATAGTTCATCTTTGTCAGCACTGCGCCGAGGCTATACTTACTCGCGTCAGTCTGCAAGACGAATTTGGCGGAAATGTCCGAACAAGCCAACACAGGGGCAGTCGTCAAGCTATCCTTCAATTGACGTAATGCCTATTCCAGTTACTGATCCCATGCCCATTTCCCGCCCCTTCTCTAAGAGAGCTGTGAGCAGCTGTACCTGAGTCGCGAAGTTGGGGACGAAGCCTGTACCATGACGCCATCTCGAGACATTGTCGCAACTCCTTACAGCCTCCACCTTCTCTGGATCAGTACGTATTCCCTCCCCGTAAATGACATATCCCAGGTAGACCAACCTCTCCCTGAAGAAGCAGCACTTCTTCCTAATCAGCCTGCCCCTTACCGGCGGAACACCTCCCTTAAATTCTCTACATGCTACTCTTTTGGAAGAAACCTTTCCAGGGACTGTGAATGCCATGCAATCCCGACTATTGGCTGTCATCGGTATCTGCCAGTACCCGTGGTTAATATCCAAAATGGAGATGAACCGGGCATAACGCAACCGCTCGAGGGAGTGTTTAATCCTGGGAACAGGATAAGCTTCTGGGATGGAATGCGATGCAGGACGATGCATATGCACCACTCGCCATTCTTTTTATTGGCTAAGACGATTGGAGCGCTTTGCGGACTACGCGATAGCTCGATGACACCTGCCTGGATCAGCTCATCCACTTATTCGTCAATCACCCTCTGCATGGCCGCATTCTTCGGATAACATGTCTGATTCAAAGGCTTGTCGTCCTTTAGACGGATCCGCGTGCTCCGCGATGTGCGAGACTCCCTGTAGCCCCTCGAAGAGTGCCAGTTCTGACTCCAAGAACTCCCTAAATTCCGGATCCAGATCCGGAAGATCCTCCTCCTGCGTTGCCGCAGCGTACTACCACTAACCATACAACACATAGGCTGGACAACTGAGCATTTTGCTTGGGCCTGTTGTCGCAAAAGCGGCTAGTCCAAAGTCGCCTTCGTTTTTGTTCGGGTTCGAGAGCGGCCGCACGCTCTATCAGAGAGCGTGTGTACGAAATACATAAGACTTGTGTGAGGCAACGGCAAAGCTGCTCTTTTTTATTGGCTTTATTCGCTCACACTACAGGAAACTTCTTTGGCTTACTCTCAGTGCTCTTTCATATTGTCTATTTACCGTTTAACTGTCTGTGTGTGTATGTGGCCGACAAGCAAAAATACGCACAAATTTAATATTTCTCAAATGTCGGGGGCATTTCTTCCCTTTTGAAGGGAAAGGGTTTGCCTCGTCGATGCGAAATTCTTGCATTTTAGCTCGATATCGTTGGTAAGGGTATGTGTGCATTTACAATTTGCGTTGGCATGTGTGTATTTACGATTTGTTGGACTTGCCATATTCACGCACACTTGCATATTTTGTATGCGCATGTGTGCCTGTTGGTTGTCAGCCTGCCTGTCCCTGTCGCAAATTTGACAAGATTTTTAGATTTTTGATATTCGGATCCTACACACACACACAATTAAGAAATCCTGCCGTCGTAGGTAAAGGTAAATTCGGGGGCGGCATTCTCATATATTCGGTGCAACTCCTGCGCCGACTCATATCTGGCATGGTGCATCAAAGCCCTCAGCTCTATTAGGTATTCTTTAAACTCTCCCCCACGCGCTGCCGGCGAAACTCTCATGCCCCACTTTCGGACTTGCTCCTGGACGTTTGCGAGAGGCTTGGCTTCCCACTGAGGATATGGCCGGGGAGTATAAGGACCACTATTAGTTTCGACAGGGACTCGCCCTAGCTCCGCGACGGCCGCTGTTTGGCAAGCTCCGTTTCTCCTATCGTCATGAGCCTCTCCCACACCCGTGACGGCTATGCTAGGGTTCGGACCGCCGGTACAGCTGCGAGCTCTTCAAGTCTGTTTCCGATTTGACTGAAATTCTAACTCGGCAAGCCGAGCCAAAATTTCGGATGTATGGCCTCCATCCTGTATGAAAGTGGATACCCACTTGTCAAACCCGAACTCATTGGCGATCGCCACCAGTTCTTCCTTGCGTCGCTGGTGGATTTAGCGCACGCCTAACCCCGGATTTTGGCACTCACCTGACTCCATGCTGAGTTTTTACTACTTACTCCAGGCTTTCCCTCTTGTAAACTCTCGCTCGATTTTCGGGTTTTACGTATATACAGACACACACAAAAGCATTGGCACAGCAAGCATTTTCTACTTTGCACCCATTTTGCGTCCGTTTTTGGTAAGAAACATCCATCCAAACAAATTTACCTGTATAAACCAGTAAATATCGTACAAACATTTTTGGTCGATTTATTTTTATGCTTTTACCCATCTGGAAACGCTGTTAGCAAGAACATGTGTTGCAACCTACCGTTATTTGATGTCATAAATATTTGTCGAATTTAGACTTGCATTTTGTCTCAAACAATAAAAATGTATGAGTCCAAAACAAAAAGAAACCACTGAATCTCTACGCAAAATAATTTGATGTTTGCATAAGGAAGGTAAATCGTATGCTGAGATCGGGGAAATTATGGAAAGAAGCCGTTTCACAATTCGCAGCATTGTACAACGCTTTAAAGGATCGCAAAACCTTGAAAACTCTGCACGGCAAGGCCACCCTCAGGTTTTAAGTGACCGCGAACGGAGCGATATAGTGCGTAAAATAAAAAGAATCCAAAAATAACATCTACACAAATACACAGTGCAAAAGTAAAATCGCTTATTTCTGCCATCTTACAGAAGTTACGTTATCCGTTTTATTTTAAAGAGAGAGAGAATATTAAGAGCTTTATGCATTTGTTTTGTATAATTATCTGCGTAGCAGAATTTGATTCTTTGGCTGGACAAAAGTATTTGGACATTACTTTTAGTTTTCATTAACGTTGAATCGCGTGCAGTAAAGAACACGTGCTCCAATTTCTTAGGTTATTTTTGAGATCTTTATAAATAACAATTATGGGCAAAAATCGTAAAATAAGTGAATTTATTGGAAACGAAATGGTAACGAGGTATAATGCAGGTAGAATATCTTAGCAAATTATACAAAGTACGTAGGCAAACAATTTATTACCAAATTAACAAAAATAAAAAGAACGTTTCATTAAAAAATAAGGCCAGACCGTGAAGACCTCGCAAAACCAAGCCCATAGAAGACCGTATAATTCTTAGGAAGTTTAAAGAAAATATGCTGATTACACCAAAAGCTGTGTCAATTGAGCTCAAAAAACACCATCAAATATCAATAAGTAGAAAAACTGTCGAAAGAAGGCTGGAGGAGGCAGATTTTTCTAATTATGCAGCTCGTCCAATTCCATTAATTTCAACAAAAAATAAGCTAAAAGGTTAACATTCGCCAAATCCTACATAAACAAGCCGCAGTTATTTTGGGAAAGAGTATTAAGGACGGATGAAAGCATTTTCGAATATCATGGCTCGAAGAAAAGGGTTTATTGTCGATTGCCAAAAAATGTTCGCAGAAAAATTACGCCAGTGTGCGAACGGGTACCACATGTTGGGGGATCGGTTATGTTCCGGGGATGCATGTGTTTCACTGGCTTGGGCGATTTGGTACCAATTGATGGGACAGTGAATAATGATAAATATTTACGTATTCTGAATGATCACGCATTTATTTCTGGTGACCGGCTCGTTGGTCAATCCTGTATACTGCAGCAGGACAACTCTCCATGCCACAAGGCCCATATAATAACTAAATTTTTGAAAGATATTGAAGACAATACTTTAGATTGGCCACCGCAAAGTCCCGACCTTAATATAATAGAGAACGTGTGGGCTTATATAAAAGGAAAACGAAGTTCAGATCTGTCCAGAACACGAGAGGAGACGATTGCTGAAGTTGAAGGACTTTGGATGGATTTTTCATTGGAAACCCTAAAAAATTTGGAGAAATCAATTCCAATTCCTGTAAAAGATATTAATGTTAAGGGAGGGTTTACTTTTTATTAATATTTTTTACAATCACCAAAATAAACTTTTTCTCTCTATTTGCTAGACAACATTGAATTGTCAAAATACTTTTTTGAAAGATCGATTTTTTTTCCTAAGCTGTGTTATTATAAATTAAAATTTTTTTTGCATTTTGGGAAGCGAATTATATTATTATTAAATAGAAAGTTGTTAAAATTTATTATCTCAATAAATCATTAGATATCGCCAAGGCAATCCTATTTTTCTAATGTCAAAATATTTTTGGCCACCATTGTATTTGCTGAAGTTCAACACAAATTTTGGAAAAGAAGTACACCCAATGACAAGCAGAAGGAACTGCATGAGGTCAACTACAATGCACGAGTTGCTAGACGTAAGCCACTCTGCCAATAAAATTAAACTTTTGGAGTACGCAAAGAAGTATAAAACTAAACCATCCGTTTTCTGGGACGAAGTACTGTTTTCTGATGAAAGCAAATTTAATATTTTTCGCTCAGATGGCAAAATTACTGTGGCAATTTCCAACAGAAGTCAGCTGAGAATGGTTTTATTGGAAGAATGGCAAAATATCGGGGTGGAAACAACCAGAAAATTGGTTTATTCTATGCCAAAACGTTTGGAGGCTGTTATAAAACAGAAAGGCTTGCCCACCAAATATTAGTTAAGTTTCATATCTAATCTTTTTAAGTTTTATAGTTATGTGTGCCAATACTTTAATGCCAGGAAAATGTGCTATTTATTTAATTAATTTAATAAAATTACTGTTATGTTTCTGTTACAAAACTAACTGATTTTTGTAGGAAATTAACTGGTTTATACAGGAAAATGGATGGATGCTTGTTAGCAAAAACGGACGCAAAATGGGTACAAAGTAGAAAGTGCTTGCTGTGGCAATACTCTTGTGTGTGACTGTATATATACATATATACATATATATGTATATATACAGTATGTCAAGAAATTGTTTTCACATTAGAAAAAAAAATGATTTTTCGACTTTCTCAGCAAAAGTAAATACTTTCAAATATTGTAAAATTTTTTTTTTTTAATTTATTATAGTTGCTTATAGTTTTTACTAATAGGATTCATAAAAGTAGAAATATAAAGTAGAATGATATGTGAAAAATAATTCAAAAACCAAAAAAAGGCGGTTTTGCCGCTGTCAAACAATTGTTTACACAAAAATGTTCTGCATTCCTTTTTGCGCTTATGCCGTGAATAGCGGTAAATTTACAGTAACTTTTGCCTTGCACATGCTCTGTTCTACGAATTTGGCTTTTTTTGAACTGAAAATTTTCGTTTGTTGCGCGTCAGAAATTATTTAGACACTCTTAAAAATGCCAGGCAAGAGATTATCGTTTGAGGTGGTCCAGTTAGTGTACTTTAATCACCAATCGGGTAAAAGTGCGCAGGAATTATCAGAAATGTTTTCTGTAACCCGCAAGACCATTTATAATATTATAAATCGCGCTGAAAACGAGGGAAGATTGGAGCCAAAGGAGCCGGTCGGAAGCATAAAATAAATAAACGAGCAGAGCGAGCATTGGTAAAAAAAAACGGGACCAAAATCCGATGCTTCGACGAGAACTCTTGCAAGAGAACTGAAGGAAGAGTTGGATCTGGATGTATCCCATGAAACTGTACGTCAGGCCATACTACGACACGAGTACAAATCAAGAGCTGCTCGCAAGAAACCAATGCTCTCTGATGTTAATGTTGGAAAACGATTGTCCTTTGCCACAATGTACCACAACCAACCTGCCGAATATTGGGATGACGTCATCTTCTGCGATGAGACGAAAATGATGCTATATTATAATGATGGGCCAACAAGAGTGTGGCGTAAACCATTAATATCTTAAGAACCCCAAAACATCATCCCGACAGTCAAATTTGGCAAACAGTCCATAATGATTTGTGGGTGCATCTCAAGCCAAGGAGTCGGAGATTTGGGTTTTGTTGAAAACACGATGAACGCACAACAATATTTAAGCACTTTGAACAACCAGTTGACAAGCAGCGCAAATAAATTTGGGCTTATAAACAAAAATATGCCGATTTTTAAATTTTATCACGACAACGACCCAAAGCATAAGGCGCATATGATACGCTTGTGGTGACTTTATAACTGCGGTAAAGTCTTCGATACACCTGCGCAAAGTCCTGATCTCAATCCCATCGAAAATGTGTGGGCTTTGTTAAAGAAAAGAGTGGCTAAAAGGCATCTTTCTACTTTCTATTACTACTTTTATGAATCCTATTAGTAAATACTATAAGCAACTATAATAAATTAAAAAAAAAAATATTTACAATATCTGAAAGTATTTAAATTTGCTGAGAAAGTCGAAAAATCATTTTTTTTTCTAATGTGAAAACAATTTCTTGACATACTTTATATATATACTTTCTAGATACATATACATATATACTTTCACTTTCTACATATAAATATATATATATACATATACATATGTATATACAAAAGAAAACTTAAAATAAAAATATAAAAATATAAACAAAAACATATATATATATATATATATATATATATATTCGCAAAACGCAGGAAAAAAAGGAAATGAAATTTCCGTTAATTTCACAAAAGTGAACAAAAAAATATTATAAAATAAAACTGTACTTAATATTCGTTTAAATCTTGACCATCCCGACCTTGTTCGTATTTGCCTTTGTTACTTATTATTTCACTTTTGTTTTAGATATTTATTATTATTGTTTCTTACATATTTTCCATGCGTTCATTTCACGAAAAAAAAAAAAATTTAAAAAAAATGGTTCATTTTAATGCTTTGTTCGATTAACTTTTTGTTGTTTCGCAGATATCTGTTATTATTGTTCACTTCGTTTTATTCAACTCACGCGTTCGCATTGCTCTCCCCAACTGTACTAACGAATTCACTTTTCACCGCGCGTGAACTGAATTCGTCCCACTGTACACACAATGAATATCTGCAAAATGGCAAAAATGTGTGCAAAGTCCAGTACACAAAGTGGAGAGCAGAAAATATAACGGTTGGCCGAAAAAGAACAGCTCGCGCGTCAGACGGGCGACGTCGAAGCAACGCTTGCACACGTGTACACAAGCGCGCGCCGCTGTCGCGACGCCTTAACGGCCGTTCGCAGCCGACGTCGACTGCGGCGCGCGTTTGTGCACACGCACTGAGAGTAAGCCAAAGCAGTTTCCTATAGTGTGAGCGAATAAATTTCATATAAGCACTGTTATTTTGATCTAAAAGATCACGATAGTTTTTTCTTCGTAAAAGATGGCAACATATGTACATACATATATTAAATATATAAACTTATTGTAATTGACAATAAAATTTTGTATAGCTGATTAGTGGTTGACCCAGAGGCATTTTTTACTTTTCTCATAAATTCCACCTTTTTAGGTATATTCTCTTCAAAACAACTCAATTTCAACTCGAAAGTAGTGCAACATAATGGTATACAGAAAATATTTCATTTTGAAGAAAATGGTATACACACTTTGTAGCAGGCTGCTGGCGACACAACAGTGAAGCTGCACCTCCTATCGATAGCTTGCTGTTAAGCATTGTTCGATAACTAAGAATAAGAAAAGAGTGTTAGACAATTATAAAAGGTCTTGGAGTCAGTCTTTAGCAGAGAAGCAAATAAAGTAAACGTGTTTTTGACTTGCTGAAGTTAAAGACTTTTGAATTGTAACGGCTCCTACAAATCTCAGAAGTTGGATAGTGAAAAACGCGATATGGAGATAAGCATTAATGATGTGACGGTGGCTACTTTAAAAAAATGGCTAGCAATTCTGGGCCAGCCGACCCAGGGCTCAAAAGCCGAGTTGTTGGCACGCCTTAACTTTGTGCCAACAAATAAACGCGGCAGTGCTCCCAGGATGGACGAATCTGACGAGGAGTTGGGTAGCAGCAACTTACCAGCTCAAGAAAATTTTCTACGGCAGCAGCAAGAAGAGATCTTCAAGGGCACGGAGTATCTAAAAACTTGCGCGAAGAAATAATAGCTGCACAAAATCTACTTGCTCATTTTCGCACACAAAGCGCAAGCAACAACCGCTCAGGCAAACAGCAGCAGATAGCGGAATACGACAGTAACGCGCAAAGCGGAGCAGACGAAATCAGCGACAGTAGCGAATATTATAGGAGAAAACGGCGACGACAGCGATCGCGACGCCCGCCGAGACGACGCCAGCGAACATTTTCGTTGCGAAATTGGGCAAGCACGCCGCACAGTGGCAAGAAGAAACGGCGAATGGGCTTCATCAGTATTCCAATTGGCAAAAGAGATCCTATTGGATTACGATGGAGCTGCGCCTGTTCGAAATTGGATTGCGCAGTTGGAGAATATTGCTGAGTTGTACAAGCCGAATGATACGCAACGTCGCTTGTTATGCGTTGCCAAGCTAAAAAGCAGCACTTTGAATTGGCTGCACGCAGATCCAACAAGGATAACGAAGCCGATTGCAGAACTGCTGGACAATTTAAATGTTGCGTTTGGCGGCAAATTATCAAAAGCCGATCTTCGACGTAAATTTGAAGCACGAATTTGAAAGCGTAGTGAAAAATTTGCGTTGTACTTTGACGCCAAGTCAATATTGGCTCGAGGTATGAACATGGACGACGAGGAGCTTTTGGATGGCCTCATCGATGGCACTCCGTCGGAGTATTTGCGAATACAGGCAAAGCTCCACAATTCGCTGGTGTGCTTCTGCCGGAGCAAAGTGGAACTGTCAAAAAAGGCGCACCACGAGGAGTTCCGAAAATCATCAGAAATGGAGACTCGCGCTGTTTTAACTGCAACTTTAAGGGGCATTTGGCAAAAGACTGTCTAAAGCCAAAAAGAGAACAAGGTTCATGTTACGGTTGTGGTGCAACTAATCACATGGTGGCCCAATGCCCATAGAGGAAGTCAAGGACCGGCAAAGAAGGAGGTCACAATTATGTAAGACGTATAAGAGTATTTTTTAATGATATCGCTGATCTCTCCATTGTTTCAGAATGCCTCATAGACTCGGGCAGCCCTATATTATTTATCAGGAAAAGTTATGACCCCAAAGGAGTAGAAATCCAACCACTTACAATTAAATATTTCGGGCTAAATGAAAGCCAGCTAAACACATATGGAAAAGTTCTATGTTATGTTTTAAAAGAAAAAATTAAAATTTATTTTCATTTAATAGTGGTGTCTGATGAGTCTATGAGGTGGGGGTGGTAATGGGGAGAGATTTTATGGAAAATTGTAACTTAAACATTGACCTAAACGCCTTGAAAATGATTTCAGTCGAGTGTAATGAAAGCAAAATAAATGAGCAATCTAATCACGCGTTTATGTTAGAGGACAAATTAATTGAAAGAAAAGACTTAGCAGAAACATTAACGAAAAATAAATTGTTAGAAGATAAATTTTTAGAGAGTAAATTGTTAGAAGATAAATTGTTAAGAAGTAAATTGTTAGAAGATAAATTGCTAGCAGTCAACGACAAATTGTTAGGTGACGAATCAATAACAGGCAAGTGTGTGGACGGTAGATCGTTCGATAAAAAACTGTTATATAAGTCGTTAGAAAAGGAGAAAGGGTCAAAGGAGGATAAAATTAGTACAGAGGATTTTCAAATTTTAGAAGAGGATTTTGAAATAAGAATGTTACAAATATATGATTCAGATACAGAAGCTAGTGAAAAGGTTTATAACATTGGAGAGCAGGTAGGGTATGCAATAAGAAACAAATTTATACAGATGCTAGATGCTACATACATAAAGGCAAAGAGACCAGATAGCCTTAAAATTAGATACGAAATGAAGATTACAGTCGAGAAAGAGAAGCCATTTAGTTGCTCGCCTAGATGATTATCGTACACAGAAAAAGAGAAATTACAAATAATGTTAAAGGAATACCTTAGAGATGGCATCATTCAACCCAGTAGCTCCGAATATGCTTCTGCAATTGTTTGAACTAAGAAAAAAACCGGAGATTTGAGAATGTGTATTGACTTCAGAAGACTAAATAAGATCACGATTAAAGACAATTATCCGTTGCCTTTAATCGACGACTTGTTATATAGGCTTGTAGGTAAAACCATATTTACTAAGCTTGATTTGAAAATCGGATATTTTCACGTTTTTGTTGAGAAGGAATCTATAAAATACACATCTTTCGTGACCCCTTTAGGACAATTTGAATTTTTAAGAATGCCCATGGGATTGAAAACAGCCTCTCAAGTATTTCAAAGATCTATTAATAACATATTTTCGGACATGATAAAGGATAATAAAATAATCGTATACATGGATGATATTATGATTGCCAGCAGGAATACATACGAACACTTAGAAACCATAAAAGTAGTGTTTAAGCGTTTAGTAGACAATAAGTTAGAGTTGAGGCTGGATAAATGTGATTTTATGCAAGACCATATAAAATATTTAGAGTTCGAAATCTGCAAAGACGGTATTAAAGCCGATGAAAAAGGTTTAGAGGCAGTAAAAATTTTCCGATATAAATATCGATAAAATTCAACATTGCAAAGTTTTTTGGGACTTTGCTCGTACTTTAGGAGATTCATTAAGGATTTCTCAACAATCGCAAAACCTTTATATGATTTGTTGAGAAAAGACAAAATATTTCAGTTTGGGGAAAACGAGCTAAGTTGTTTTGTGTATCTTAAGGAGAGATTGTTGAAAGCACCGGTACTATCGATTTATGATCACAGAAATGAAATTGAGTTGCACTGCGATTCTAGCGCCTTAGGATTTGGAGCAGTATTGATGCAGAAGAAACAAGATGGCAGATTGCATCCGATATTTTATTTTTCAAAGCGAACAACTGAGACGGAAGCGAAATACCACAGCTTTGAGCTGGAGACCTTAGCCATTATTTATGCATTACGAAGATTCAGGATATACGTGCAAGGAAGGCGGTTTAAAATCATAACTGATTGCAATTCACTGACACTGACTTTGAACAAGATAGACCTTAATCCCAGAATTGCAAGGTGGGCGTTAGAGCTACAAGAATTCGATTATGAGATAGTACATAGAGCAGGTAAGCAAATGCCACACGTTGATGCATTGTCGAGATGTCATAACACGATTATGATAACAAATAACTTGGAAACCAATTTAGTAAAATGTCAAACAAGAGACGAGAAAACAAGGGATATTAGGAAATTGTTAGAGGTAGGTGAGCTTAAATTGTTTGAAATGAGAAATGGAGTAATATATAGAAAGACGAATGACAAAAGATTACTTTTCTATGTGCCAGAAGAGATGGAGGACCACGTGTTATATAAATACCATGACGAGCTTGGGCATATTGGTAGGGACAAGATGTTAGACGCAATAGGAATAACTTACTGGTTCCCGAACATGAAAAGAAAAGTATTAAGTCATATCGAAAACTGTTTAAGGTGCATAGCATTTTCACCTAAGACAAGAAAAGGAGATGGGCTATTGCACAGCATACCAAAGGGCAGCAAACTTTTTGACTTAGTCCATATAGATCATTACGGACCGGTAGACAGCAGAGCAAAGAAATATATATTTGCAGTTGTAGATGGGTTCACAAAATTTACCGAACCTGAAAACGGACAGCCATGGGACATTATCATCGAAAAAGTAGAATACACTTTGAATAGCACTTAGCATAGTAGCACCAAGTATTTTCCTAGCACAATGTTATTTGGGTTACCACAAAGGGAAAAATTATTGACGAACTAAGTGAAAAGTTAGAGTAAACCAAAATATTAGACGCAACAGACGAGCGAAACTTAGAAGATGTTAGCCAAAAAGCGCAGCACAACCAATCAATAGCACAGGCGAGAAATGAAAATTATAATAACAAAAAGCGGAAAGTTCCGGACGAATACAAGACTGGAGATTTTGTTATGGTAAAAAATTAATACCTAAAAATAAGAGCCCATATATAATAGACAAGGTGTTAATAATTATAGGTTCTTGCTCAAAGACATTGAGGGTTTTCAGTTATCTCGAAATCCTTATCAAGGCGTTTGGAGTGCTCAGAATATAAGACATTGGATACAAAATTGAAGATGGGAACCACTAAATTGTTCAAGCAAAATAAAATAAGTAAACCCAAATGTTAATTTAAAAAGCCAATGACGTATACCTGTAAACCTATATGTTATTTAAAAGTCCACACAATTGTGTGTTATAAAAACTATTTGGCTGAGATCGAGGACAATCTCAAAGCCAGGATGGCCGAGTTGTAGCAGGCTGCTAGCGACACAACAGTGAAGCTGCACCTCCTATCGATAGCTAGCTGTTAAGCATTGTTCGATAACTAAGAATAAGAAAATAGTGTTAGACAATTATAAAAGGTCTTGGAGTCAGTCTTTAGCAGAGAAGCAAATAAAGTGGACGTGTTTTGGACTTCCTTTAATTGACTAAATACAGATAATAATGAGCTCATCGTACCATTTTGTTTTGGATGGCAACGAAAATGGAGTTGGATACGGCAATAGTCCAAATTACAGTCAAACAGGTAACATATTCACATAATTTTACAGTTTATATATTTTCTATTCATTTTTATTTCATATATATTTGGAATTACCTAATAATCCAGCAAATATTATTTCAGAAGCCCAATGCAATCATTCCCGTAAAGTAATGAAAAAATTTCAAACTTTATCCATACTTAATAGATTTTTTGTAATATATTTGCAGAACTATTGATTTTGATGAATGAGATAATGAGGCAAAGCGATTGTCAAGGAGCAAAAATTATTTAATTAAGAAATGAAATTTCTATAATTAAGGGACGAGCTTGCGGAGAGGCGCACAAATAGCACAAACCTTTATATATATATATTTCCAAAGTATGGGAAAAATATATATTCGAATTTAGTGTGCAAATTAGTACAATTATTAATAATTGTTTTTTTTGAAACATATACCATTTCTATTAATAAGGGTGTCAATGCCGCGACGCGCCAAATAGTTTTGTATATGTGTCTCATCTCACGTTAAGTCGGGGTTTCGGGAAATTCCACCCGCAAGTATGAACAAATCGCGAGAAACGTTTGTATAAACTTTTTATTTTACCATCCGATCAATTTTAAAGTTCTTTGCTTAAATTCATTTGAGGGGTGTTTTACACTTTTCCAAAAATGTATTCCTCCTTGGTGGAAATGGGGGCAAAGATTTGGTGGATGACGGTTTGCCCTAAAATTCATTTTCAAGAATCTATATGAAAAATCATTTGAGACGTGTTTCGCATTTTTCGCAAAATCTAAACTCATTCGGTAGAAATGCGATTCAAAGATTTTTTGGGCTAACTTTTAAGTGGTGTCCGATTTGCTTCAAACTTATTTTTAAAGCTCTACATAAAAACTTAATGAATTCATGCATCAGCGACTTGGGAAAGTACACCCACAACAGTGGTTAATAAGCGAAAATCCTTGGTATGAAACTTTTTTGTTAACCATCGGATCGGCTCCAAACTCATTTTCAAATATCTTTTCTCAAATTTTTTTGAGGGGTGATGCGCACTATTCTCTACTTCGTGGGAATGGGGGTCAAACATTTGAGGGTGATGTTTAGTGCTTAAATTCAATTCCAATGATCCATAAGAAAAAGCATTTGTGACCCCGTTCACATATTTCGCAGAATCAAAGCATCCTCAGTAAAAAGTGCAATTCAAAGATTATTTTGGTGTTGTTTTAATTTTTTCCGATTTGGGAAATTCCACCCACAACCGTGGTAGATTGGCGGAAAACGATTGTATCAGAGTTACTTGCTTACCGTCCGATCAGTAAAATCATTTTAAAGCTTTTTGAAAATATTTGTTTTATACGTGCCACGGGCAAGGCCGTGCAATACCCGTTATTTATTACATATGTCAATAAATTGTTTACTGTGAAGGACCCTATTCATAACTTAATTAAATCAACATAATAAAGGTTGGAATATATGTACATATGTATACTACTCAAGGCATGATACAGAATTCTTTAAAATGTGACGTCATAATTTCTTATATTAATGCGCCGTGCGTGAAACCCTTGATTTGAACAGCATGGTCTCCTGGCATTCAAATGTTCTACCTACTTGCGCTGTGGCTCGGCTCTGCAACAACAATTTAGTAACCAAATTGCCCGTCGGCAGGTATGTCGTGCGAAGCCTCAAAGGCCAGATGAAAGGCCAGA
This sequence comes from Drosophila kanekoi, assembly GCA_037075305.1. Lineage (NCBI taxonomy): Eukaryota > Metazoa > Arthropoda > Insecta > Diptera > Drosophilidae > Drosophila > Drosophila kanekoi. The sequence continues at coordinate 309,277 of JBAMCE010000093.1, read as the reverse complement.
CTAAAAATTTTGCCTCGCATTCAAATGTATGGGCGTTACTCATCTTCTTGTTGAGAGAATGTAGATAGAGCAGCTGGTGTAGCATAAGTGTTGTATTTTATCTCGACTGTTGTGCAACTGTTAAGTCTGCAGAATGTGGCCATTGCTAAACACAATTAGAAATTTGATATGCAATAAAGGTTTCCCCCTTTTTCGTTGATCGTTATGCGAAACTTGTTCGTTAAGGAATATGCGTCTAAAATATTTAAGCATGCCATATTATACATATTATATGTATATTAACACAGATACTCTTGTTTAGATCTAACTTTATTTGTATATTATATTGAATATAGACTTAGCTGTAGTAAATGTAGTAAAAATATTAAAAATTAATAAGTACTAATGTAGTAATTAGGATACCACATTAAAAAACGCGCTGTTAATTCTTCCTCAATGGTGGCGTGGAAAGAGTTAAATAACATATTTTTGGCTAATTTAACAAACTGCAATAACCGTACGATTAACAAATGCATATTCACCAACAAGTAAATAAATATTGAGGTTTTACAATTTAAAAATTTGCGCTCAATATGCTATTGAATTTATAACTGGAATTACAATTAATGTGTATATATATTTATATAGTGCTTTATGTGACTATTAGCACTAACCATACAATGCATAGATACACCAAACAGCCTTTTTATCGAAACACGATTATTCGCAACGAGGGAACCCCAAGGGTCTCTGAGACCATTTTAGTGTGCCCAGATTGAGTAAGACTGCTGAGAGTGACAGCCGAACGGCGGCCTCAAAAGCCGAACGTTCAGTATGAAGCCGCATCTCGCTAAGCGCACGTCGCTGCGGCTGATGCATTTTCTTAATATATGTATGTTAGTTTAAAATCCAACAGCCCAAATACATACATATGTGTATACGCATGTGCCTCGCACTCACTCATTCCTTTGCGCACATGTGTGCATCTCTTTCTCCCTGCATAGCTTCTCACAAAACCCCGAGATCTACACACATACATACATATGTTTGTGTTGTGTTGATGTGCACAAAAGTAGATCAGAGCGTTTGTCGCGAGCCAGAGGATTTTCTTCAATTGTGTGCCCTTTTTGCCTGTGGTAGTGAAAGGCACACACATTCAAATGCTCTATCATGTATTTCTTCGTCCAGTTAGGCAAAATGAGAAGAATTTTATCTATATTTATTTAATAAACAATTAATTGACCTAAATTAAATATTTATATTTATTCTTTATTTACTGTGGGGACCTATTTTGCTTAAAATAATACAATATCTAAGTAGTATTTCTACAAGGGTAATTGTTCGTCGGCTTGTCAGGGAATTCTAAGAGAACACCAAAAATTGAAAAGGTTTAATTTTTTCGACTTGCTGCTTGTGCACACGCACACTCTTTCGAGTAAGCAGTTGTATGAAATTTTTAGAGGGCTTGCCCTGTTTATGTGCAAAATTGCTATTTTCCATGCTTGTTGTAGGGTAAGGGTACCTGAACGTTGACATGTGTACATTATAACTTTTTCGGCCGGCCAAGCACGCACACTTACACACTTTTCTATGTGGATGGAAGCACCTGTTTTCATTGACTGTTCGCACATTTGTGTGTTTTGCGGCCGCAAGTCCACCGCAGGCATGCCAAATCAAACAAGGACCGTGCCCGTCGCCCAAATTTACGCACCCATTGATAAAAATATCTCTGGCTCACTACAAATACTTGATCGCCTCATTCACACACATTTGTGGGTGTATATGTGTGTGTAAAGCTCGAAATTTAGAAATGCCAAAACCTTAAAATCTTGTCAAATTTGCATCGGGAAGGCAGGCAACCAACACGCACACAAACTCATAAATGCTTCCATCCATATAGAAAAGTGTGTAAGTGTCCGTGCTTGGCCGGCCCAAAAAGTTATAATGTACACATGTCAACGTTCAGGTACCCTTACCCTTACAACAAGCATGGAAAACAGCAATTTTGCACATAAACGGGCCAAGCGCTCTACAAATTTTATACAACTGCTTACTCGAAAGAGTGTGCGTGTGCACAAGCAGCAAGTCGAAAAAATTTAACCTTTTCAATTTTTGGTGTTCTCTTAGAATTCCCTGACAAGCCGACGAACAATTACCCTTGTAGAAATACTACTTAGATATTGTATTATTTTAAGCAAAATAGGTCCCCACAGTAAACAAAGAATAAATATAAATATTTAATTTAGGTCAATTAATTGTTTATTAAATAAATATAGATAAAATTCTTCTCATTTTGCCTAACTGGACGAAGAAATACATGATAGAGCATTTGAATGTGTGTGCCTTTCACTACCACAGGCAAAAAGGGCACACAATTGAAGAAAATCCTCTGGCTCGCGACAAACGCTCTGATCTACTTTTGTGCACATCAACACAACACAAACATATGTATGTATGTGTGTAGATCTCGGGGTTTTGTGAGAAGCTATGCAGGGAGAAAGAGATGCACACATGTGCGCAAAGGAATGAGTGAGTGCGAGGCACATGCGTATACACATATGTATGTATTTGGGCTGTTGGATTTTAAACTAACATACATATATTAAGAAAATGCATCAGCCGCAGCGACGTGCGCTTAGCGAGATGCGGCTTCATACTGAACGTTCGGCTTTTGAGGCCGCCGTTCGGCTGTCACTCTCAGCAGTCTTACTCAATCTGGGCACACTAAAATGGTCTCAGAGACCCTTGGGGTTCCCTCGTTGAGAATAATCGTGTTTCGATAAAAAGGCTTTTTGGTGTATCTATGCATTGTATGGTTAGTGCTATTAGCAAGCTTTAACCATGTGTTGTTTTGCCAACTTTTCTAGTACTTTTAGTTGCAAATATAGTAATCTTAGTCAATCTGATGGTTACGATGCAGACTTAATAATATATTATTTATTAACACATATCTATTTATAGTATATATATATATATATATATATATATACTGTGCGTATATGTATATAACGAATATATAAATATATATGTGTTAATAAATTATATATTATAAGCTCTGCGAAATAGATATACATATATTAAAATGTTGCATTCTGGATTGAGTTTGCAATTAGTTGCAACTATATTTAGCCATGTTCAACTTAAATATTTATAACGTTGGCAGCGGCGGTTTTGGGTCGACCCTGGGGCTGTGCTCTAGTTGTGCCGAGCGGCTCGGAGTGGTGGAGTTATCAGTCAGTTTTCAACGGACAGCCGTTGCACTATGGTTGCAGCAGCTCCAGCGTTGTCCAGCGGTCGCTTCATTGAACATAATACACATACACACTCACAGATTTAAAGATGCTAACATGGAACATAAACTTAATGTATAAACAAACTCTTCACTGCCTTACATAACTACAAACGATTATAAAACATGCTCAATCCTATCGAGTTACAATATGCATAAACACACTCGCACGCACGCACACAGACAGGCGGCACAGCGTCTTCAGCTGCTCCAAGCTCTTGAAGTCTCCTGAATATTAAACTTTAGTTAAGTTAATTTATCATTATAGACATTAACTCACCTTTTAGAGCATGCACCACAATGCTTATTTTATTTGTTGATACCTAAAGAGTATATTATTAAAAAATAGTTTTAATTAATTATGTTTATGGCTACTGTCAGTCGTTATAATTAGATGCGTCCGCTGGCGTGATAGCAGCAATGCTGGGTACTTAGCACACGTATTGGCAGGTTCTGCTTGTCCAAGGTTCGATTGAGTACACCTGTCAATATGGTCGTATCATTGTATTTATCCTCGCTGCGCTTCAAATCAACGTGAAGTGTCGAGTGCAGGGCGTGCACGCTGGCAGCTGTGCGACTGGACAGAATCGTAAAAGCATCGAGTAAATACCTCAAATGTTTGTAAATATATGAACATGTATGTATTTAAATTCAATAGCTTAAATGCAGCTATGTTAGGGGCTGCCAACTTATGAAAAATGCTTACCTATGGGAACATAAAGATGCCACCATGTGAGAATAAGTAAAAGTACACATGACGATGAGTATTTTGTGAGCATATTATTTATATACAACAAATATTTTATATAGTTGTTGAAAAAATCTACAATTTGGGTTATTATCTGTGTATAAATAGATATAGATGCAAAATATAGATTTTTATTGTGAGCCTAATAAAAAAATATTTATCGCCATGTATAAAAAGAGTGACTGGTATTTTAATTATGCACTTATTTTCACAGATTGTCAGTTTCGCTCGTTTGTATGCTAGACTAATAATAGGTTGGCAGGGTCGTACATAACGGCGCTTTTATGTATCCAAAAACAACGGCGCAAATTCCATACGGCGCCAACTAGCTTTAATATTATTTTCTAACAATTATTTATTTCTAATAATTTTCTAATAATAATGAATTATTTTCAAGTTATTTTTTTTACTATTTATTTTTAATATGAAAATATTTATAAAATATATTTAATAAATATATATCAAATGAATATACATATAAATGTTTAAGGATCGCATATAAATGTCATTATGTGAGTCGCCTCCTGTTGTATCCACGGCTGCTGCGGCTGCATCCACACCTGCTGCGGCTGCATCCACACCTGCTGCACCTGCATCCACGCATGTTGCGCCTGCATACACGGCTGCTGCGGCTGATGCACCCACGGCTGAGGCACCTGCAGTGGCTCCTGTTGCTGAGGCGGCTGTTGCGTCTGCGGCGGCTGTTGCATCTGCGGCGGCTGTTGCGTCTGCGGCGGCTGTTGCGCCTGCGGCGGCTGCGGCACACGCCATTGCTTCGACAACTTTGCCAATTCCTTTTTTATAATATTAATTTGTTTCTGCTGCTCTCTTATTAATTTTTGTTGCTGGGCAACTTTATTTTTAAGGGCAGCAAAGTTCGAGGGCTGGCGCTGCTTTAAGAATTTACTTTTTTTTTTTTTGGCAAATCAGCCATCAGAAATCCAACGCTCTCGTACATTGCGAAATTCTATATGTATAACAATTTCAAATATTGCCACCATTTGAAATATGTTGAAATATTGCCACCATTTTACAGTATGAAATATAATATTGCCAGGTTGTTTTTTTTTTGTGTTAACATAGGGTGTAATGCGATGAATAGAAAAATGAGAATTTCTCAAAATCTGTACCGACGATTTTAATGAGATAAATAACAAAAGGATTGATAAATGGTGCTCTATATGCACAACTACCGTGCATTTGGGGCCATTATCGGAGAAATTAAATAATAAAGGTTGAAATATTGTCGCCATATCGATAAATACAAATGTTAAGTAAATATTGCCAGGTTGTTTTTTTGCATTTGCATTATCAATGGTCAAGATACCAAAGTATCAATTGATCGCCTCAATCCTGCTTTCATGGAAACACAACAACAATCAATGACAACGAACGCAGAAGCAACATCGCCATCAGGTCAACAACAAGACGCATCCAAGGATACTCCCAACACACCTCTACTGCTTCAACAATCCACTTTTAAGTTCCATTCATATAACCAAAAGCACATATGTCTTCTACGATTGTGTAGGAGTGGTCATGGAATATGGATGCTTCATGATTTTATTCTTGAATTTTTAATATTTTTGAAAAATCTTTTTTAAACATTCCAACTATTAGTCTTTAATTATGCGATTTTTTCCAACTTTCCTTGTGCTTGGTAAGTTTTCGCTTGTTAGACATTTCATCGAATCCTTTTTCAGTTTTTGATTGATATTTCTTCATTGTAGGCCTTACAACTAGTTCATTAAGCGGTTCCAGAATACCCGGTTTTGCAAGTTCAACTTGTCTAGCAATGGACTTTAACAACTCATGCAGCTTTCGGATAAGTCGTCCTAGCTTTAAGCCGCTTTTATTATTTGTCTTAATAACACTATATTAAAGTGTTATAAAGAATGATTCTATTGGCCCATTACTGGTTCTTTTATTGGATCTATTAATAAAAGTACATATAATATTGGTCCAAAAAGGTCCAAAGTCCAAAAAATATTTGTTTAAAATTAGGTCCAGCATTTCTGGACTAAAATAAATATGTGACGTACAGAAGTTGCTCTTATATTGTGAAACAAGTTCTGTAACTTCTGTACGTATTTCTTGAAACTTAAGTTGAAATAGTCTTTTTCGGCAATGGACAGCAAAGTTGGATCATCGACAACTTCCTTACTTTCTCCAAATTGTATACGGTCTATCAAATAAAATGTGGATGGATCTTCGCAATATTTAGCAAAATAATTAATGACATCATCCACAATATTATTAACATATGGAGAAAGAAGAATGATTGCAGTGTTTCGGAACCATTTTTCTAATCCTCCAATATTTGTTATTGAATATGCACAACCCAAGGCATTTCTTAAAAGTGATCTGAGATCAATATTGTCCAAACCAACTACTTCATCTATGTTGCGACACATCATTTTGCTGTAGTGGCTCGTACAAAATTGAACGCAGACTTTTGGAAACGTGCGATTTAAATTATACAAAAAACTAAAACAAATTTCATTGTACGTTGCAAGATCAATGTTGTTATATTCTTTTAAAATGGCTTCAATTATTGCAAAGCTGACATCAGTTATATTTCTTTTGCAAATAGGCCATTTTAATTTATTTTTTATGCAAAACTCGCGTAACTCACATAGAAATCTGCCTATATCTGACGATGTATGATTGGAGAGAATTGCATGTGCGACAGGAAAAACGCAACCAATGAATATAAAAATGTGCGTTTTTTGACAAAGTTCATTGGCTGTACTACATTCCCAGTCGCGTCAATATGCAGTGTGTGTATTTTTAAATGGGTCAACAACATACTTATATGTTGTCTGTCCCACAAAAATACTTTTAGTTTCGTAGAAAGAAACTGAATGAAGTTACCATACCCATTAGAAATCATATCGAAGGTATCTTTGGATCTCTGTCAAAATCAAATTTTCCATTTTCCTCAGAAATTAAATTTCTATAAAATGGTAGTTTCTCATTAGTAATCTGATCATTACCAACTCTGGCTCGAGACATATTGATTTTGTTAATTTTTTTTTATCTATATTCAAACGCAGAAGAGTTTCTAATGGAAGCCTTTTCTATAAATCTATTTATTGCTCTGCACTGCGTTGACTTTTTAAGGCCAATTGTATGGGAGATATGTGGGCTGCTTGTGTATACACTTACAACACCGTCAAATGTCCCACGGAACAAAAAGTAGTTGCATGAAGGATCTTTGCAGTAGCCATATGCAGCAAAAGAATTTTTGTTAAGTCGAATTGACTTAAAATACAAAACACATGCGTTATTATGAGAAGTGTATGCTTCTCGAATAATGTGTTCAATGCCTTTTTTTTTTGAAAACATCGCACACAATTGATTTAAGGTGGCCATAAGTTCTTGGATATGCAATTACCAACTAACTGAACTACTCTATTTAAGCTATCATGAAAATTGTGGTATTTTTTCCGAAAGCATTTTAATGTCGCTTCGACAAAGCTTGCGTCATTATTAAGCTCAGACGGAGAATTTTTAGGCTCATTAACACTATAATAAGAATTATTATTATCTATGCTGGACATATTACTAATAATATTGCTAATTTCTAGTTTACTGCTTACATGATGGCTACCATTAGATACGTCCTGGCGTTCTTCTAAATAGGCTGCCTGAAACTGGTAAAAAAAACACAAATTAGGTTTATAAAAAATATTAGTGCAATATGATTATTTACGCGTTTGAAACTTTTCATAATAATCTTTCGATTCTTAGCGTTATCTGCCAGTTGAAAATCTGTCCAATTTCGCTCTATAAACTTATTGTTAACAATAAGTAATATAGATTGAAAATGTGTTGGACTTAAATCTCCAACTGGAGATATTATGTTTCTGGCAATGGCTTCTTGTATGGCATCACGAAATCCAAAAAAGATGTTCCTTAAAAATTTTTTTATATATTAATATATATATATAAAATATTATCTATTTTTAGTTTTTAGTTTTAAAGTTTCAGTACAATTCCAACAAATTTTAAAGATATACTAACGACTAACTTATGCGAAAATGAATAGTTTATTTAGGTAAAAACAAGTAATTATTCTAGGTAAAAAACAAGTAAGCTCTAGTTGGGGGTGCACGGCTAGGGGATACCGTTCCTATCAACAACAAACGCCGTTTGCACCAGATGCTGCCGGGGCGCTGGCTATAAAATGAAAGTACCTGATCTGCATTCACTATTCAAAAAGCTACTTGCGGGCAATAGGAGCTACTACGTTCAAAATTTAAAGTCAATAGTTCTCAAAGATTTGTATTCGACGCGTGCATACACGGACGGACAGACAGACGCACTTGGCAAGATCAACTAGGCTATTGATGCTGATCGAGAATACATAAGGGGTCGGAGATGCTTCCTTTTGCCTTTTACATACGGCTGCACAAATACATTATACCCCTTTTACCCATTTTTAATGGGTTCAGGCTATAAAAACGCGATCACAATCAGTCAATAAAGAAAATCTTACCGTTTTGCGATTCCTGGAGCCATTTCAAATTTGTTTGATTAAAATATAAGCAAATTAATAACAAATTAATTAATACAAAAATATGTGTATATATTTCTTTAAAATTAAAAAGCATGGAAAGCTAAAGTGCCGCTATGTTAGGGGCTGCCAACTTATGAAAAAATGCTAACCTATGGGAAAAAAGATGCCACCTTGTGAGAATAAGTATTTATATAAAATAAATATTTTATATAGTTGTTGAAAAATTCTACAATTTGAATTATTATCTGTGTATATATAGATATAGATGCAAAATATAGATTTGTATTGTGAGCCTAATTAAAAACTATATCGCCATGTATAAAAGGAGTGACTGCTATTTTAATTATGCACTTATTTTCACAGATTGTCAGTTTCGCTCGTTTGTATGTTAGACTTATAACAGGTTGGCAGGGTCGTACATAACGGCGCTTTTATGTATCCAAAAACAACGGCGCCAATCAGCTTTAATATTATTTTCTAATAATTATTTATTTCTAATAATTTTCTAATAATAATGAATTATTTTCAAGTTATTTTTTTTACTATTTATTTTTAATATGAAAATATTTATAAAATATATTTAATAAATATATATCAAATGAATATACATATAAATGTTTAAGGATCGCATATAAATGTCATTATGTGAGTCGCCTCCTGTTGTATCCACGGCTGCTGCGGCTGCATCCACACCTGCTGCGGCTGCATCCACACCTGCTGCACCTGCATCCACGCCTGTATACATGGCTGCTGCGGCTGATGCACCCACGGCTGAGGCACCTGCAGTGGCTCCTGCTGCTGAGGCGGCTGTTGCGTCTGCGGCGGCTGTTGCGTCTGCAACGGCTGTTGCATCTGCGGCGGCTGCGGCACACGCCATTGCTTCGACAACTTTGCCAATTCCTTTTATATAATATTAATTTGTTTCTGCTGCTCTCTTATTAATTTTTGTTGCTGGGCAACTTTATTTTTAAGGGCAGCAAAGTTCGAGGGCTGGCGCTGCTTTAAGAATTTACTTTTTTTTTTTTTTGGCAAATCAGCCATCAGAAATCCAACGCTCTCGTACATTGCGAAATTCTATATGTATAACAATTTCAAATATTGCCACCATTTGAAATGTGTTGAAATATTGCCACCATTTTACAGTATGAAATATAATATTGCCAGGTTGTTTTTTTTTTGTGTTAACATAGGGTGTAATGCGATGAATAGAAAAATGAGAATTTCTCAAAATCTGTACCGACGATTTTAATGAGATAAATAACAAAATGATTGATAAATGGTGCTCTAAATGCACAACTACCGTGCATTTGGGGCCATTATCGGAGAAATTAAATAATAAAGGTTGAAATATTGTCGCCATATCGATAAATACAAATGTTAAGTAAATATTGCCAGGTTGTTTTTTTTGCATTAACATAGGGTGTAATGCGATGAATAGAAAAATTAAAATTTCTCAAAATCTGTAGCAGCAAGTCGAAAAAATTTAACCTTTTCAATTTTTGGTGTTCTCTTAGAATTCCCTGACAAGCCGACGAACAATTACCCTTGTAGAAATACTACTTAGATATTGTATTATTTTAAGCAAAATAGGTCCCCACAGTAAACAAAGAATAAATATAAATATTTAATTTAGGTCAATTAATTGTTTATTAAATAAATATAGATAAAATTCTTCTCATTTTGCCTAACTGGACGAAGAAATACATGATAGAGCATTTGAATGTGTGTGCCTTTCACTACCACAGGCAAAAAGGGCACACAATTGAAGAAAATCCTCTGGCTCGCGACAAACGCTCTGATCTACTTTTGTGCACATCAACACAACACAAACATATGTATGTATGTGTGTAGATCTCGGGGTTTTGTGAGAAGCTATGCAGGGAGAAAGAGATGCACACATGTGCGCAATACATATATGTATGTATTTGGGCTGTTGGATTTTAAACTAACATACATATATTAAGAAAATGCATCAGCCGCAGCGACGTGCGCTTAGCGAGATGCGGCTTCATACTGAACGTTCGGCTTTTGAGGCCGCCGTTCGGCTGTCACTCTCAGCAGTCTTACTCAATCTGGGCACACTAAAATGGTCTCAGAGACCCTTGGGGTTCCCTCGTTGAGAATAATCGTGTTTCGATAAAAAGGCTTTTTGGTGTATCTATGCATTGTATGGTTAGTGCTATTAGCAAGCTTTAACCATGTGTTGTTTTGCCAACTTTTCTAGTACTTTTAGTTGCAAATATAGTAATCTTAGTCAATCTGATGGTTACGATGCAGACTTAATAATATATTATTTATTAACACATATCTATTTATAGTATATATATATATATATATATATATATACTGTGCGTATATGTATATAACGAATATATAAATATATATGTGTTAATAAATTATATATTATAAGCTCTGCGAAATAGATATACATATATTAAAATGTTGCATTCTGGATTGAGTTTGCAATTAGTTGCAACTATATTTAGCCATGTTCAACTTAAATATTTATAACGTTGGCAGCGGCGGTTTTGGGTCGACCCTGGGGCTGTGCTCTAGTTGTGCCGAGCGGCTCGGAGTGGTGGAGTTATCAGTCAGTTTTCAACGGACAGCCGTTGCACTATGGTTGCAGCAGCTCCAGCGTTGTCCAGCGGTCGCTTCATTGAACATAATACACATACACACTCACAGATTTAAAGATGCTAACATGGAACATAAACTTAATGTATAAACAAACTCTTCACTGCCTTACATAACTACAAACGATTATAAAACATGCTCAATCCTATCGAGTTACAATATGCATAAACACACTCGCACGCACGCACACAGACAGGCGGCACAGCGTCTTCAGCTGCTCCAAGCTCTTGAAGTCTCCTGAATATTAAACTTTAGTTAAGTTAATTTATCATTATAGACATTAACTCACCTTTTAGAGCATGCACCACAATGCTTATTTTATTTGTTGATACCTAAAGAGTATATTATTAAAAAATAGTTTTAATTAATTATGTTTATGGCTACTGTCAGTCGTTATAATTAGATGCGTCCGCTGGCGTGATAGCAGCAATGCTGGGTACTTAGCACACGTATTGGCAGGTTCTGCTTGTCCAAGGTTCGATTGAGTACACCTGTCAATATGGTCGTATCATTGTATTTATCCTCGCTGCGCTTCAAATCAACGTGAAGTGTCGAGTGCAGGGCGTGCACGCTGGCAGCTGTGCGACTGGACAGAATCGTAAAAGCATCGAGTAAATACCTCAAATGTTTGTAAATATATGAACATGTATGTATTTAAATTCAATAGCTTAAATGCAGCTATGTTAGGGGCTGCCAACTTATGAAAAATGCTTACCTATGGGAACATAAAGATGCCACCATGTGAGAATAAGTAAAAGTACACATGACGATGAGTATTTTGTGAGCATATTATTTATATACAACAAATATTTTATATAGTTGTTGAAAAAATCTACAATTTGGGTTATTATCTGTGTATAAATAGATATAGATGCAAAATATAGATTTTTATTGTGAGCCTAATAAAAAAATATTTATCGCCATGTATAAAAAGAGTGACTGGTATTTTAATTATGCACTTATTTTCACAGATTGTCAGTTTCGCTCGTTTGTATGCTAGACTAATAATAGGTTGGCAGGGTCGTACATAACGGCGCTTTTATGTATCCAAAAACAACGGCGCAAATTCCATACGGCGCCAACTAGCTTTAATATTATTTTCTAACAATTATTTATTTCTAATAATTTTCTAATAATAATGAATTATTTTCAAGTTATTTTTTTTACTATTTATTTTTAATATGAAAATATTTATAAAATATATTTAATAAATATATATCAAATGAATATACATATAAATGTTTAAGGATCGCATATAAATGTCATTATGTGAGTCGCCTCCTGTTGTATCCACGGCTGCTGCGGCTGCATCCACACCTGCTGCGGCTGCATCCACACCTGCTGCACCTGCATCCACGCATGTTGCGCCTGCATACACGGCTGCTGCGGCTGATGCACCCACGGCTGAGGCACCTGCAGTGGCTCCTGTTGCTGAGGCGGCTGTTGCGTCTGCGGCGGCTGTTGCATCTGCGGCGGCTGTTGCGTCTGCGGCGGCTGTTGCGCCTGCGGCGGCTGCGGCACACGCCATTGCTTCGACAACTTTGCCAATTCCTTTTTTATAATATTAATTTGTTTCTGCTGCTCTCTTATTAATTTTTGTTGCTGGGCAACTTTATTTTTAAGGGCAGCAAAGTTCGAGGGCTGGCGCTGCTTTAAGAATTTACTTTTTTTTTTTTGGCAAATCAGCCATCAGAAATCCAACGCTCTCGTACATTGCGAAATTCTATATGTATAACAATTTCAAATATTGCCACCATTTGAAATATGTTGAAATATTGCCACCATTTTACAGTATGAAATATAATATTGCCAGGTTGTTTTTTTTTTGTGTTAACATAGGGTGTAATGCGATGAATAGAAAAATGAGAATTTCTCAAAATCTGTACCGACGATTTTAATGAGATAAATAACAAAAGGATTGATAAATGGTGCTCTATATGCACAACTACCGTGCATTTGGGGCCATTATCGGAGAAATTAAATAATAAAGGTTGAAATATTGTCGCCATATCGATAAATACAAATGTTAAGTAAATATTGCCAGGTTGTTTTTTTTTGCATTTGCATTATCAATGGTCAAGATACCAAAGTATCAATTGATCGCCTCAATCCTGCTTTCATGGAAACACAACAACAATCAATGACAACGAACGCAGAAGCAACATCGCCATCAGGTCAACAACAAGACGCATCCAAGGATACTCCCAACACACCTCTACTGCTTCAACAATCCACTTTTAAGTTCCATTCATATAACCAAAAGCACATATGTCTTCTACGATTGTGTAGGAGTGGTCATGGAATATGGATGCTTCATGATTTTATTCTTGAATTTTTAATATTTTTGAAAAATCTTTTTTAAACATTCCAACTATTAGTCTTTAATTATGCGATTTTTTCCAACTTTCCTTGTGCTTGGTAAGTTTTCGCTTGTTAGACATTTCATCGAATCCTTTTTCAGTTTTTGATTGATATTTCTTCATTGTAGGCCTTACAACTAGTTCATTAAGCGGTTCCAGAATACCCGGTTTTGCAAGTTCAACTTGTCTAGCAATGGACTTTAACAACTCATGCAGCTTTCGGATAAGTCGTCCTAGCTTTAAGCCGCTTTTATTATTTGTCTTAATAACACTATATTAAAGTGTTATAAAGAATGATTCTATTGGCCCATTACTGGTTCTTTTATTGGATCTATTAATAAAAGTACATATAATATTGGTCCAAAAAGGTCCAAAGTCCAAAAAATATTTGTTTAAAATTAGGTCCAGCATTTCTGGACTAAAATAAATATGTGACGTACAGAAGTTGCTCTTATATTGTGAAACAAGTTCTGTAACTTCTGTACGTATTTCTTGAAACTTAAGTTGAAATAGTCTTTTTCGGCAATGGACAGCAAAGTTGGATCATCGACAACTTCCTTACTTTCTCCAAATTGTATACGGTCTATCAAATAAAATGTGGATGGATCTTCGCAATATTTAGCAAAATAATTAATGACATCATCCACAATATTATTAACATATGGAGAAAGAAGAATGATTGCAGTGTTTCGGAACCATTTTTCTAATCCTCCAATATTTGTTATTGAATATGCACAACCCAAGGCATTTCTTAAAAGTGATCTGAGATCAATATTGTCCAAACCAACTACTTCATCTATGTTGCGACACATCATTTTGCTGTAGTGGCTCGTACAAAATTGAACGCAGACTTTTGGAAACGTGCGATTTAAATTATACAAAAAACTAAAACAAATTTCATTGTACGTTGCAAGATCAATGTTGTTATATTCTTTTAAAATGGCTTCAATTATTGCAAAGCTGACATCAGTTATATTTCTTTTGCAAATAGGCCATTTTAATTTATTTTTTATGCAAAACTCGCGTAACTCACATAGAAATCTGCCTATATCTGACGATGTATGATTGGAGAGAATTGCATGTGCGACAGGAAAAACGCAACCAATGAATATAAAAATGTGCGTTTTTTGACAAAGTTCATTGGCTGTACTACATTCCCAGTCGCGTCAATATGCAGTGTGTGTATTTTTAAATGGGTCAACAACATACTTATATGTTGTCTGTCCCACAAAAATACTTTTAGTTTCGTAGAAAGAAACTGAATGAAGTTACCATACCCATTAGAAATCATATCGAAGGTATCTTTGGATCTCTGTCAAAATCAAATTTTCCATTTTCCTCAGAAATTAAATTTCTATAAAATGGTAGTTTCTCATTAGTAATCTGATCATTACCAACTCTGGCTCGAGACATATTGATTTTGTTAATTTTTTTTTATCTATATTCAAACGCAGAAGAGTTTCTAATGGAAGCCTTTTCTATAAATCTATTTATTGCTCTGCACTGCGTTGACTTTTTAAGGCCAATTGTATGGGAGATATGTGGGCTGCTTGTGTATACACTTACAACACCGTCAAATGTCCCACGGAACAAAAAGTAGTTGCATGAAGGATCTTTGCAGTAGCCATATGCAGCAAAAGAATTTTTGTTAAGTCGAATTGACTTAAAATACAAAACACATGCGTTATTATGAGAAGTGTATGCTTCTCGAATAATGTGTTCAATGCCTTTTTTTTTTGAAAACATCGCACACAATTGATTTAAGGTGGCCATAAGTTCTTGGATATGCAATTACCAACTAACTGAACTACTCTATTTAAGCTATCATGAAAATTGTGGTATTTTTTCCGAAAGCATTTTAATGTCGCTTCGACAAAGCTTGCGTCATTATTAAGCTCAGACGGAGAATTTTTAGGCTCATTAACACTATAATAAGAATTATTATTATCTATGCTGGACATATTACTAATAATATTGCTAATTTCTAGTTTACTGCTTACATGATGGCTACCATTAGATACGTCCTGGCGTTCTTCTAAATAGGCTGCCTGAAACTGGTAAAAAAAACACAAATTAGGTTTATAAAAAATATTAGTGCAATATGATTATTTACGCGTTTGAAACTTTTCATAATAATCTTTCGATTCTTAGCGTTATCTGCCAGTTGAAAATCTGTCCAATTTCGCTCTATAAACTTATTGTTAACAATAAGTAATATAGATTGAAAATGTGTTGGACTTAAATCTCCAACTGGAGATATTATGTTTCTGGCAATGGCTTCTTGTATGGCATCACGAAATCCAAAAAAGATGTTCCTTAAAAATTTTTTTATATATTAATATATATATATAAAATATTATCTATTTTTAGTTTTTAGTTTTAAAGTTTCAGTACAATTCCAACAAATTTTAAAGATATACTAACGACTAACTTATGCGAAAATGAATAGTTTATTTAGGTAAAAACAAGTAATTATTCTAGGTAAAAAACAAGTAAGCTCTAGTTGGGGGTGCACGGCTAGGGGATACCGTTCCTATCAACAACAAACGCCGTTTGCACCAGATGCTGCCGGGGCGCTGGCTATAAAATGAAAGTACCTGATCTGCATTCACTATTCAAAAAGCTACTTGCGGGCAATAGGAGCTACTACGTTCAAAATTTAAAGTCAATAGTTCTCAAAGATTTGTATTCGACGCGTGCATACACGGACGGACAGACAGACGCACTTGGCAAGATCAACTAGGCTATTGATGCTGATCGAGAATACATAAGGGGTCGGAGATGCTTCCTTTTGCCTTTTACATACGGCTGCACAAATACATTATACCCCTTTTACCCATTTTTAATGGGTTCAGGCTATAAAAACGCGATCACAATCAGTCAATAAAGAAAATCTTACCGTTTTGCGATTCCTGGAGCCATTTCAAATTTGTTTGATTAAAATATAAGCAAATTAATAACAAATTAATTAATACAAAAATATGTGTATATATTTCTTTAAAATTAAAAAGCATGGAAAGCTAAAGTGCCGCTATGTTAGGGGCTGCCAACTTATGAAAAAATGCTAACCTATGGGAAAAAAGATGCCACCTTGTGAGAATAAGTATTTATATAAAATAAATATTTTATATAGTTGTTGAAAAATTCTACAATTTGAATTATTATCTGTGTATATATAGATATAGATGCAAAATATAGATTTGTATTGTGAGCCTAATTAAAAACTATATCGCCATGTATAAAAGGAGTGACTGCTATTTTAATTATGCACTTATTTTCACAGATTGTCAGTTTCGCTCGTTTGTATGTTAGACTTATAACAGGTTGGCAGGGTCGTACATAACGGCGCTTTTATGTATCCAAAAACAACGGCGCCAATCAGCTTTAATATTATTTTCTAATAATTATTTATTTCTAATAATTTTCTAATAATAATGAATTATTTTCAAGTTATTTTTTTTACTATTTATTTTTAATATGAAAATATTTATAAAATATATTTAATAAATATATATCAAATGAATATACATATAAATGTTTAAGGATCGCATATAAATGTCATTATGTGAGTCGCCTCCTGTTGTATCCACGGCTGCTGCGGCTGCATCCACACCTGCTGCGGCTGCATCCACACCTGCTGCACCTGCATCCACGCCTGTATACATGGCTGCTGCGGCTGATGCACCCACGGCTGAGGCACCTGCAGTGGCTCCTGCTGCTGAGGCGGCTGTTGCGTCTGCGGCGGCTGTTGCGTCTGCAACGGCTGTTGCATCTGCGGCGGCTGCGGCACACGCCATTGCTTCGACAACTTTGCCAATTCCTTTTATATAATATTAATTTGTTTCTGCTGCTCTCTTATTAATTTTTGTTGCTGGGCAACTTTATTTTTAAGGGCAGCAAAGTTCGAGGGCTGGCGCTGCTTTAAGAATTTACTTTTTTTTTTTTTTGGCAAATCAGCCATCAGAAATCCAACGCTCTCGTACATTGCGAAATTCTATATGTATAACAATTTCAAATATTGCCACCATTTGAAATGTGTTGAAATATTGCCACCATTTTACAGTATGAAATATAATATTGCCAGGTTGTTTTTTTTTTGTGTTAACATAGGGTGTAATGCGATGAATAGAAAAATGAGAATTTCTCAAAATCTGTACCGACGATTTTAATGAGATAAATAACAAAATGATTGATAAATGGTGCTCTAAATGCACAACTACCGTGCATTTGGGGCCATTATCGGAGAAATTAAATAATAAAGGTTGAAATATTGTCGCCATATCGATAAATACAAATGTTAAGTAAATATTGCCAGGTTGTTTTTTTTGCATTAACATAGGGTGTAATGCGATGAATAGAAAAATTAAAATTTCTCAAAATCTGTACCGACGATTTTATTGAGATAAATAACAAAATGATTGATAAATGATGCTCTATATGCACAACTACCGTGCATTTGGGGCCATTATCGGAGAAATTAAATAATAAAGGTTGAAATATTGCCGCCATATTGATGAATACAAATGTTAAGTAAATGTTGCCAGCTTGTATTTTCATTAACATAGGATGTAACGTAAAATAAGGAAAAATGCAATTTTCCCATATACTACGCTATTAAGTTGGACTGAATGCTTCTCATATAGTTTGCTTTGACTTGTTAATATAATTATTTGTGCATCCTTTCCGTTGTTTTGTGAATATATATAATTCAAATCAATTTGTTCCCGCCCAGTTATGTTCAAGATTGTTCAACACTGATTCCAGGCAGTGGATTCATTTCGCGTAGGAACTAGCAGTTCGATAGACATTATGAATGAACTATATAAGGTTGGTTTATAATTAATTTATTTTCTCAAAATCTGTACCGTCCATTTACTTAAAACTAGTGCCTACAGCTTCTTAAAATATGTATCTATAGCGTGCATTGAGGGCCACTGTCTCTGAGTTAAGAAATAAGGGTTCAAAAACAAGGTTGAGTTTTCCCGGTCATTTTATATGGGGCTGGCAAGGGGGTTGCTGCACTCTTTTCCAATTATCTTAAAAATGGCACCAACGATTTTAATAAAATGTTAATAGTTCGCTAGGTGAAACTATAGGCTTTAATCGTGTATACGCGGTTTTCGGGGCCATTACCCTAAAGTAAGATATTTAAGGAATGGTGGAAACCTAACTTTTCAAGCCCTTCGTTTTATATTATAAATTAAAATTAAAAAACAAATGAATGTAGACAGTAAAAAATTTCATTTTTTGCATTTCTGCATTTAAATTTATTTGGTTTCCTTCTTAAAAACATAAATAAATGCATTTAAAAGTGTCCGATTCCTTTTCCGATACCAAGTACCAAAAATCGACGCTAAGTCACCGCCGCTTATTTGACGCACATGCACGTCACATGTCTATGCGTTGTATAATAATGCTTAAATGTAATTCAGTTGATCAACACTTATCGATATCTACTTATTGTATCGAGTATTAATTTAGTTTTCATTTAACCGTCTTCTACACCTACGTGTTCTTACTCCGGTTGGTTTTAGGCATTGCAGCTTTTATGCCAACAATAGGCTATGGACCCAGAGTATTAGGTTTCGGTATATGTAAATAAATAAAAAGTGAACTAGAAAACATTCCGGTGAAATTCAACAAACAAAATGAATATGTCGTTGCAAATTGAAAAACTTTGCGAAAGCAATTACGATATTTGGAGCATTACAGTGCGTAGTGTCTTCATAACCACAGATTTGTGAAAAGTTGTTTGTGGGCAATATGTAAAGCCTTAATAAATGTCGAGCTACAAGTTTCTTGGGAAAATTTCCTTGTTGCGATCAAGACTCGCGACATGCTGCCGCCGTTCGATACTGTAAAAGCGAAGCTTCTGGAAAAAGTGGCACGAGAACAAGGGAGCGGAACGCAGTGAGTCGGTACAAGCAGTCTATGCACACACAAATGTACAAAAGTATGTACAACAAAAACCGACCGATCAACGCGCCGACAAAAGTAACGGTGAGACGAATATCCAAAAGGATAGCGCATAACTGCGATTCAAGGGCAAATGCTTTTTTGCGACAAGATTGGACTCGGAAAGAAAAGAACATAAAATCGAGAAGGAAAGGCTATCTTCGGCACGCTGAAGATCTAATACCCTTGCAGAGCCAACCTTTTCATAATGCTGATAGTGCTTTGCCGGTATCTAAGAAGCACAGGGAAAATAGTTAATGCCCTTGTTGGTCAACATATCTTGATAAACAAAAAGGTTTTTAATCAAAAAATGGCAGATATATGATATGGCAGTCCGATGTAAATAAGATTTTGTAAAAATGAAGGAAGCATAGTAAAATCCTTAAATGCCTTGTTTAATCAAAAAATTTTCTATACAAAAACTTAATTTTCGATTGACCCTTCATATAGCAGCTACAGTTTGTCAAGTAATTGTTTGCAAAATGAAAAACAGCACACCTGCTTTTTTTACTTTTGCGTTTTGAATTTTGTTATGTTTGTGCTTCATATCTATGAAGAAAACTAAATAGTTTAAATCGGTGAAATATAAGCATAAAAATGAATTTGTGTGCTGTTTTTCATTTTGCAAACAATTACTTGACAAACTGTATATGATACAGACGTCCGATCCTAATAGGATTTTGCGTGTATATGAGGGGCATAGTAAAACTAATAAATGCCGAGGTTGGTCAAGATATCTTGAAAAACAAAATGTTTTTTCATACAACAACTTAATTTACGACCGATCGTTCCTATGACAACTATATGATATGGTGGTCTGATCCAGCTGGTTTTTGATATGCAACTGAAAGAGGGTCTTCTGCAAAGTTTCATAAAGATAGCTTTAAAACTGAGAGACTAGATAGCATAGAAACAGACAGACGGACTTGGCTATATCGACTCAACTGTTGATACTGATCAAGAATATATATACGTAATGGGGTCGGAGATGTCTCCTTCTATGCGTTACACATATCACGATTTAGCAAGGCTAAATTAAAAACAAAGAGTTGAACAAGTTATGCACATCGGTAATGGTATACAGAAAAAAACACATACATATGTATGTGGTGCATAGACATTGGAGCAACATCTCATATGTGCTGTGCCCGGGAAAAGTTTACATCGTTCATAGCCCATAAAACATCGATAATGTTAGCGGGCGATAAGTTTGTGGAATCTTGCGGTATGGGAACTGTTAAGATACATGAAAAAATATAGACATTGCATTAAGAAATGTAATGTACGTTCCCTCCCTTTTCTTGTTTTTTTGCACATGTTCTTCTACGACCACTGAACAGAACTTAAACTGCCAAAGTGTCTTTTGTGGACGTGCATGTATGCACATGCGTGCTTGTGGGTGACTAACCAAGTTGCAAGCATTGTTAGATGTTAAGCTTAATATTGAATAACAATTCAAATAAAAAAATTATTTAATGGGTATTTTCTTATAGCTATAAATACATGTGTATATGTACACATACATATACACCGTATCCTCTTTCTCTTCCTTGCTCTTCGATAGACACACATTTTCTGTGCGATCGGCCGAATGTGTCCTGTTAAGATGTTACTGGTAGACAGAACAGTGCGTGTTGCTCAAGCGAGAGCACGAACAGAGAACACAAGCGCAACGGAAATAAGAAAAATGTTCTAGTTGGGAGCTCCCGACCAGGGGATACTCTGAACCCTCTTCTTCCACCACAAATGCAGATATATATACTATTCTGAAAGCTACATGTCAAGTTTGGTGACTCTAGCTCTTATTATTAACACAAAATTATTATTAACCTAAAAACAGGACTGTTCGGCTCAGCAGCTAAAAATTAAACTTGTATTATGTTAGCATAACATTTCAGTTACATATTGCCCTGCGAGGCAAGCAATGTCACTATTTTGTTTTGTTTGGAGCTTCTCGCATGTCATAAAATAGCTCAATATTAGCTTATTAGCTTGTTAGCCCAACATTTAGGCAATAGAAAATTAAAAGATTGGCACGCGTCTGAAGCGCGCCCTTCTTTTTATGATTTCGGATTTTCATTGATGAACGAATGTTGACCCCTTATTACCTGCAGCAGCCCGTTAGGCCAAAAGGGCCTAAAAGGTTGCTGGCAAGCACCTGCACTTGCAAATGTAGCTCAAGTGACTGATGACTTACATGATTTTATGACACCAGAACCTTCATAAATTTCTTATGGTAAATTTCAACCCTTATATGCAATAAAATCTGGGATATCAAAAGTTCGTTAGAAAAAAACTGCTAAAAAGCTTAATACTTATAAGACAATCTTTAAATTTTCTATTTCGCCCATGATCTGCCCATTCACACACATTTGTGTGTGTGTGTGTGTGTGTGTGTAGAAGCCAAATATCAAAAATCCAAAAATCTTGACAAATTTGCGACAGGGACAGGCAGGCTGGTCCAACAATCGTAAATGCACACATGCCAACGCATAGGTACCCTTACCAACGATATCGAGCTAAAATGCAAGAATTTCGCATCGACGTGGTAAACCCTTTCATGATTTTATATTACCCGCCCCTTTGAAAGAGAAGAAATGCCTCCGAGATTTGAGAAATCTTAAATTTGTGCGTATTTTCGCTTGTCGGACACATACACACACAGACAGTTATACGGTAAATAGACAATATGAAAGAGCACTGAGAGTAAGGAAAAGCAGTTTCCTTTAGTGTGAGCGAATAAAGGGAATAAAAATGAGCAGCTTGCCGTTCCCTCACACAAGTCTTATGTATTTCGTACACACGCTCTCTGTTAGAGCGTGCGGCCGCTCTCGAACCCGAACAAAAACGAAGGCGACTTTGGACCAGCCGCTAATAAAACAACAGGCCCCATCTAAAAGCTCAGTTGTCCAGTCTATATGTTGTATGGTTAGTGCTTTAAATCAAGCTAATAACCCAACTTGCATTGCCCACCCATTAAATCCCCAATTTATGCAATTTTACTTTTACTTTTTGAGAATATACAAATATTTTATGGTACAATCTCCAACAACTTATTTAATTAAGGCTGTATAAATCATTTTTACCTGTAATTGTTCGGTTTATTTAAACTAATATAGAAAGCGGTTTGCAAAATTCAAAAATTTAATCTAGTCAGAACAGTTCGACAAGGATATGCTAAGCAGCTTATGGCCAAGTTCTAGGCAACTTTCTTTGATAGATTCATTAATACAAAACCATTTAATCTAATTTTATGACTTTTGGTTCCACGAAGACTAAGATTCACATAACTATCAAAAAGCTATCAACGTGCTACCGCTTAGGCAATTAGATATTTTGTTTAAAATTGCATTCTTAATATAAATGATTATTCCCCCAATCCTAATATGCGAAATTTACTATCTACTACTTCTAAAATTTCAACATTTTCTTCATTTCCTGCCATGCTGAAGCTCAATGTCATCTAAGCTATTGCGATTGCTCTCGCTTTACTCCTGATAAACTGCCTCTTTGCTGACGCTCAACTCGCCAATAAGTGTTATTTACTCTGTGACAACCAAAAACATGACCTTCTTTTCTCCTTCCCAATGAGCAGGTGTAGTGCGAATATTTTTCAAAACCCTATAGCAAGCATCGTGACATATTAAATTTTATAAATACTCCTCATTATTAAGAAATAATCTATCTGTTGGCCGCTGACCCTCTCCAGGAGCTTTAACTAATCTTTGCATGGCAAAATGACGTTTTCTCATAATGCCTCCTGGCACCCTGGCCTTCTGGATTAATATTTTCTTCTATATTATTCTGCTCATCTATTGAGGCTTGAGCAGATCTTGCCACCAACTGCGATACTAAGTCCCTAACTGATCGTTAACGGTAATTTGATAATTTCTATAAAGCTCGGTGTTGACTAGAAGTTTTTTTGCATCAGCAACTTTAAAAGGCCTAATGGTTTCAGCTATGAAATCATGGCTACATTTCATCTTACGTTTGAGATGAATTTGCACTACCTCGCTCTCATTAAACGCCCACGGAAGACACGTAACAACATTGGCCACAGGAATTGGTACATTGACCACTGCTCCTTTAATTGAATTTTGTCGGCCATATCCTAAAGACTTAATAATCATGAAAGGAAGGCGAGGGGAAATCAGCCTTTCCTCTAAATGCGTTAAACCTTTCAAACAATCTGGCAGATCGGGAAATTCTAGGCAATTCGTTATAGGAGCTATTGTTTTAAATGTGACTACACGTTTGCAAAAACAATATTTTTTATTATCAGAGCACAGATATAGATATAGAGGATGGATATAAAATATCGGAGCTTACTTTTGCACTACACATGCTTTTAATAACCTCACGAGAAATTTTGTCCACTTAATGTGGCCTTTGCTACAAAGGCAAACCTGATCGGGACCCTGTTCACCCTGTTAACCACGGCTTGTTGTGTTGTAGAGCAAAAGAGACCAAAACATTGAGAGACAATTGGCACGCGTTCGATCTCTCTATTTTTTTCTAACTCTTGCTGCAGCCGACGCGTGGCACTTCAAGGGAAGAGTTCTACCAGTGCAAACGTACGCGGAAAAGAATGCGACATTAATGCGACATAAAAAAAATTAATTACTTTAAAATTATTCTTAGAAGGTAAATAACTTTAACCTAATATTTGGTAGGGTATCCTCTATTTTTTATACCCTGCGAAATGTGTAACCCATAGAAGGAGACATTTCCGACCCCATAAAGTATATATATTCTTGATCAGCATCAACAGCCGAGTCGATATAGCCATGTCCGTCTGTCTGTTTCTAAGCGAACTAGTCTCTCAGCTTTAAAGCTATCTTAATGAAACTTTGCAGAAGTCCCTTTTTCTGTTGCACGCAGCACAAATGTATGTCAAAACCAGCTGGATCGGACCACTATATCATATAACTGCCATAGGAACGACAGGTCGAAAATTAAGTTTTTGTATGAAACACCATTTTGTTTTTCAAGATGTCTTAACCAAACTCGGCATTTATTAGTTTTACTTAGCTCCTCATATATATGCAAAATCCTATTAAGATCGGTCACTATATCATATAGCTGCCATAGGAACGATCGGTCGAAAATTAAGTTGTCTGAAAAAACATTTTGTTTTTCAAGATATCTTGACCAAACTCGGTATTTATTAGTATTACTATACTTCTCATATATAGGCAAAATCCTATTAAGATCGGACCCCTATATCATATAGCTGCCATAGGAACGATCGGTCGAAAATTAAGATTTTGTATGAAAAAACATTTTGTTTTTCAAGATATCTTGACCAAACTCGGTATTTATTAGTATTACTATACTTCTCATATATAGGCAAAATCCTATTAAGATCGGACCACTATATCATATAGCTGCCATAGGAACGATCGGTCGAAAATTAAGTTGTATGAAAAAATTGTTTGGCTTTCACGATATTTTGAACAAACAAATTTTTTTCCTGTGCTTCTTAGATATGATCATTATGAGTCACCAGTGGAATGATAAATAACGTAGGAGTAATATAAGATCTTTTTGTTATTGCTACAAATGGTTGATTTAGAATGAGTTCAGAAAGAAGGCTAAAAAGCAGAAGCGCTAATACATTAAGTTGTATATTTGTAATATATATAAATATATATTTACACTTACGCATAAGAATGAATGCTTTTAATTATACAACTGTAATATGAAACTATTGTATTATTGATTCGATAAATGATCTTTTGCATTCAAATGTCGCTGGAAGTGCGCGCAATGAAAATGTTCAGTGAACTTTCAAAGGGAGCTTTTGAAAAAGCGAATTCGCCTATTGTCAGGCGAGACACACGAAATTGCCATTCACTCTTAAACCAACCATCGATTTGTGCGGTCGTCGAATCTCGATTGCGATTACGATTCTAAGAATTTGCGTTTTTCTTAGATTTAAAACAAATAAAAACTTAATATTCGTTATAATAAGATCCAGTGCAACTGAAATTAAACAATTCTTCGGTTATTTCAGTGCTTTGAAGAATATTTAATATAACAATCTATAATCGGTTTTGCCGCGTAAAATCGGCAATTATTCCCCGCCAGTGCTAGTGAACATTTGTGTGTGTATGTGTGCGTTGACTCGTCGTTAGACCTCACCTCCCCCTTAGACTAACAACCTGTGTGTGTGCGTGTGTAAACATTTAGTGCAAGAGTGTGAGGCGCACTTGCTAGCGGTGGACCAATAATACGTGAATGTTAGTGTTCGTGTACGCGTTGTGACTCTGGCATTGCGTTGCAATATATTTTCTGGATGTTTGCTCTACACCTGTTGTACTGAATTTTATCTAACTGGAAAAATCGAAAGTTTATTTGAAAAGCTTAGAAAGTCTTTTTAAAGACTTATTGATTTATAATATTTTCCCTTGTTAATACATATTTATATATATTTAAATATAATAATATATATAGAATATGTATATATATACTCAAACTAACAATTAAATTATCAAATAAGTAAATATTATAATTATTTTCTTTTTCAGTATCTGTCTTAAGTTTCGATTCATATTTAATTATTCTTTGTTTTCTTAACATAACTTTAATTTTTGAAATATTTGGGAATAATTTCTTTAGTTTATTGAAAATGCCGCGCGCTTCTAAAAAATCCACTAATCAAAGGCGTCAAGATGCCATTAATCGTAGTCGTGTCTACTTCATAGATAATACTGAAAGCGTTTGCCTTCGAAATTCTCAACGTTTAGCTGACACTCGTGAGTGCAACGGTGATATTCGTGAAGTCGAGCGTAATACTGACGCCCTGACCCGATCTAAAAGATGAATATGTGCTCGATTTCGACAGGATGAAAGGGATATTGATGCGGCAGCTCGCGCAACGCAAAGACAGGATGAGGATATGCGAGCTCTGGAGCAGACACAAAATACAGCAGACCATGCTGTTCGGCGACAAGATCTGGAGTAAAGTACCATAGAGCGTGAGCGCGATGCAGAAGCCCATGCTACAAGGAGACAGGACTTAGAAATTAGACTGCAAGAGCAGGAATTGAACACAGTGGAACACACTGTGCGTCGCCAAAACGTGGAGTACCGCGAATCAGAACGCCAGCGAGATGCAGCAGCCCACGTTACAAGGCGACAGGACTTAGAATTTAGAGTGCAAGAGCAGGAAATTAACACAGTGGAACACACTGTGCGTCGACAAAATGAAGAGTATCGTGCATCTGAGCGTATACGTGATGCTTCTGCTCATTTAGCGCGAAGACTGAATGTTAATGTTCGAGAGCTAGAGCAGGAAGCTAATACAGTTCAACATAACATTCGTCGACAAAATTAAGCATATCGCACTGGAGAGCGTTAAAGAGACGTCTTAAATCGGCGAAATGCACGTCAAAATATGATTGCAAGACGCAGAGAACAAGTCGTCAATTCCTCTCAAAGACGAGTTACTAGAAACCAGGCTCGTATAAGAGAGAACGAATTGCGAAATATGGCTGAGGCTCGAGTTATAAACTATAGAAATAGTTTTCAAAATCGAGCCATACTGAGATGCTAGAGAAGAAATGTTACCTGAACAGCGCGAGCAACAGCGTGACTTGCAAAGACAGCGTAGAGTTTTTTCTGCCAGAGATAAATACCTGGAAAATATTAAGAAAGGCCCTACAGAAATATGCATATCATGCGGAGGAACTTAATTTCCTTTCCAAGTAAAGCTTTTAATAAAATAAATGTATCGGCAAAGTTTCCAAACATAGATATTTCAAAAGCATTTCATCTGTCCAATAAGTTCCCAAGTCTATCTGAAGACTATTTGTTTTGCTCAACTTTCGCCGACGCATATCGTCCGGCAAGATACCGACTCTTTGTCTGTCCGAGGGGTTCAACTTTCCTGAGATTCCAGACTGTCTTAAAGACGTCTTGAAAAGCGTTTAATATCGCCAAGAATCCCATTTATGCGGATAATTTCTCTTAACTATGAGCGGCAATGTGCAGTTAGAGGAGCTGTGGTCAACGTACCAATTTCTGTTTCGGAAACTGTGACAGCTTTTCCGCGCACCTTTGAAAACAGTCATGTAGTACAAATTCATTTGAAGCGCAAGCTCGAATATGCGCATAATTTCATGACAGACAATTAGGCCGGCTCGTGTGCTCGAAGCGTTGCGGTATTTGATAAACACCGAATTATATCTTAAGCACAATATTTCTGTTGCTTCCAACTGGCTAGGTGTAAATGCTCACAATGAAGAATTCCCTTTTGTTGCTGATCCAGCTGATATAACAGCTGTGGATAGTCTTCTTCGCTGCCGAATGGAAACAGATTCAGAAGGCCACGATACTTCTGATCAGGTTTATCTTAATCCAGGTGGACAGGAAACTTTGTTGGATAACGAGTCAATAGAAAACAATGCTATAATTGGTCGTATTGCAATGGCTCCAGGTGAGGGTCGAGGACCAATTGATATGACGACAGATGAGGATGCTGAAGAATTGTCGTTCACAACCATTTCATGTGGCGTAATTTGTAAAAGCAAAAGTACTTATTGTCGAAAGGCCAAATCACAGATTCGGTATTACGTTCGTCGTTGCGCGAAAGTACCAAAAATTCTGTATATGTGTAAGTGTTATGAGCTCACACGCGTAAAAAGTTCTATTTATATCTGCCTTCGGAAAAAATTAAGAAACCCCAATATCACCGTTGGTAATTTGAGAGATGAAGGTTTTGTCAGCAATCTTGTGCAGCATGATGACGGATATTATGTTCTTAAGGGCCTGCGATCTTCTCCAGCATATTGGGAGGCTGAGAAGAAAAAAGTGCTGGCAATGATTCGTCAGTTTGGGCTACCAACTTTTTTCATAACGCTTTCTGTTGCTGAAATGGAGTGAGCTGCTGGTCATTCTATCTCTCATTTTGGATAATAGAGTCCTTAGTGAGGAAGAAGCAGCGAATCTTTCAAGTTCCGAAAAAGCTCGACTAACTCGGTCTGATCCTGTGACTTGCTCAAAATATTTTGACTATAGGTTGAGGCAGTTGTTGAAATTATTTAAAACAGATATTTTTGGAGAATATCAACTCTCTTACTTTTATTAGAGAATTGAATTCCAACATAAGGGATCGCCACATTCACATGGCATGTATTGGCTAAGCAGCGCTCCTAAACTTAATGATAATAGTTGCCAAAGTAACCGTCAGGTTACAGAATTTATTGACAGATTCATTTCAACGAACGGAGATAATCCAGATTTGGAAGAAGTTATTAAGTACCAACAGCACAGACATAGCTTTTCATGCCAAAGAGAAATAAATAGGAATACAATTTGTCGTTTTAACATGCCATACCCTCCCATGCTTCAGACTGAGATACTATACCCCCTAGAAGAGGAAGATTCAAATCTGAGAAGGCATCAACAATCAACAATCAAAGAGCTACTAGATAGTTCAGTTTCGGACGCTGAAGCTTTAAGCTTAAATAATTTTGATAGTTTTCTTGCACATATAAATACGGATTATTTTAGATATAAATTTGCACTGAGATCGAGTCTTAAAAAGCCGCAAATATTTTTGCGTAGAAAATACTGCTACAAAATGTTGAATGCATATAATAAAGATATATTGTAGCTATATAGAGCCAACATGGATATTCAATACATACTAGATGCGTTTGCTTGTTGTAGTTATATAATAAACTACATAAACAAATCGAATAGAGGGGTTTCGCAATTATTGCGAGAAGCCATGAGCGAGGTAAGTAGTAATAACATTTCAGTTAAGCAAAAACTACAACATATCGGTAAAAGGTTCATCAATGGAACAGAAATATCTGCGCAGGACGCTTCATACAACATCCTTGAAGGAAAATGAGGATGAAGAGCGGGAGGACAATGCCAATGACGGGCGTCGCATGGTACTCAAAAATAGATCAGGAATTTTGAGAGAACGTAGGCACTCTCTTATCCTTCGGTGGAGAAGGTATAGCATAAATATATCCCGATCTGATTATTTTCGAGAACTTGTAATGCTCTTTTTCCCTTGGCGAAATGAGCAAGTGGATATTCTTAGCACCAGTAATGAGCAAATGTTCAATGCACAATTTCAAAACATCGAATCAAATAGAAAACGATATGAATATTTGGTTGAGGCTCAGTTTCAAGAAGTCTTAGATGAGATCCAAGAAGGAAACAATGACAATAATGATGGACAAGAAATTTCAGCATCTCAGTTGCTTGATGAAGAATTCAGGGGATTTGCAGTACCAGAAGTTGCTCGAAACATTAACGTATTTGAAGATAATGTGCATGAAGGCAACTCTGACGAAAATGCAATCCGAATGTTTAAATTACCTGCACAAGTTCCAGAAAATGAGCTTAATTTAATTTAATAACTTTAAGATTTAACTCCAGAGTTGGTTGTGACTCTGATTCTGCAAAGATATTGCTGTGTGCCCCAACTGGCAAGGCAGCCTTCGGAATTGGTGGACTCACTCTCCATGCCATGGAATTAAGACCCCTTAGCAACGACGCAATCAACACTATGCACTCAAAGCTTATAGAATTATAGCTTATTATTATTGATGAAATTTCAATGGTGAATCCAAAAATATTGTCATATTTGGATCTCCGTCTAAAGCACATTTTTAGAAATAATACATACTTTGGCGGAATTTCAATATTGGCATTTGGTGATCTAAAGCAGCTTCCACCAGTTGGCGATAGATGGATTTTTGCGCCAAACTCGAGAGACCCATATACATAATTTCGGGAGCAACACTTTGGAATTTATTTGAATATTTTGAATTGACAAATAATAATGCGGCAACATGAGGATTGCGCCTTTGCCATCGCATTAAATAATGTGTCAGAAGGAAAAATGACTGACACGGACAAGCTGCTTATTCAACAGAGAATTGTTTTGCCTTCCGAAATAAATAACATTCCCAACGATGATATAAGGTTGTTCTACTCAAATTAGAAAGCGAGCGACTACAATAATATCCGACTAAGCCATTACTGAAGAATATACTTCAAAATCTAAAGATATGCTGAAGGCCAAATCAATATCTGAAAGAAACAAGCTAAATATTTTAGAAAATATTAAGGCATTCAAGACTTCCGAAACCCAAGGCCTTCCCTATCTGCTTAAGCTCAAAACCACAGCTAAATATATGATTACCGTCAATATAAATACCAATGATGGTTTGGTCAATAGAGCAAGTGGACAGCTTATGCATATTGACTATACAGCCAGCGGATCTGATGTGTTAGTTTCGACGCTTTGGCTTAAATATACTGAAGCAACTGTGGGAGCGCAAGCAAGAGCAAAAATAACAAATCCTTTGCACTCTGATTGGACGCCAATTGAAAGAGTTGTAAGAACATTTCAATATAGGAAAAATGACCAAGTAACAATTGAACGCTTGCAATTTCCAGTGGTTCCTGCTGAAGCCATAACCATCCACAAGAGTCAGGGAGCAACCTACAAAAAAGTTGCAGCGCATTTGCAAGATGGCATGAACCGTGCAGCATTATATGTAGCTTATAGCAGAGCGACTAATGCATCTGGGCTTTTCCTTATATTAAAGTTTAATCCGCCTAGAGAAATACAAGCTACCGATCCCGTCTATATTGAGTTGGAAAAACTCCGGGGCGAGAAAAATTGACCACCCACCATCAGATATAATTTGAGAGAGTAGAAGGAAATATTTTGACATATTTCCATGAAATTGAGGGCTTGCATAATCATAGTTTAGACATTTCAAATGATTTTATAATAAACGCAGCAGATATTTAATGTTTCGTAGAGACTTGGAGTAGAGAAGGCCAAGTATATAATATAGACGGCTTTGGCATACTCGGTAGAATCGACGGTAGCATGTGTACAGGTAGTACTAGACCACCAGGTGGTATAATTGTTTATGCAAAGTCGTACATTGCACAAAGTGCTGAAATATTGGCTGTGGTTAATATTAATCTGGAACATAATAAAGTTTGCCAGATCCTTATATTTCAACACTTAGATACCAAATATGAAGTTGTTTATAGAAACCCATCCTCCTCCTTTTCCGAATTTCGTAAATTATTTTTAGAACACATAGAGCAGGAGTTTGATAGGCAGAGTAAAATAGTTATTTTGGGAGATTTCAATTCATGCCGGGCTAGAGTTCGAGACCAGTTAGAAATTAGATTGAACGAGCTTGGTATATCATCTCTTTTGCGTGGGGTACCTACAACAAAACAGCTAACTGAAATAGATTGGGTATTCTCGACTAACGGACTGGACAATAAAAGAGCCCAGGTGTATGAAACGGCATATAGCTACCACGATGGTATTTCCGTTTTCAATAGCTAGAAAACTTTTGATAAATTTAACTTTTGTGTGATGGATCAAAAACATTATATATATATATATATATACATTCTTCGGCTGTTCGCTCTCGATTACATGTTTTTTTTTGACATGGACATGGACGGAAGCCAGAACAAAAAGCTTAAATTCGCACTTAATAGAAAAGCTTCGGTCTGCAAGGGTATTAAATATTCGGCGTGCCGAAGATAGCCCTTCTTTCTCGTTATCTTTTGCATTTGAGACTCAACCAGGTTTTTAAATGTTTCGAATTTATCAAAAGCTTCGTTTTTGGATTTCAAAAAATACACAAAAATTCTTTTTGACCAATCGTCTATAAAAGTTATGAAATATTTCACACCACAAATTGAAGCTACATTTATAGGCCCGCATACGTCCGGATGTATTAAATCCAAACAATTAGTTGCACCTTTATCGTTCTTTTGAAATGGTAATGCACAAATTTTTGATATATTACATGTGTTGCAATTTATATCAGTTGAAAAGTTTTTTAAATCAATTCCGTGGACACGTTCACTATTTACTAGCTCTTTTAAGCTGCGAAAATTTAGGTGGCCATGCATTGAAAACAATTTATTTTGATTCACTTCATCAAACAAAAATAAATTTCCGATTATATCAGCCATTAGTATCACAGAGCCGTTCTTGCATTTAACTATTGCATGCTTGTTCTTGCAAACAACTGAATGTCCGAATTTCAACGCTTTACTGACCGAATAGAAATTTATATGCAGCGGCGGGAGGACATACAAAACATCTTGTAACAGAATTTCACAATTATGCTCTTTTTTTCACGACTCCTTTGCCTTTCGATTCTATGAATTTATCTCCCGCTAACATATGTATGTATTTCGTAATTTTTCTTCTTTAAACGCTACAAACAAGTTTTTCTCAAAGAACATATGTATGTACATACATATGCGTAGTGGCACCACTGTTCAGACACCAACTAGCTTTTCTTGCATGTTCTTTTTTAATTGCTGGGTATACGACGTACGAGCATTTTTGCTGTTGTCCTTCGTTTTGATTTTCGCACTGCTTTTGTTTCTCTCGCTTCTCTTTGTATTCCGTCGATTTGTGGCCGCGTTTACGCAATTGAAACATATTCCGTTAAATTTCCAGTCTTTCTTTGCGCGACCTTCGTTCTTGTGCTCTCTTTTCTCCGAACGAGCGCCTACGAAGAATGCTTGCTGCTCCTGTTGCCTATTTCACAATTTTGTGATATTCTATCATCCTCTGCAAATAACTATGTACATATGTATGTATATCCAACTTGCCACAGACTACAATCCATCCAAAGTTCTTGATGAATTGGAACACTTTTCATCTGTATACTCCATACATCATAGTTTTTTCATTTAACTTCTCGATTTGAAATTGACTCATTTGTCCTTATTAATATTTTTGTGACTCTGGGCCAATAACCAATGTTAGAGTAAAATAAGCCTGCACAGGGCAATATACTTAGTAATAATAAGGCAACCAAATAAAATTGAGAACACACGACGAACCGTGTGAACACGACGAACGTTTATTTCAGAGTAAAGAGTAATTACAGAAGGTTCTTACAATAAGAGAACTGGTTCATTAATCTTAGTGAAGGCAAACTAAATAATTGAACTTGTACTTTAACAGATTGGAATATCAGCATCAATAGTGGAAAATGCGCAAATATCACATTTGCGACTAGGAGAGAGTCCTGTCCAGGGGTAACGTTGCTCGGCTCCACTCTACAGTATGAACCCGCACACAATTACCTTGGAGTCATTTTGGACAGAAAGCTCACGTTCAGCGGACATATCACGATGGTTCAACAAACAGTTTTGTTCAAAGCTACAAAGATGGTATGGCTATTTTTTGCCAAAAACAAGCTATCGCTTAAAAACAAGGGAAAGATTTACAAATCAGTACTGACTGATAAAAATATGGACCTATGCACGGCAAATATACGGGATTGCCGCAAAATCCCACCGCAACAAAATAAGAGTAGCGCAGCGATAGTTCTCAAAACACCAAAAACATCGATATAATCGATAATCCTATCGATTGTTTTCCAGCTTTAGAGGACGCAGCATTTGACATATGCATTGCTCTAATAATCTCAAGGAAATTTTGATTTTGTGATTCCAGAAGTTGACGCCACGAATCGTCAGAATTGCGTCGTGGAGGGGCATCGCCCGATCCCACTTTTGATGTCCGATCAGAGAAATCTGTTCCATTACGATTAGGCTGGCATTAGTATTAGTAAAAGTATTAGTAAAAAAAATGATATTTTGAAGAGCAGAGCACGTCTGTCTACTTTGACGGCCACGTTCAGAATGAGAATATTTTTATCGTACTCTAGCACACTACGGATGCTCTTGTCATTTTACATACTTCTCTGACTTTAAGTACTGTTAATGAGCACTTTAGACTAAATACCAAACTGAACGCTACACAACACATTCGGGACATGCTCGGCAGAGACTACCTTATTGGAATTATGTACATATGAACGCAAGGATATCAGAACCTATAAGAGCTAGAGACTTTAAATTTTAGCTTTAGGTCCTACTAGTGCCTACGCAGATCGAGTTTGTTTCGATAATCGATAACTTATTGATAAAAATCAATAACGACATCCTGTTTTGAGCAAATTGGTTAAATTTTAAGAGCTAGAGTCACGCAACTTGATATGTTGCTTCTGGAATAGTATACATATATCAAGTATCTTTCATTTTATTCCTGTCGCCACCTTCACGCTGCTACCTCATAGCTATAAGTTAGTTATTAACCCAACTTGTATTGCCCACCAATTTAAGCCACAATTTAAATGCAATTTACTTATTTTGAAAATACATAAATATTCTATGTTACAATAAGATATACTGTAGAAAATTTCATTTACACCGGTTAACAAAAATGTTACTTTTTTTAAATTTATCTTTATTACTTCAAGCGAATGCGTATCGCATGCTGCATTTGGTGTTGGAATAATAGAGTTCAGGGTATTCCCCAGTCGGGAGTTCCCGACTAAAACCTCTTACTTGTTAAATTTTAAAAGATTACATTTATATTATTTTATTTTCTAGGACAAAAAAGTTGTCAGTTCTTAATAGGTCTCAGAGACAACGAGCTAGAAACCAGATAGGTAGGTGTTATTCTAAATATGCTAAACAGAAGAGCATAAACAATATAGAGTCTTAAAGCGAGCGTACATAGAGAGAAAAATCAAGAATTTCGTACTTGAATCAAGTCAACCCAGTCATAAAAGTACGGTGAGACCGGTAATACTTGATTCAAGTATGAAATTTATATTTTAAGTATTAATTTTTAAGTACGAAAATACTTGAATCAAACATTGTTTGGTACGTTTTTCAGCCTTATTACGCTGAATTTAAGAACGGAATAGTATTGAATCAAGTCTGATTGATTCTTAATATAAGACCAATATTTACTTACAGTATAAATCAATTCAAGAGCTCACGAACTTATACCATGCTAAATTTATGATCCAAAATGCTTGCATTAATCACATTTTGGTCTTTAATTAAGATCAATTTAGTCTTAAAACAAGATTTTCTGATCATATTTCAAGTATTCCCTAAACTTAATAGAAGATTAATTTATTCTTACAAGAAGGCCCAATCAGTCTTGAACCAAAAACTCCCATACTAAAATTAAAACCAAAGTGTACTTTTTATTATTATTTAATATAATTTGCTTAATATTACAAGCTCTGAAAAGAAAAGATGAAGTAAAAAGGCCATTCGTCCATGATAATCAATTTCTTGCGTCGAGTCTAGCCATTTCGAAACATTTAAGGGCATGGAACTTACTGTTTTACTATCTATTCCAAATAATAAATAAAAAATGTTATTATTAAATTGCAAAACTAAAACAATGCATAGTATCGTTTGTAACATTTACTTCTAAATAACCATGAGAAAGATTATAGACTATCTTAGACATACCTAACTTAAAACTTGCATAATAAAAAATATACATACATACACATTCACACATACATATACATACGTATGTATGTATTTCAGTCGAAGATGTCTCCTTTCATGCTTACACAGACACACAATATGATCTAAGCGGGCACATATGTATGTACATACATATGTATGTATCTGCTACGTGTGTCTATAGAAAAGCATGAGAATTAACGGCGATCTACATACATACATACATACTTGCGCAAACATACACACATGCCGTTGCATCCATACACATGTGTTCTTGCAAGCGCATGGCGTCGTCTCAAGAGCGGCTTCTTTGCTATTTTAATGTGTATACATACATATGTACATAATTTATATGAGTATGTAAGTACATACAAATGGGCATACATACACAATACCAAACATATGAATGTACATATCCAAAAATATGCGAGAGAAAAGCGCAAAGTCGCCGCCGTCGAGACGACGCCGTGTCGCTTGCAAAAATACATATGATACATACATATACACACATACATACATACATACATATGTATGTACATATACACTTATTTGTATTATCTATGTTAATATATGTACATATGTATTATCGATGTAAATCTATCATATGTATGTGCATATGTAACATATGTATATACATACGTACATACATATACAGTGTACCAATAATGTCTTCGTACAGCGACTAAAATATTCTTTGGTAACGAAAATATCTTACTTCCAGAAGAGCAACAAAAAAAGTTTAAATGCCGTTTACTTCAATATTTCCATAATAT
The DNA here is from genome assembly GCA_037075305.1 of Drosophila kanekoi. Classification (NCBI taxonomy): domain Eukaryota; kingdom Metazoa; phylum Arthropoda; class Insecta; order Diptera; family Drosophilidae; genus Drosophila; species Drosophila kanekoi. Next base: position 272,700 of record JBAMCE010000093.1, on the reverse strand, counting down.
AAAAGTTATAAGAAAAAACAAAAATAAGGACCGTTTTTGGCTCCAATAACGTCTTCGTACACCATCGTATTCATACTACTTCTAAGCTGCATACGAAATGCAAAAAATGTAACGGTAGTTTTTGAATGTATACATAGGCATTTTTGGCACATCTTGGAAGCAAGTTTCTGAGAATTTTTTATAAATTTGTATAGTACGTTGTTAGATACTGCTTAAAAATGCCAGGAAAATGCTTAAGCATTGAAGAATGTCGGCTAATTTGAAATATGCACGTTTAGTAAAAAAAATCTTATGCAGAAATTACGAAGATTATATGTATGTCGCAGTCGTTCCACCGTACAATCTGTCTTTGGACGGTTTAAATATGAAGGGCATGTGGAAAATAAGCCAAAATCTGGCCGCCCACAAAGTTTGACAAACAGCGATCGACTGGCTATATAGCGAATGGTTGACTCGGATCCATTTATAAGAGCAAATAATATAAGCTCAGAGCTTCTACGATCAAACCAGAAGCAAGTGCACCGGGTACAAGTCATCCAAGCATTGAAATTTTCTTTTGCGCTCATGATCTGCCCATTCACACACATTTGTGTGTGTGTGTGTGTGTACAAGCCGAATATCAAAAATCCAAAAATCTTGACAAATTTGCGACAGGGACAGGCAGGCTGGCCACCAACAGGCACACAAGCGCATAAATGCTTCTATTCATATACAACATATGCAAGTGTGCGTGAATATGGCAAGTCCAACAAATGTAAATGCACACATGCCAACGCATGGGTACCCTTACCAACGGTATCGAGCTAAAATGCAAGAATTTTGCATCGACGTGGCAAACCCTTTCATGATTTCATATTACCCGCCCCTTTGAAAGAGAAGAAATACCTCAGAGATTTGAGAAATCTTAAATTTGTGGGTATTTTTGATTGTCGGACACATGCACTTACAGACAGTTAAACGGTAAATAGACAATATGAAAGAGCACTGAGAGTAAGCCAAAGCAGTTTCCTGTAGTGTGAGCGAATAAGGGGAATAAAAAAAAGCAGCTTTGCCGTTCCCTCACGCAAGTCTTATGTATTTCGTACACACGCTCTCTGTTAGAGCGTGCGGCCGCTCTCGGACCCGAACAAAAACGAAGGCGACTTTGGACCAGCCGCTAAGAAATCAACAGGCACCAACTAAAAGCTCAGTTGTCCAGTCTTTATGTTGTATGTTTAGTGCTTATAGCATCGTTGGGAATATTATTTATTTCGGAAGGCAAAACAATTCTCTGTTGTCCGTGTCAGTCATTTTTCCTTCTGACATATTATTTAATGCGATGGCAAAGGCGCAATCCTCACGTTGCCGCATTATTTCGGTCAATTCAAAATATTGAAATATATTCCAAAGTGGTGCTCCCAAAATTATGTATATGGGTCTCTCGAGTTTGGCGCAAAAATCCATCTATCGCCAACTGGTGGAAGCTGCTTTAGATCACCAAATGCCAATATTGAAATTCCGCCAAAGTATGTATTATTTCTAAAAATGTGCTTTAGACGGAGATCCAAATATGACAATATTTTTGGATTCACCATTGAAATTTCATCAATAATAATAAGCTATAATTCTATAAGCTTTGAGTGCATAGTGTTGATTGCGTCGTTGCTAAGGGGTCTTAATTCCATGGCATGGAGAGTGAGTCCACCAATTCCGAAGGCTGCCTTGCCAGTTGGGGCACACAGCAATATCTTTGCAGAATCAGAGTCACAACCAACTCTGGAGTTAAATCTTAAAGTTATTAAATTAAATTAAGCTCATTTTCTGGAACTTGTGCAGGTAATTTAATCATTCGGATTGCATTTTCGTCAGAGTTGCCTTCATGCACATTATCTTCAAATACGTTAATGTTTCGAGCAACTTCTGGTACTGCAAATCCCCTGAATTCTTCATCAAGCAACTGAGATGCTGAAATTTCTTGTCCATCATTATTGTCATTGTTTCCTTTTTGGATCTCATCTAAGACTTCTTGAAACTGAGCCTCAACCAAATATTCATATCGTTTTCTATTTGATTCGATGATTTGAAATTGTGCATTGAACGTTTGCTCATTACTGGTGCTAAGAATATCCACTTGCTCATTTCGCCAAGGGAAAAAGAGCATTACAAGTTCTCGAAAATAATCAGATCGGGATATATTTATGCTATACCTTCTCCACCGAAGGATAAGAGAGTGCCTACGTTCTCTCAAAATTCCTGATCTATTTTTGAGTACCATGCGACGCCCGTCATTGGCATTGCCCTCCCGCTCTTCATCTTCATTTCCTTCCTTCAAGGATGTTGTATGATGCGTCCTGCGCAGATATTTCTGTTCCATTGATGAACTTATTAACGATATGTTGTAGTTTTTGCTTAACTGAAATGTTATTACTACTTACCTCGCTCATGGCTTCTCGCAATAATTGCGAAACCCCTCTATTCGATTTGTTTATGTAGTTTATTATATAACTACAACAAGCAAACGCATCTAGTATGTATTGAATATCCATGTTGGCTCTATATAGCTACAATATATCTTTATTATATGCATTCAACATTTTGTAGCAGTATTTTCTACGCAAAAATATTTGCGGCTTTTTAAGACTCGATCTCAGTGCAAATTTATATCTAATATAATCCGTATTTATATGTGCAAGAAAACTATCAAAATTATTTAAGCTTAAAGCTTCAGCGTCCGAAACTGAACTATCTAGTAGCTCTTTGATTTTTTTCCACATGTCTTGATGCCTTCTCAGATTTGAATCTTCATTTTCTAGGGGGTATAGTATCTCAGTCTGAAGCATGGGAGGGTATGGCATGTTAAAACGACAAATTGTATTCCTATTTATTTCTCTTTGGCATGAAAAGCTATGTCTGTGCTGTTGGTACTTAATAACTTCTTCCAAATCTGGATTATCTCCGTTTGTTGAAATGAATCTGTCAATAAATTCTGTAACCTGACGGTTACTTTGGCAACTATTATCCTTAAGTTTAGGAGCGCTGCTTAGCCAATACATGCCATGTGAATGTGGCGATCCCCTATGTTGGAATTCAATTCTCTAATAAAAGTGAGAGAGTTGATATTCTCCAAAAATATCTGTTTTAAATAATTTCAACAACTGCCTCAACCTATAGTCAAAATATTTTGAGCAAGTCACAGGATCAGACCGAGTTAGTCGAGCTTTTTCGGAACTTGAAAGATTCGCTGCTTCTTCCTCACTAAGGACTCTATTATCCAAAATGAGAGATAGAATGACCAGCAGCTCACTCCATTTCAGCAACAGAAAGCGTTATGAAAAAAGTTGGTAGCCCAAACTGACGAATCATTGCCAGCACATTTTTCTTCTCAGCCTCCCAATATGCTAGAGAAGATCGCAGGCCCTTAAGAACATGATATCCGTCATCATGCTGCACAAGATTTCTGACAAAACCTTCATCTCTCAAATTACCAACGGTGATATTGGGGTTTCTTAATTTTTTCCGAAGGCAGATAGAAATAGAACTTTTTATGAGTGTGAGCTCATAACACTTACACATATACAGAATTTTTGGTACTTTCGCGCAACGACGAACGTAATACCGAATCTGTGATTTGGCCTTTCGACAATAAGTACTTTTGCTTTTACAAATTACGCCACATGAAATGGTTGTGAACGACAATTCTTCAGCATCCTCATCTGTCGTCATATCAATTGGTCCTCGACCCTCACCTGGAGCCATTGCAATACGACCAATTATAGCATTGTTTTCTATTGACTCGTTATCCAACAAAGTTTCCTGTCCACCTGGATTAAGATAAACCTGATCAGAAGTATCGTGGCCTTCTGAATCTGTTTCCATTCGGCAGCGAAGAAGACTATCCACAGCTGTTATATCAGCTGGATCAGCAACAAAAGGGAATTCTTCATTGTGAGCATTTACACCTAGCCAGTTGGAAGCAACAGAAATATTGTGCTTAAGATATAATTCGGTGTTTATCAAATACCGCAACGCTTCGAGCACACGAGCCGGCCTAATTGTCTGTCATGAAATTATGCGCATATTCGAGCTTGCGCTTCAAATGAATTTGTACTACATGACTGTTTTCAAAGGTGCGCGGAAAAGCTGTCACAGTTTCCGAAACAGAAATTGGTACGTTGACCACAGCTCCTCTAACTGCACATTGCCGCTCATAGTTAAGAGAAATTATCCGCATAAATGGGATTCTTGGCGATATTAAACGCTTTTCAAGACGTCTTTAAGACAGTCTGGAATCTCAGGAAAGTTGAACCCCTCGGACAGACAAAGAGTCGGTATCTTGCCGGACGATATGCGTCGGCGAAAGTTGAGCAAAACAAATAGTCTTCAGATAGACTTGGGAACTTATTGGACAGATGAAATGCTTTTGAAATATCTATGTTTGGAAACTTTGCCGATACATTTATTTTATTAAAAGCTTTACTTGGAAAGGAAATTAAGTTCCTCCGCATGATATGCATATTTCTGTAGGGCCTTTCTTAATATTTTCCAGGTATTTATCTCTGGCAGAAAAAACTCTACGCTGTCTTTACAAGTCACGCTGTTGCTCGCGCTGTTCAGGTAACATTTCTTCTCTAGCATCTCAGTATGGCTCGATTTTGAAAACTATTTCTAAAGTTTATAACTCGAGCCTCAGCCATATTTCGCAATTCGTTCTCTCTTATACGAGCCTGGTTTCTAGTAACTCGTCTTTGAGAGGAATTGACGACTTGTTCTCTGCGTCTTGCAATCATATTTTGACGTGCATTTCGCCGATTTAAGACGTCTCTTTAACGCTCTCCAGTGCGATATGCTTAATTTTGTCGACGAATGTTATGTTGAACTGTATTAGCTTCCTGCTCTAGCTCTCGAACATTAACATTCAGTCTTCGCGCTAAATGAGCAGAAGCATCACGTATACGCTCAGATGCACGATACTCTTCATTTTGTCGACGCACAGTGTGTTCCACTGTGTTAATTTCCTGCTCTTGCACTCTAAATTCTAAGTCCTGTCGCCTTGTAACGTGGGCTGCTGCATCTCGCTGGCGTTCTGATTCGCGGTACTCCACGTTTTGGAGACGCACAGTGTGTTCCACTGTGTTCAATTCCTGCTCTTGCAGTCTAATTTCTAAGTCCTGTCTCCCTGTAGCATGGGCTTCTGCATCGCGCTCACGCTCTATGGTACGTTACTCCAGATCTTGTCGCCGAACAGCATGGTCTGCTGTATTTTGTGTCTGCTCCAGAGCTCGCATATCCTCATCCTGTCTTTGCGTTGCGCGAGCTGCCGCATCAATATCCCTTTCATCCTGTCGAAATCGAGCACATATTCTTCTTTTAGATCGGGTCAGGGCGTCAGTATTACGCTCGACTTCACGAATATCACCGTTGCACTCACGAGTGTCAGCTAAACGTTGAGAATTTCGAAGGCAAACGCTTTCAGTATTATCTATGAAGTAGACACGACTACGATTAATGGCATCTTGACGCCTTTGATTAGTGGATTTTTTAGAAGCGCGCGGCATTTTCAATAAACTAAAGAAATTATTCCCAAATATTTCAAAAATTAAAGTTATGTTAAGAAAACAAAGAATAATTAAATATGAATCGAAACTTAAGACAGATACTGAAAAAGAAAATAATTATAATATTTACTTATTTGATAATTTAATTGTTAGTTTGAGTATATATATACATATTCTAAATATATTATTATATTTAAATATATATAAATATGTATTAACAAGGGAAAATATTATAAATCAATAAGTCTTTAAAAAGACTTTCTAAGCTTTTCAAATAAACTTTCGATTTTTCCAGTTAGATAAAATTCAGTACAACAGGTGTAGAGCAAACATCCAGAAAATATATTGCAACGCAATGCCAGAGTCACAACGCGTACACGAACACTAACACTCACGTATTATTGGTCCACCGCTAGCAAGTGCGCCTCACACTCTTGCACTAAATGTTTACACACGCACACACACAGGTTGTTAGTCTAAAGGGGAGGTGAGGTCTAACGACGAGTCAACGCACACATACACACACAAATGTTCACTAGCACTGACGGGGATTAATTGCCGATTTTACGCGGCAAAACCGATTATAGATGGTTATATTAAATATTCTTCAAAGCACTAAAATAACCGAAGAATTGTTTAATTTCAGTTGCACTGGATCTTATTATAACGAATATTAAGTTTTTATTTGTTTTCAATCTAAGAAAAACGCAAATTCTTAGAATCGTAATCGCAATCGAGATTCGACGACCGCACAAATCGATGGTTGGTTGAAGAGTGAATGACAATTTCGTTTGTCTCGCCTGACAATAGGCGAATTCGCTTTTTCAAAAGCTCCCTTTGAAAGTTCACTGAACATTTTCATTGCGCGCACTTCCAGCGACATTTGAATGCAAAAGATCATTTAACGAATCAATAATAGTTTCATATTACAGTTGTATAACTAAAAGCATTCATTCTTATGCGTAAGTGTAAATATATATTTATATATATTACGAATATACAATTTAATGTATTTGCGCTTCGGTCATAAATGTAAATAATATTAAATAAAATAATATTAAAACATAAAACAACATATTTTAATTTGATGTAGGTTATAGATAGGACTTCCATGTATAGATAATTCGACCAATTTTTGAACATATATAATTTATATATATATGTGAACATAACTCATATATATATATGACATACCGCCAGACAGAAAAACAAGTAGGCGGATATTACTCAGTCGATTCAGCTTGCCGTCCTAATCAAGAATATATATACTTCATGGGGTCAGAAGCGATTCCTTCCTTGATTATCATTTTAAAATTTAATTCAATGGGACAATTTTATTAGGGCATCTCAGTGGAACTTTTTACAGCGGCAATCGAAAATCGATGACTTAAAATTTGCTGCAAAACATGCCCTCTCAATTTTTTAATTCGCGTATCAATATATGCATATATCTATATATAGTACATATGTCAATCCACCAGACAGACAAACGGTGAGGCGGATATGTCTCAATCGATTCAGCTCGTCGCTCTGATCAAGAAAATATATACTTTATGGGGTCAAAACCGACTCCTTCCTTGATTACCATTTTAAAATTTAATTCCATGGGACAATTATTTTTAGGGCTTCTCAGTTTAACTTTTTACAGCGACAATCGAAAATCAATTACTTAAAATATGTTGCAAAGCATGCACTCTCAATTTTTCATTTCGGCGCAGCGCATATGTGTGTGAATGGGCAGATCATGGGCGCAATAGAAAATTTCAAGATTGGCACGCGTCTGACGTCTGTTAGGCCGAAGGGGTCAACTTTTGGCAAGCACCTGCACTTGCATATGTAGTGTGTAGTCAAGTGACTGATCACTTAAATTATTTTATTAATAAATAAATTAATTAATAAATAAATAAAATTATTAAGACTTTGAATATATGTATATCGCTCCTTCTTTGAATTTGGTATATTTGTGATCATGAAATTTTCTATTGCGCCCATGATCTGCCCATTCACACACATTTGTGTGTGTGTGTCTGTGCGTAGAAGCCGAATATCAAAAATCTAAAAATCTTGACAAATTTGCGACAGGGACAGGCAGGCAGGCTGGCAACCAACAGGCACACAAGCGCATAAATGCTCTATTCATATACAAAATATGCAAGTGTGCGTGAATATGGCAAGTCCAACAAATGTAAATGCACACATGCCAACGCATGGGTACCCTTACCAACGATATCGAGCTAAAATGCAAGAATTTCGCATCGACGTACCTACGAGGACGCTTCCCCCCATCGTTGAAGGCCTTCTTTGTCTGAAAAAGCGACTGAGGAGGTAGTACGTCCGTACCCAGGACCCCAGAATCGATAGGATCTATCGCCGTATCGCCAACAGAGTCAGAAAAGAGTTGACTTTACTGAGAAGAAAAGCCATAGACACCATGCTGGAAGCAACGGCAGACGAGAGCTCCAAATTCGCACTGTGGAAACTTACCAGTCGATACAAGCGGCAAGCTGCACCAAAAGTTCTCCGTTCGACATCCCGATGGCACCTGGGCCAGGTCGCCAATGGAAAGAGCCGAAGCCTTCGCCTGCAACCTGGAGGAGCGTTTCAAGCCGCTTGAGACCGCATCGCATGGAAGGATACAGCGAGTCGCGCAAATCATGAAGGCGCCTCTTCAAATGTCACTCCCTGTATCACCAATCACCTTCCAAGAAGTAAAACAGGAGATAAAAAGCCTAAAAAACAAAAAAGCCCCTGGGGAAGATCGGTTGAACAACCAGACAATTAAGGTAATTTTCCAGTGTCCTGGAAGAAGGCGCAAATCGTTATGCTGTACAAGAGCGGAAAGCCACCCAACCATCTGGAATCCTATCGCCCCATCAGCCTCCTGCCTGCCTTTGGGAAAATTCTGGAGATGCATCCTTAGGAGGATCCTTGAAAGTGCGGAGATAAGACATGCAATCCCGAAGTTCCAGTTTGCATTCCGACTCAGGCACGGTACACCTGAGCAACTCCATCGGGTTGTTAACTTCATGCTAGACGGTTTCCACAGAAAAGAGTATGCGGTGGCAGCATATCTCGACATCCTGCAAGCTTTCGACCGGGTGTGGCACGCAGGTCTTCTCTCCAAAATCAAGGACAAATTAAATCCACAGCTATTTAGCATCATTGCGAGCTTCCTAACTGAGAGAACCTTCTAAGTGGTGCAGGATGGCGTATCCTCTCAAACCAAACGCATAAAAGCGGGAGTTCCACAAGGCAGTGTCTTGGGTCCCACGTTATATAGCCTGTTTACACATGATATGCCCTCTGCAAATGCAAGCACACGAAATGGTCGGCAGGACCTTCTGGTGGCCACGTTTGCTGACGACACAGCAATCCTTGCAAGGAACAAATGTGTGTACGCGGCAACTGACCTCCTGCAGGAGTATCTCAAACGATTTGAAAATTGGGCTTGTAGGTGGAACATCGCAGTGAACCCTGCAAAATGCGCGACTGTTACTCACACTCTACGCAAGGACTCTTGCCCCGGACTTTTTCTTCATGGTGAACTCCTAGAGCAATATAGTCAACACAAATACCTAGGAGTCACTCTTGACAGACGACTTACATTTAGTAAGCACGTCTTTGCAGTAACAAGCAGCATCAAATCCAAGATAAGACGAATGAGCTGGCTCCTCAACTTCAACAACAAACTCTCGCTCCGAAACAAGGTACTCATCTACAAGGTAATCCTTGCCCCAGTGTGGCGTTATGGTCTTCAAGTCTATGGTATAGCTGCAAAAACACACCTGAACAAAATTCGCATCATTCAGGCCAACACTTTGCGCAAAATTACTGGAGCCGAATGGTTTATTCGCACACGCGACATCGCAAGGGACCTCAGGGTACCAATGGTGGGCGACGTTGTCAACAGACAAGCGGCGAGCTACTCAACAAAGCTCCACAACCATCCTAACGTCCTGGCAAGGAACCTGCTAAGGAGGCGAAGAAGAAGGCGACTGAAGAGGACCTACCCAACTGACCTAGTCGATCGATATATATAGGTCTAAACTGTAAATATATGTATATATGTATATCTAATTTGTTAAACTAATTGTAGTTTCACAATTTTCGTTAAACTTAATAATTACGTCCCTCTGGTAAAAGTTGCTAACAAAGAGTAACAGGATACCAGATTTGGAAATAAAAGCAAACACATAATAAAAAAAAAAAAAAAAAAAACGCATCGACGTGGCAAACCCTTTTATGATTTCATATTACCCGCCCCTTTGAAAGAGAATAAATGCGTCCGAGATTTGAGAAATCTTAAATTTGTGGGTATTTTTGCTTGTCGGACACATACACACACAGACAGTTAAACGGTAAATAGACAATATGAAAGAGCACTGAGAGTAAGGAAAAGCAGTTTCCTTTAGTGTGAGCGAATAAGGGGAATAAAAAAAAGCAGCTTTGCCGTTCCCTCACGCAAGTCTTATGTATTTCGTACACACGCTCTCTGTTAGAGCGTGCGGCCGCTCTCGAACCCGAACAAAAACGAAGGCGACTTTGGACCAGCCGCTAAGAAATCAACAGGCACCAACTAAAAACTCAGTTGTCCAGTCTATATGTTGTATGGTTAGTGGTACTACCTATTGAAAAAGCTCATTGTAACACTGAATAGTGCGCGCGTAACTATTTATATTTGAAATGCTTAACGTAACATAATAAATACCGACCTTTTGTATTACAATTAAATAATTCTTCTGCATATTTGACTTAAGCGCAACTTTTTTGCTGAAAAACGTATGCCTTTTAGCCTCCTTTCTGAACTCATTCTAAATCAACCACTTGTAGCAATAACAAAAAGATCTTATATTACTCCTACGTTAATTATCATTCCACTGATGACTCATAATGATCATATCTAAGAAGCACAGGAAAAAAATTTGTTTGTTCAAAATATCGTGAAAGCCAAACAATTTTTTCATACAACTTAATTTTCGACCGATCGTTCCTATGGCAGCTATATGATATAGTGGTCCGATCTTAATAGGATTTTGCCTATATATGAGAAGTATAGTAATACTAATAAATACCGAGTTTGGTCAAGATATCTTGAAAAACAAAATGTTTTTTCAGACAACTTAATTTTCGACCGATCGTTCCTATGGCAGCTATATAATATAGTGCTCCGATCTTAACAGGATTTTGCATATATTTGAGGAGCTTAGTAAAACTAATAAATGCCGAGTTTGGTCAAGATATCTTGAAAAACAAAATGTTTTTTCATACAAAATCTTAATTTTCGACCGGTCGTTCCTATGGCAGCTATATGGTATAGTGGTCCGATCCAGCTGGTTTTGACATACATGTGTGCTGCGTGCAACAGAAAAAGGGACTTCTGCAAAGTTTCATTAAGATAGCTTTAAAACTGAGAGACTAGTTCGCATAGAAACAGACAGAAGGACATGGCTATATCGACTCGGCTGATCAAGAATATATATACTCTATGGGGTCGGAGATGTCTCCTTCTATGCGTTACACATTCCACGACAAAATTATAATACCCTCTGCAAGGGTATAATAAAAAACATCCGTGGTGACAATGGCAAAGGGTTGTTAATGGTAAATTCGATGCGTTACTAAAAAGTTGTGGCACAAAAAAACAGTCAATAATGCCCTACACTCCACAACAAAACGGAGTGGCAGAGAGAGCGAATCGAACGCTAGTAGAAATGGCTCGCGCTATGATGGTCCATGCAAACGTTGAAGAATCCCGATGGGCTGAAGCTGTTGCAACCGCAGCCTACGTACGGAATAGGTCTCCCTCCCAGGCACTGCAAGGCGCTACTCCTTATGAAGTTTGGAGCGGCTGCAAGCCATCAGTGTCTCATCTACGTATTTTTGGGTCGCCCGTCTACGCGTTGGAAAAATTGCATCACGAGAAATTTAAGCCCAAAGGAAAAGAATATATGTTTGTCGGCTATTCTCTTACTGCAAAGGCATATCGACTGTTTGACAAAGACACTAAACAAGTGATCGAGAGGCGTGACGTCAAATTTGTTGAAAGTGAAAAATTAGTAGTTGAATCTCCATCTAATGATGATTTCACTTCTTTTATAATAAGCAGTAACATGTGTGAGTATCCCAATGTCGGAGAGGAGCGCCAGAGGAGTTGCCAGCGCAGGTGGTTACAGCAGAGCCAGCAATCAATGAAGAAATCCAAAACCAAGAGCCCATAATCGATAATCATTCAGACGATAATATGGAGAATTATGAGAGTTTTGGAGATTCTGATTCATCGAGTAGTACTGCTGAAGAAGTGGGCATACGACGACAGTACAACAAGCTTCATAATATGACTTACTATGCCATGGAAACTCCAAATACAGCTAAGCAGGCGTTGTATGGCAAACATGCGTTTGAGTGCGAGGAATCTATGAAATGTGAGTACGATGCCCTCATTGCAAACAACAACTGGTCGCAGGTTGATCTTCCACCCGATGCAAAAGTTATTGGATGCATGTGGGTATTTAAAATAAAAAGAGACAGCCAGGGTAATATTGAGAGGCTCAAGTTAAGACTGGTCGCCAAGGGTTGCAGCCAGCAATATGGAGTGAAACATTTTCGCCAATCATACGATATGAAAATATTAGAATGTTATTCTACCTGCATTCAAATGCCTACCTAAATAGCGAGCTCAACGAAAGTGTGTATATGAAGCAGCCGGAACATTTTGTCAGTAAACAATATCCAAATCGTGTTCTGAAGTTGAACAAAGCGTTGTACGGAGTCAAGCAGTCAGGCAGAGCGTGGAACAGCACTCTAGATGACGCATTAAAAAGACTGGGATTTAAGGCCACACAAAATGAACCACGATTGTATAAAAATATTTCTGAAGATTCGTACAATTTGATAGCTGTATATGTAGATGATTTAATAATAGCTTGTTCCAAACGCTCAGATCTAATACACTGTAAGAAGAAGTTGCAGGAAATGTTTGATGTACACGACAATGGCCAGTTAAATCACTATTTAGGCATTGAAAAACAGCGTGAAGGAGATCAAGGTGATATTTCTATATGTCAGAAACAGTATATACGGTGCCTACTGCACAATTACGGCATTCACGTCTGTCGCCCTGTGTCGACACCTTTAGTTCCTGGATTCCAAATAAGCTGCAACTAAGACCAATTCAGCAAAGTAGACGTGACTGGATACCAATCTCTAATTGGATCACTTACGTATCTGGCCATCTCAACTCGGCCGGATATAGCTCATTCTGTAAGTAAGCTTGCGCAACGGAATACTGATCCGCGTCACGAGCATGAGTCCGCCGCAAAGCACATATTGCGCTACCTGGGAAAGACAATCGACCTAAAACTCTATTATCGCAAAACTGGTCAACGACTGCATGCATTTGCCGATGCAGACTGGGCTAATGACAGCCTAGATAGAAAATCGTATACTGGCTTTGGATTTTATCTTGCAGGTTCAGTATTTTCTTGGCAATCGAAAAAACAAGGACTGGTCGCTCAGAGCAGTACTGAGGCTAAATATGTAGCCTTATCAACGACCGCAAAAGAGGCAACATATTTACGAAGACTACTGAAAGAAATTGAGTTTCATCGACCAACAGAGCCCGTGCAAAAATCTATGGTGACAATTTAAGCGCTTAACAAATTGCAGCTAATCCTCTACATAAGCGAACAAAGCATATCGATATTAAATATCACTACATACGAGAGGTTCTAGCATTACAAATTGTTTGTATTAATTATGTTCCTACAAATGAAAATGTTGCAGATATCTTAAAAAAAAATGTACAGAAAGAAAAGCATCAGAAATTTGTTAAATTGCTCGGTTTGGTTGAATAAGAAATACTGTTTGTCAAATTAAAATAAAAATGTAAATTAAAAATATAAACTTGAGAAGAAGTGTTAAAGTACAAGTTAAATTATGTATTTTGCCATCAATAAGATTAATGAACCAGTCCTCATATTGTATGAACCTTCTGTAATTACTCTTTACTCTGTGTGTTCTCAATTTTATTTGGAAACCTTATTATACTCTAACAAAATCTAAGGCCCATGTTTCGATTATTCAGTATTCTTGTAACGCCTCTGTGGCAGTGACTATTAGAGGACTCCTGGTCAGCACAGCAGTGTCATTTGCATACGTGGCAATAATTGGCATGTCAGCTGTGTATTGTGTAGAGAGTGGGACCGAGGAGACTGCCTTGTGGAACTCCGGTGCATATGGGTTGATTTGTCGATTTGTCTTCAGGAAGCTACTCACTAACTGGAACAATTTTGGCGTTAAGAGGCTCTTCAATTTGCTGAGGAGTCCAGGGTGCTATACTCTATCGAAGGCTTGTTGAATGTCCAAGAACACTGCCTCCACATATTTCTTGTCTTCCATGGATTCCAGTGCAAAATTGACCACTCGGTTTAGTTGCTCCGGGGTTCCATGACGTTTTCGAAAGCCAAACTGCCACTTTGGAATCGCCTGTGTCACTATTCGTCATCTTCGCAAGGGCAGGAACGAGACTGATTGGTCTGTACGCGTCTACGTCTATAAGTTACTTCTCGTGATCAGTGCAGACTTCCCTATCTTTGGAAAGTGTCCTAAACGTAGAATGCTTTTAAACAAAAGAACTATGAAGAGCAGCGGTCTAGCAAAATGAAGTTTTAAAGTTTTGTTTGTCCAACTGTAACTGTAACTGGATTAGAGAGCAGGGACATTTGGACTGAGATTTCCAGCGATTCCTTGACCTTTTCTTTTCGTATTCGGAGGTGAGGTTAATTTGTAAAAACCGGTTCTCCAGACTATTTGCGAAGGTTTTGGCTTTCTGTTTACTCGTATAGCACTAGCCACCTGATTAATCCTTGATTGGAGCCATCGGGAAAGCTTGCCTCTTAAAGCGGCTCGTCAGTTTCTAGAGCGAATAGTTTGGGGATGCATCTGTTCCTACGTCGTCCAGAAGTCGATCAATTTGAAAATGCTTGTATCTAATTTGGAGTTTTTGTAGACGGTTGGCAAGCCTTTTATAGATTCGATGAACAGGTTCATTACCCATTCTGGCATATTCCCTTCTGACTCTCCTCTTTAAGCAAAGCACTAACTGTTGTCGGCAGCTGCAGTTTTCTTAGTTAATTCGGTTGTTGCTGCGTCTTAGGCGAAGCGCAAATTCCTGCTTAGCTTATATGTTCCTTGAACACGAAGATTGGGTCCCCGATGTCCTCCGGAATGCTTAACTCCATCTTGAGATTTATTCATCTGTCCAGGTGAGCTCTTAACGTTTCAATAGAGGAACCATGTGGAAGGAGTCGTTTCCTACGAGACTTGAATTAAGGTGTGTGATGCATTATTGCCAGTATGGGCAAGTGATTCGAGGAGAGTTCATATAGCGATTGAACTGTGAACCTATCTCAAGCAATCCCGTTTGTTATGAAAAAGTCCAACGCAGACGGGGTGAGCTGGGTGTTAAACGGTGGGTTGCCTGTGGCCAGGACTTGGCTTCCTGTACGCGTTTTCTTCAAGGTCACGTGTTTACTTTACCCCACCATGGATGCTTAGCGTTGAAGACTCCTCCTGCAATGAATTTGCTGCCCAAAGTAATCAATATATATTCAAAGATCGCCTTGGTCGAAACCTCCTTAGGTGGAAGATATAAGGAAGCAATTGTGATGTTTTCAGAGTTTGTGTGCACGTTCTATTTGCTAGCAATTTGGACATCCGTGCGCGATATGGGCTTCCTTCGTCTCCTGTTTCAGTTTGAACATTTGATCCATTTTCAAATTTAGGACCTGAATTGATTTGTCTAATAATTTATACTGTTAACTAAATCGTCGATTATCTATTTCTTTTTCCTTTATTGTGGCGAGATTTTTCTCAGCAGTCTTTTCATGTACTACATTACCTGACTTTGCCATGTCAGCATAAGAAAAACCATGTTGGACAACTGCAGCCGGGATATATACTTATCTGGTATTCGCATTGGTAGGCTTGTTTTGCTTGTGAGAAAACGTAAGCCCATTTCCTGGTAAGCCCGCAACTGTCTTATACTTTTTGTTTTTTTTTTCCATTCTGCAGTTGTATTGTCGCTCATTCTCAACTAACAAGTCACGGAGTCTGTACGGGGATCGCCAGCGCACTTGCTACAGACTGTCTTTTTAAGGCAATAATTCCGCGTATGCCCAAAGTCCTGACAATTAAAATATTGAACCAACTCGTTGTTGCGATCTGCTTTCTTTACTGTAATCCTGTGATTTCTTATATGGGTTATTTCAACTGCTTCGGCTACATTTGAGGTTCGTTTGATATTAACGTTAAACATATTTTGTCTAGTCTACGCGTTATTTATTTGATCATCTTCCTCCTCTTTGATCGGGATGTGGTGCCAGTCCGTTTTCTTGGGCAATATATGTTAAGGACTGTTAATCCTTTCTCAGGGAATGTGCGCTCTATAAGATCTTTTGGGACATTGGCGAGAATGTCCTTTGTACCAGTCTATAAGGCATGTCATCCCGCAGCTGGTGGTGCCAAATCTCACAGTATAGTTGAGTAGCGTTCTAACAACTGATCGAAACGCTTGAGCATTGGCAGTGTAGATACGCGTGACTCCGAACTTGGATGTTCACATGTCATATTCGTCGTATTTCTTGTCTGATTCAACTTGTTGACTTGGGGCAGACAGGTAGCTGGAGGTTTAGCAGACGCTTTATTTTGATTCGTGTGGTCAGAATGACTATTTGCGCTGGTTAAGGGCTATTTTTTGCTGATCTGATCTGATCTGATAAGGAATCCATTTCAATGTCGTTGTAAGCTTCCTCAGCTAGGGCTGCATATCGGTTATTGCGAAGTGCACCAGCCACAGCGTCAGAAGTAGGGGCTACTTTTTTAATTGTTCTAGATGCCTTATCTTTTTCGGTCTGCTTCCTTCGAACAGACATGAGTGTCATCTGGAATGGGCAACTTGTTCGATTTTCTTACGCAGAGCAGATACTCCCAGCAGCAGATGTAGCCACAGTGTAGATGGATACACTACTTGGCTTTGATAGCGTAATAGTGCTAGTAGCATGTGTAGTGCTCTTGTTGTTATTGCCCACCTACTACTAGGCGGTGTCAGGCCGATGTGACTTGATGTGTCCTAGGCTTCATTTAGCTTAAGTGCTCCATTTCTAATAATTTTGGCTCGTATCTCCGCAGGCGAGTCACGGGCGATTCCTCTCATATTCACTTAGCCAGTCCCTTGGCTGCGAGAATGTGAGTTTTTATCCATTTCAAAGCAATAAACTATATTTTTCTTAAGAAAAGTATTGCAATTGGCCATCATAGTGCTTGCTACAGTTGCTTTAGGTTTGCCTTTGTTGACAATTGTTAGCACAACCAAAACAAAAGACAAAATTGCTGATAAGAAGTACAAAGTTTTATTGCCCCACGTGTGCGACTGCGCGCAGGGCAATTGTCTTGCCCAGTGGGCAAGCACTAAACTAACAACAGCACCTTTTTGTTTTTTTGTTATTGTTATTATTTCTGCAATACCGATGCCGCCACCGCCTGCAGATGATGTCCAAAAATATAACGTGTGCTAAGATAACACACAGTAGAATGCAAAAAAGTGCAATAACAATGATTGGTTTCGTACTTAGTGTAGAGCGCGACGCGACCGTCAACAACGAATGCAAAAAAGAGACTGACAAGTTAAGTAACGCATTTCAATAATGATAGAGCTTTAAGCAACACGGACAAGTATTGTCTGCGAAAATTGTTGCAAAACGATGAATTAAGGGTATTCCTCAAGCCCGAGTGACCACAGGTGACTTGAAATTCGTTTGCTCGACCCAAATAAAACTGTACAAAGACGTCCGTATAGGTTAAGCATAGAAGAAAAGGAAGTCGTGCGAAATAAAGTAAAAGAATTGTTAGAATCAAATGTCATACGTCCGAGTTGCTACCCATTTGCAAGCCCAATGCTGATAGTTAGAAAGAAAAATGAAACCGATCGGATATGTATTAATTATCGGGAACTTAATGCTAATACCGTCGCTGACCAATATCTGCTGCCTTTGATTTCAGATCAAATTAACAGACTGCGTGTCTAGTTTAGACATGGCAAGTTTAACAAGTTTCAATACACTCTGACTATATCGAACGCACTGCTTTTGTCACGCAAGAAGGACAATATGAATTTTTGTATATTTTCCAAAGCTTCAGCCAGATTGATTGCAGTATGTGCTTCAGTTAACGGGCTACATTCAAACAACACTGATTTTAGCTCAAAACTCTTATTTACAAAGTGGACAGTGATTCCAATAAAACTTTGATTGCGTCGGGACATCCAGCAGTATGTAGTCAGGCAAAAGTACTCCTCATTGGCAAGTCATTTTTTGACTCACAGCTTACACTCTTCATAAGGAGCCGGTATCATGGTGCGCGACATTTTATGGCGACTTGGCAGCTCATATTTTGGGTTAAGCACACCAATAAGTTTGCGAAATCCTTGGTCGTCCAACATGTTGAATGGCTGCAAGTCTTTATAAAACATTTGGCATAAAATGGAATCTATGTATTGCCTTTGTTTTGGTGTAAGCTCTTGAGCACCAAATAGAGCTTTGATTGTTGGTTGACGACACGTTTGCTCTTGCTCTGCTCTTCTTCTTCCTTGTTTCCTTGTCCGGATCTTCATTTGAATTGATTTGAATCATTTCAAACGCAGGATTTGCTGTTGCAGCTACATTTGCCTTCTAATAAATATATTTTTAAAAATGTTTTTATAATAAGTTAACAAAATAAACATGTGCGTAAGTACGTACCTTTTTTGGCACAACACATGTTGGATGCTTGCGCATAATGTGCTTGTGCAAATTACTTGTTGAAGTTTTATAGGAGTACTTTTCCTTGCAAATATTGCATTTTGCAAATTTGTCGTCGACAGCCTAAAATAGGGACCAAATTTCACTCGCTTTTTTATCCATTTTAAGAAAAGGTAAAAACGTACGCACAAATTTAAACGGTTTTTGTAAGTGAGGCCGTAAAGTTGCAAGTTCAAAATAACAGCCAAGTACACATTAGTTTCATAGTCCTTAGCTTTGTAGCCAGTACGAATGTAACAACCTGAGTAAAGGCCTGTGACACAGTACTCAGCCTCTCGAAGAGTACGAATGTAACAGCCTGAGTACAGGCCTGTGACAGAGTACTCAGCTCTTCAAGGAGAACGAAAGTAACAACCTGAGTACAGGCCTGTGACACAGTACTCAGCTTCTCGAAGAGTACGAAAGTACCAACCTGATTACAGGCCTGTGACACAGTACTCAGCTTCTCGAAGAGTACGAAAGTACCAACCTGAGTACAGGCCTGTGACACAGTACTCAGCTTCTCGAAGAGTACGAAAGTACCAACCTGAGTACAGGCCTGTGACACAGTACTCAGCTTCTCGAAGAGTACGAAAGTAACAACCTGAGTACAGGCCTGTGACACAGTACTCAGCTTCTCGAAGAGTACGAAAGGAACAACCTGAGTACAAATCTGACAAGACAGCAACCATAAAAATACAAAAACGGTGCAAGTTTTTGATAAGACAGCAACCATAAAAATTAAAAACTGTGCAAGTTTTTGATATTTTTTAAAATGTATATCTTCGTGTAAAGTGTATACAAATTTTGTCATCAACATTGAACCAGTCATTTGTTAGCATCAATAATCTCAATAATCTCTTAGTGAAATTTTCGGTGTCAAGCTTTTGAGTAAACAACGACCAAAAGTAGACTCATGCCTTACTATCCGTGCATGACATAGGATGATTTTTGTCGCTGTTACTTTTGAAAGGTGTAACAGCAGTAACTAGTTATTTTTAAATACTTGTTACTTGTAACAGGTTGAGTAAATATCGCTCATCCCTAATGCTGACACGAGCAGCGAAGTTAGTCGCCAGCCTGCCTTCAGCAAAGCTGGTCGATGGGGCTTCGAGTCGCTTCGTTTTCGAAGTACATTGATCAAAAAAGTTTTAAACTTACGTTCGACGCAAAGCACTTTTGCTTTAGCCATGAAATGCATAAAGAATTAAATAATATGTACACAAGGCGCATCTTGTGCAATATTTATGTTAAGAATATAACACTCATAGAATAATTTTACTTTTGTTTTTGGACAGTGTATGCTCGAGAGAAGTTCTTGTCTCAGCCAATGGCGTGCGAGTACCTCTGTTTGTATGCGTGAATTATGCATATGTGTTGTTATTCATTGCTCTAGCTTTCGCTGGCAAGAAATCATTTTGGTTTAATTACAATATTAATATTTATTTTAGGTCACAATATTTTCAAAAATGATTTCGTTATTTTTGGCAAAAACCGTTGCAGCTACTGCCGCCGTGGAGGCAGTTTTAAATATTTTGCGCGAGGAAATGAAGTCTCGCTTCAATAATATGAAAAAAAAAATAGGATGTATGCTGAAAGAACAATCCTCGACCCTCGTTTTAAGCTTCGAGGATTTAAAAATTATAAAAATTTTAAGATTGCCCTTGAGCATTTAAAACAAAAAATGGTTACAGTACAGATCGCTGAAAATGCGGAGGAAGAAGTTCCCATTTCCAACAACGCATTGGAATCAAATACAATGAGCAGTATATGAAATCGACAAAAAAGCTGTCGCATCGGATCACGAAATGGATACGTATTTAATTGAGGAATACTTAGACAGAAAGATAATATATACCTTTGTTTTGAAGCGTCTGTTCATTGTGGCTACTTCTGTGCCTTGTGAGCGTTTTTTTTTTCAACTGCTGGATAGGTGATAACAGATAGATGCTACCAATTGTAGGCGCAAAAAGTAGACTATCTTACATTTTTAAAATATAATATGTGATATCGCTGATCACCGAAATAATTTAATGTGTACCTATTTATTATGTGAAAAAAGTGTTGCGCTACTGAGCCTTTTCAATAGCTTTCACAAATAGAAATAATTAACCTTTTATTTCTTGTGTTCCAATTTGTTCTTATATTTCTTAGTTACGAAAAGCAGGCAGACCCGAATTGGTCTGTGCTTATTATTATTTAAGAACAAAAGTTTTATATAGGCAAGCGAACCCGAATTAGTACCTGCCAAGTAATGCAAGTGGCCGATGTGTACCAAATGCAAGAAGCGAACGAACTTAACTAACTCGATGCGCAGCATCGAGGCCTTCGCATAAGTAAAGCTAGGGCAATAAAACGATCGTTACAGCGAAGAGCGGCAGCTCTATGTAACTGAATTCTTAAGAGCGAAATTAAGGCAATTGCTTTGCAGAGCGAGTATTATAAGATAAAATTAAAATGCTGCTCTTATCAGTTGCGAGGTCGCTCCAGTTGTTTTGGCTGCGTAGCCAGACATTCTGCCCCCGTTGGAAGGCATGGGCACGCTCCACTTGGAGCGCTGCTGAATCAGTGTTAGTGAATCTTCACGCCAGCGAGACCAAAACAATTGTTGGAGGTATGTTACGCGTTGCCAACCATCCTGACGATTGAATTGAAGGTGCGTCACATCAGGCTCAACGAACGATGAGCTGGGTCCACCAATCAAGAAACGAGCTGGATTGAGCACATCTAGATCTGCTGGATCTTCTGAAAGAGGAAACAATGGCCTGGAATTAATTATCGATGCTATGTGGCAGACTAGGGTGCGAAACTCTTCGAAGTTTAGAACACAAGCACGATAAAAATGATGCTTCGCTGTCTTCACTGCTGGCTCCCAAAGACCGCCAAAATGCGGTGCAAAATTTATGCACTGAAACAATATGATTGCGACTTATGAATAGACGCTTGAGATCCAGAAGCTCGTTCTTGGCGCCGGAAAAGTTAGCGTTATCCGACCATATCTGCGATGGCCTAGCTCGAGTCGATATAAACCTCTTAAGCGCATTTAGGAATGAAGCTGTCGACAGATCCTTGACCAGTTCCAAGTGAACCCCTTTAGTCGCGAAGCAGACGAAGACAGCCATGTTACATTTGACTGGAGCTTTATTTCGTACGTCTGGCTTATAGAAAAATGGTCCACAATAGTCAACGCTAGAGACTTCAAAGGCTCGACAAGCAGTCAAACGTTCTTTGGGCAGATCAGCCATTATATGCTCTACTAATCGAGGCTTGGCACGAAAGCATCTCACACATTTCCCAACCACCTTGGATACGGTCTTCCTTCCACCAATCGGCCAATACTGCAACCGAATATGAGCAAGAAGTGCCCGTGGACCAGCGGGTAAGTCCCGATTGTGAAACCGTGTGATGACTGAGTCTGTGACGGGATGGTGACACGGGAGAATTATTGGATGGCGAGCGTCGAAATCCAGCGAAGAGATTTTCAAGCGCCCATCAACTCTAAGAATGCCGAAATCATCCAAAAAAGGGTTAAGTGATGCGATACAACTGGACGGTTTAACAACTCTTCTCGATTGCAATGATTTGATCTCTTCCCACAGGTGTGCTCTCTGGACGAACCTTAGTAAGAGTTGGGTCCCATGTTGTATATCACACACTGTTAGTCCAGGATACCTGCTTCTGTGTATGAATTTATAAATATATCCGAATATACGCTGCATTGAATCAAATGAGTTGACGTATTTACAAGTGGCAGTTATATCAACGAAGAGAGATGAGTTCTGACTTTTTCCTCTCGAGAGTATATCTATATCATCTATATATATCATTAGTTAGCTCTTGAACTGCTGTGGCGCGATTAGCCACAAACACATTGAGCTTGCAGGGCTATGTCCTTATCCAGGAAAGGCATACAGAAGAATCCGACCAACAGTAGAATTTTCCATCGAACAGATTCTTTTTAGATATCTCACGCAAGAGATTAGATAATAAGACGGCGCCACAGAGCTCTAGCTTTGGAACTGTGATTGTTTTCGAAACGATATCTGAACCTATAAGAGCTAGACTTGAAATTTTAGCTGTAGATCCTCCTAGTGCCCGTGCAGATCGACTTTGTTTCCGATAATCGATAACCTGGTCCGTTTCCAAGTAATTGATAAAATTGATATCGACTTCCTGTTGCTTTACCAAATTCGGTATATATTAAGAGCTAAAGTTACCTTACTTGATATGTAGCTTATAGAACAGTATACATGCATCAAGTATCATTTATTTTACACCCATCATCACCTCCCCGCTACCGCCACAAGGCTATAAATCAAGTTAATAACAATTTGTTTTGCCTCCCAATTGAAGCTACAATGTTAATGCAATTTACTTTTTGAGAATATACAAAATTCTATGGTATACTGTAGAAAATTTCATTAATATCGGTTAAGAAACGCACACGTGTTTTTTATATTTTGATTAATAGGACTCAATTTAGGTGTGGGTGTTGAGAAGAGGCAGTGGCCAGTGGTGCGGTGGGTTGCCAGTTCGAGTCCTACCTGGGAAACTATTTTTTTTGTGGTTGCTGAGCAGAGTCGGCGGCAAGTAATGCAGTTGCGAGTACGAACCCGGCCAATGGAACTTTCTTTTTTTAATTTATCTTTATAATGTCAAACATGGCCGTACCGCGTGCTGCATTTGGTGTTGGAATAAGAGGGTTCAGGGTATTCCCTAGTCGGGAACTCCTGACTAGAACCTCTTACTTGTTTGAAAATGAAACGTGAAAAATAACATAATAGAAAATATAGTTCTAGTGCAACTGAATATCTAAGCAAAACGAATCCTTCATGATCGACTGAATTAGTGAACTTAATGAATAGTTCATGACCGAGTGAATAGCTGAGGAGAATGTATCGTTCATGTCCAACTGAATAAATGAATGAGTGAACTAAATGACCGATATAGTTCACGACCCGAAAATGAACGAGTGAACTTATTCTGTTATTATTAAATAACACACAACACAAGAAACATCCAAGCGAAATGTTATTCGGATTACCACAGGAAGGAAAAGTTGTTGAAGAATTAAAGAAGAAGAAGAGTTAATCCAGGTGAACATGTTTGATGCAAGAAATTTAGAAAATATAAGAAAGAGTGGAGAAATATGTCAAAAAGAAATTCAAGCCAGAAATGAAGAGCGCAATTATGAAAAAAAGAAGAAATTATCAGTTGAATATAAAATAGGTGACTATGTCATAGCACTAATCATACAACATATAGACTGGACAAGTGAGCCAAAACGTGGTCCCCGTCGATTTATATGCGGCTGGTCGAAAGTCGCCTTCGTTTTTGTTCGGGTCCGAGAGCGGCCGCACGCTCTAACAGAGAGCGTGTGTACAAAATACATAAGACATGTGTGAGGGAAGGGCAAAGCTTATCTTTTTTATTCCCTTTATTCGCTCACACTACAGGAAACTGCTTGGTTACTCTCAGTGCTCTTTCATATTGTCTATTTACCGTTTAACTGTCTGTATGTGTATGTGTCCGACAAGCAAAAATACCCACAAATTTAAGATTTCTCAAATCTCAGACGCATTTCTTCTCTTTCAAAGGGGCGGGTAATATGAAATCATAAAAGGGTTTGCCACGTCGATGCGAAATTCTTGCATTTTAGCTCGATATCGTTGGTAAGGGTACCCATGCGATGGCATGTGTGCATTTACATTTGTTGGACTTGCCATATTCACGCACACTTGCATATTTTGTATATGAATAGAAGCATTTATGCGCTTGTGTGCCTGTTGGTTGCCAGCCTGACTGTCCCTGTCGCAAATTTATGAAGATTTTTGGATTTTTGATATTCGGCCTCTACACACAGGCACACACACACACAAATGTGTGTGAATGGGCAGATATAGAATGGGCGCAATGCGATTTGGAACACAACAACTGACAACTGGCTGATGTTCGTCGAGAAAGGACGTAGACACAGGCTCCATATGCTCTGATGCTGGCGGCGCAGAAAGCGTGACATAGACAGCTGATGCATAACACGGATAGAGAGGAATGAAGCTGGCTTTGTTTCGTATGTAACTGTATCCAGCTTAAAAATCTTTATATCCTGTTATGGCGAGTCTCGCCACAGAATGCAATAAATCATAGCCGTAGCCAAGACGACAACATCACTACTGAAATACTGGGTAACAAGAGATGTGGAGGTAGATGGCGATGACTTAGCGGAAGAGGCACGGGCTATCGGCGATGAATTTGCAGGCTCAGTCAGCTGACCAGATGGAAATACCGAATTATTTAAATGCAGGAGAGAATGATGTTTCGCCCCGCAGGTCCGACAGCATCCTGATGTCTTTTAAAATTATTGCTTTAATGTTTTTTTTTTTTGTGATGAAAATCTTTATTATATTAACAGATAATATGCGTTTTTAAACATGTACATGCTTCAAAATTTGCATTTAACAATGTTTGTTTCTTAGTTTATTTTCTCCTGCTCTACATAGGTTAAGGCTAAGCTGTCTTCTTAAGAATTGTTTTTAATTGTTTTGTAAAAGACCGAAGTGTCTTTTCTTCAGTCTATTTATAGGAATAGATCCGACAAGGGCTTGTGCAGATCTGTTTTGGTGGTTTATCAGTCTTTCGTTATAGCGACTGGAGTAGAAAGAGATCTGATCTATTAGCGTAATATTCAGATCTCTGTGAAGGGTCAGATTACTGACATACCAGCTGCAGCCAGTTATTAGGCGTAAAGCTTTATTTTGGATTGTCTGGAAACGTCTTCTGTTTGATTTGGCAGCTGTGCCCCAAATCTGGATGCCATATCTCCAAGTTGGCGCAATGATTTGCTGGTAGATTTGAGTTTTGCACCGTAATGGAAGCTTACTTCTTCGGTTCAACATCCAGTGAAGTTTGTCTCTCTTCAGATAACAGGTTGTCGCAGCTTTTTCAAAATGTTCTCGATAAGTAAGTCGTTGGTCGAGGGTGATGCCCAGATATCTGGCCGAGGATGCTTGTGGAATTGGTTGCATGTTGAGAGAAACTGGTGCAGTTCGTTTACGTCGTAATGTGAAACAGACATTAATCGATTTGCTGGTGTTAATTCCCATGTTCCACTTCTTGGCCCAATTACCAAATTCATCGAGGTATCGCTGAATACCTGTTGTTACTTCACTTTCTGATATGTTTGAGTTTAAAACACAGACATCATCGGCGTAAGAAGCCAATAACATGCCAGAATTATTAATTTGTGGGATGTCGGCTGAAAATATTGTATATAGAATAGGAGCGAGAACGCTGCCTTGTGGGACTCCAGCAAGTAGTGGGTTGATTGGCGATTGACTATCCTGGACTTGTACCAGGAACTTTCTATTTTCCATAAATGATTTTAGTAGTTTAAACATATTAGCTGGGGTGGCTTGCTTAATTTTGGCTAGTAATCCTGGATGCCAAACACGGTCGAATGCCTGTTGTATATCCAGAAATACTCCGTTGCAATATTCGCCTTTATCAAACGCTTGAAGAATGTGATCAGTTACCCGATGCACTTGTTCTATTGTGCTATGACCAGCGCGGAACCCAAATTGATGTTCGGGAATCGTTTTGTGTTGGTTTAAGTGATCAAGTAGCCGCGGAGCAATAAGTCTTTCGAAGACTTTGGAGATGGAGGGTAAAAGGCTTATAGGTCGATATGAGTCGGTATTTCTTTCAGGTTTTCCAGGTTTCAGTATCATTGTTATTCTTGCGACTTTCCAATGCGTGGGGAAGTGTTGCAATCTTAAGCATGCATTAAATATTATCGTGAGCATAAGAATTGCTCGTTTTGGAAGGACTTTCAGTACTGTATTATTTATAAGATCAAGACCTGGGGCTTTCTTGTTTTTAAGCTTACGGATTGTTTTGCTGACCTCTTCTAGACGGATGGCTTTGATTGGTAGACACGTTAGTAACGGAGTTGAAAGAATTGCCTCGGTGTTTTCTTTATCAGCTGTTGTGGCTGTGTCCAGTGGCGTAAATCGCTCGGCTAGGTGCTCCGCAAAAGTTGTCGCCTGTTCTTCAAATGATTTGCACCATTCTCCAGAGTTATTAAGCAGGGGAATTACTTGCTGTGGTTGCCATTTGATAGTTTTTGTAAATTTCCATATCGAGTAGTGGGAGTCAGCGGTGTAGTCCAAGTTCGCCAGCAATGTATCAAAATGCTTGTTGCGGAGAAGTTGTAAGGCTTCACGCAGCTCGCTGGCAGGTCTTCGCCAAAGCATTTTGTCTTCGGGAAGGTGGGTCCGAAGGTAGCGCCTTCTTAATAATCTCTTGATGGCTAAAAGGTTTGCTATTTCGGGGGAAGAGCGACGTACTGGTCGATTAAAACGTGATTCAGAGTTGCTACCGTTATTGTTTGCTTCTTCGGCTGCTTGCAACACCTTACTAGTAAAGAGATCTACCGCATGATCTATGTCGTCCCCGGTGTTTATATCCAAATTGAGATGGATGTATCGTTCATGTCCAACTGAATAAATGAATGAGTGAACTAAATGACCGATATAGTTCACGACCCGAAAATGAACGAGTGAACTTATTCTGTTATTATTAAATAACACACAACACAAGAAACATCCAAGCGAAATGTTATTCGGATTACCACAGGAAGGAAAAGTTGTTGAAGAATTAAAGAAGAAGAAGAGTTAATCCAGGTGAACATGTTTGATGCAAGAAATTTAGAAAATATAAGAAAGAGTGGAGAAATATGTCAAAAAGAAATTCAAGCCAGAAATGAAGAGCGCAATTATGAAAAAAAGAAGAAATTATCAGTTGAATATAAAATAGGTGACTATGTCATAGCACTAATCATACAACATATAGACTGGACAAGTGAGCCAAAACGTGGTCCCCGTCGATTTATATGCGGCTGGTCGAAAGTCGCCTTCGTTTTTGTTCGGGTCCGAGAGCGGCCGCACGCTCTAACAGAGAGCGTGTGTACAAAATACATAAGACATGTGTGAGGGAAGGGCAAAGCTTATCTTTTTTATTCCCTTTATTCGCTCACACTACAGGAAACTGCTTGGTTACTCTCAGTGCTCTTTCATATTGTCTATTTACCGTTTAACTGTCTGTATGTGTATGTGTCCGACAAGCAAAAATACCCACAAATTTAAGATTTCTCAAATCTCAGACGCATTTCTTCTCTTTCAAAGGGGCGGGTAATATGAAATCATAAAAGGGTTTGCCACGTCGATGCGAAATTCTTGCATTTTAGCTCGATATCGTTGGTAAGGGTACCCATGCGATGGCATGTGTGCATTTACATTTGTTGGACTTGCCATATTCACGCACACTTGCATATTTTGTATATGAATAGAAGCATTTATGCGCTTGTGTGCCTGTTGGTTGCCAGCCTGACTGTCCCTGTCGCAAATTTATGAAGATTTTTGGATTTTTGATATTCGGCCTCTACACACAGGCACACACACACACAAATGTGTGTGAATGGGCAGATATAGAATGGGCGCAATGCGATTTGGAACACAACAACTGACAACTGGCTGATGTTCGTCGAGAAAGGACGTAGACACAGGCTCCATATGCTCTGATGCTGGCGGCGCAGAAAGCGTGACATAGACAGCTGATGCATAACACGGATAGAGAGGAATGAAGCTGGCTTTGTTTCGTATGTAACTGTATCCAGCTTAAAAATCTTTATATCCTGTTATGGCGAGTCTCGCCACAGAATGCAATAAATCATAGCCGTAGCCAAGACGACAACATCACTACTGAAATACTGGGTAACAAGAGATGTGGAGGTAGATGGCGATGACTTAGCGGAAGAGGCACGGGCTATCGGCGATGAATTTGCAGGCTCAGTCAGCTGACCAGATGGAAATACCGAATTATTTAAATGCAGGAGAGAATGATGTTTCGCCCCGCAGGTCCGACAGCATCCTGATGTCTTTTAAAATTATTGCTTTAATGTTTTTTTTTTTGTGATGAAAATCTTTATTATATTAACAGATAATATGCGTTTTTAAACATGTACATGCTTCAAAATTTGCATTTAACAATGTTTGTTTCTTAGTTTATTTTCTCCTGCTCTACATAGGTTAAGGCTAAGCTGTCTTCTTAAGAATTGTTTTTAATTGTTTTGTAAAAGACCGAAGTGTCTTTTCTTCAGTCTATTTATAGGAATAGATCCGACAAGGGCTTGTGCAGATCTGTTTTGGTGGTTTATCAGTCTTTCGTTATAGCGACTGGAGTAGAAAGAGATCTGATCTATTAGCGTAATATTCAGATCTCTGTGAAGGGTCAGATTACTGACATACCAGCTGCAGCCAGTTATTAGGCGTAAAGCTTTATTTTGGATTGTCTGGAAACGTCTTCTGTTTGATTTGGCAGCTGTGCCCCAAATCTGGATGCCATATCTCCAAGTTGGCGCAATGATTTGCTGGTAGATTTGAGTTTTGCACCGTAATGGAAGCTTACTTCTTCGGTTCAACATCCAGTGAAGTTTGTCTCTCTTCAGATAACAGGTTGTCGCAGCTTTTTCAAAATGTTCTCGATAAGTAAGTCGTTGGTCGAGGGTGATGCCCAGATATCTGGCCGAGGATGCTTGTGGAATTGGTTGCATGTTGAGAGAAACTGGTGCAGTTCGTTTACGTCGTAATGTGAAACAGACATTAATCGATTTGCTGGTGTTAATTCCCATGTTCCACTTCTTGGCCCAATTACCAAATTCATCGAGGTATCGCTGAATACCTGTTGTTACTTCACTTTCTGATATGTTTGAGTTTAAAACACAGACATCATCGGCGTAAGAAGCCAATAACATGCCAGAATTATTAATTTGTGGGATGTCGGCTGAAAATATTGTATATAGAATAGGAGCGAGAACGCTGCCTTGTGGGACTCCAGCAAGTAGTGGGTTGATTGGCGATTGACTATCCTGGACTTGTACCAGGAACTTTCTATTTTCCATAAATGATTTTAGTAGTTTAAACATATTAGCTGGGGTGGCTTGCTTAATTTTGGCTAGTAATCCTGGATGCCAAACACGGTCGAATGCCTGTTGTATATCCAGAAATACTCCGTTGCAATATTCGCCTTTATCAAACGCTTGAAGAATGTGATCAGTTACCCGATGCACTTGTTCTATTGTGCTATGACCAGCGCGGAACCCAAATTGATGTTCGGGAATCGTTTTGTGTTGGTTTAAGTGATCAAGTAGCCGCGGAGCAATAAGTCTTTCGAAGACTTTGGAGATGGAGGGTAAAAGGCTTATAGGTCGATATGAGTCGGTATTTCTTTCAGGTTTTCCAGGTTTCAGTATCATTGTTATTCTTGCGACTTTCCAATGCGTGGGGAAGTGTTGCAATCTTAAGCATGCATTAAATATTATCGTGAGCATAAGAATTGCTCGTTTTGGAAGGACTTTCAGTACTGTATTATTTATAAGATCAAGACCTGGGGCTTTCTTGTTTTTAAGCTTACGGATTGTTTTGCTGACCTCTTCTAGACGGATGGCTTTGATTGGTAGACACGTTAGTAACGGAGTTGAAAGAATTGCCTCGGTGTTTTCTTTATCAGCTGTTGTGGCTGTGTCCAGTGGCGTAAATCGCTCGGCTAGGTGCTCCGCAAAAGTTGTCGCCTGTTCTTCAAATGATTTGCACCATTCTCCAGAGTTATTAAGCAGGGGAATTACTTGCTGTGGTTGCCATTTGATAGTTTTTGTAAATTTCCATATCGAGTAGTGGGAGTCAGCGGTGTAGTCCAAGTTCGCCAGCAATGTATCAAAATGCTTGTTGCGGAGAAGTTGTAAGGCTTCACGCAGCTCGCTGGCAGGTCTTCGCCAAAGCATTTTGTCTTCGGGAAGGTGGGTCCGAAGGTAGCGCCTTCTTAATAATCTCTTGATGGCTAAAAGGTTTGCTATTTCGGGGGAAGAGCGACGTACTGGTCGATTAAAACGTGATTCAGAGTTGCTACCGTTATTGTTTGCTTCTTCGGCTGCTTGCAACACCTTACTAGTAAAGAGATCTACCGCATGATCTATGTCGTCCCCGGTGTTTATATCCAAATTGAGATGGATGGACCTATTCAGTGAGTTTCTGAATGCTGCGATATTGGCATTTCTGGTTAGGAGCCGCGAGTTCGTTGTCATCTCAGTTCCTTCGGAGTCTAAGTCAATGACCAATGCAAGATGGTCAGATTCCAGGTCCCAACTATCGGATATTCTAAGCATTGCGTGGGGTACGCCTTTGTATATTGCAAAATCGATATATGAGGGCGTGGCATCTAATCTGCTGGGGTAGCAAGTGGGGGCGCCTGTTGCAAGGATATCAGCCTGATGCCTTTGGAGAGTGCAGGCAAGCTCCCTTCCCCGTGCGTTGACGGATCTCGAGCCCCATAGAGGGTGTTTGGAGTTCCAATCGCCTGCTACAATATATTTGCTGTTGTTCATGCAGGTGAGCAGGTCAGAAAAATCGTCGCTCCGCCAGGTGAATCTGGGGGGACAGTAGATCGCACCAAACGTGATTTCGCCAAGATCTGTGTTGACTTTGACAAGTGAGAGCTGGACTCGTTCTGTGGCGATTGGCTCGAGAGGAAAGTGCCTAATATTTCTTCGTATTATAACAGCTGCTCCTCCTGCTCCTCTGTCATTAGAATGAATGGCTGTGTATACACAGAATCCATTTAGTTGGATAGGTCTTCTGCTAGTTGTTTTTTTTTCACAAATTAGGGCTATGTCGATCTTGTTGTCTGTGATGAAATTACATAGCTCTAGCATTTTGCCATTCAGACCCCTGGCGTTCCACACTAGTGTTTTGAGCTTCATTTTTGGTTGGCCGAGATAAGTAGAGCCATTATTTGGCTCTGCATCTCAAATAGTTTATTTTGCTGCTCGAAGAATTTATTAAAGTTTTCTTGCATCACTTTAATCATTTGCTCAAATTTCGTCTCATGAGCCGCTTCGTTCTCCCACTGGGAAAAGGTGAAAGGCGATTGAGCTTGATTATTTTGCGGCTGTTGTCGCAAATGTACTCGCTGGGTTGTGTGCCCTTGGTGTTGTTGTTGGTAGTTATGTGTATCACTATTAAAATGGTTGGTAGCATTAAGTGGAGCCTGCCTTTTGGGACCTCTGTTTGCATGACTACGTGCCATGTCTGCATAGGAGATTCCAGTTGCTTTTACGTAAGGGGATGGCGCCAAAGCAGTATATGTGCTCGAGGGTCCTGCACTCT
The DNA here is from genome assembly GCA_037075305.1 of Drosophila kanekoi. NCBI lineage: Eukaryota > Metazoa > Arthropoda > Insecta > Diptera > Drosophilidae > Drosophila > Drosophila kanekoi. The sequence goes on along the minus strand of JBAMCE010000093.1, from coordinate 241,116 downwards.
TTGTAGGTTTTTTCTTAGGCTGTGTTCGTTGCAAATATTGTTTGAATTTTTCGCAGCCCTTGAAGTTGGCCGGATGATCACCCCCACACAGGGCACAAGTGGCTGGAGTATTTTTTGGACGTGTGCAGTCGGACGTTTTATGTTCTTCGCCACAGACGACGCAAATGTATTCTCGATGGCAATATTTGGATGTGTGACCGTAATCCTGGCAGCGATGGCATTGAGTTATTTCGGAAGATTTCCTTGCGACCTCGATGTTAATCTCTGTCTGCAGAAAAGTTTGGATCCAAGAACATTTTTGTTATTTTCTTTGGGGACTAGACTTATGAAAAACATGTTCATAGGATTGCCTGTCTTCCTTGATTTGGGGTTGTAGATGTTTAAAGCTTGATGGCCCAATTTTTTTAGTTGGTCCTCAATCTGTGTCTTAGATGTGCAGGGGGATAGTCCTAGAATAACCACCTTATAAGGCTTGTCCTCTTTTAGTTGGTACGAATGAAACTCAATTTTATATGCGTTTAGCTGACGGACAGTTGCTCGATAGCTTTCAGAATCTTTGGCGTAAATTCTTGTTATTCCTCCCATCGAGGATTTGACTTCAATGTTGTCCAAATCGCAAGCTTCTTCTATACAGATTAAAAGCTCTTGAAGATTGACTACGTCCTGAATGACAATAGGTGGCGGCTTCGAGGTTTTTTTGGCTGTGTGTCCAGGAGTGTTATTGTTAGACTGTGATCCGGCAGTTAACCGTGCGCGGGCAGCAGCGGCACTGGTACTGGGAAGCTCACTTTCGAGGATATGGTTTTGAGGTGGAACAAGACCAGGATATAACTCATCTAGATCCATATCAGGAGTTTCATCTTCTGCTAGAATGGGGAATGGGTTACCTTCTAAAGGATTATTGTCGATTAGTGCCGAGTTGTTGGCGGCGGTAGCATTGGTGGCATTGATGGTGTTATTATTGTTTGTAGCTGTTTTTTTTATGTTTAAAGCTGGAGAGTTGGGCAGCTTGCGTTTTTTTTGCTGTATTAGCAAGTGGCGCGGTGACGGATTGGTCGGTTGTTCATTAATAGAGCCGTTATCAGCAGTGGGCTGATCCGCATTGCCCTCTGGCAATTGGGGAAAATTATTATTATGGTTAGCCATAAAGATTGCAAATTCGCGATTTGAATCAGTCATTTTAAATATGCTTGAAGTAAGTTTTATGTGATTGCGATTGTTTTCCATTTAAAATTTGCTTCGAAAATTCCTCGGGCCTTTTCTGCAGAATTTCGCAGAGCGGGCCCACGTATATTGTTTGTATACGCACAACGAAATTAACTTTTTTGTAGTAGAAAGACCGACACAAGAGAGAGATTCCGATGTCTGGCGCCGTTTCTCCGCGCGAAACTTGCTGGCGAGCAATAGAATAACGGTGAAATTTAAAGAGAAGAAAAAAAAAAACAACGTTTTTTTTTTTTTTTTTTTTGTGCGCGGCGATCGAACAGAGCTGCACGTCTGCGCGCTTTGAAAGCTAGATCGCGAATGATTGCTTTAATGTAATGCAAATTATTTTACAACAACAAAATCACGTCGGGGTCACCAAAATGTTGCGCTTCTGAGCCTTTTCAATAGCTTTCACAAATATAAATAATTAACCTTTTATTTCTTGTGTTCCAATTTGTTTTTATATTTCTTAAAGTTACGAAAAGCAGCCAGACCCGAATTGGTCTGTGCTTATTATTTAAGAACAATAGTTTTATATAGGCAAGCGAACCCGAATTACTACGGGCCAATTTTATTAGTTATAATTTTTAGTTATAATTTTGAGTAATGCAAGTGGCCGATGTGTACAAAATGCATGAAGCGAACGAACTTAACTAACTCGATGCGCAGCATCGAGGCCTTCGCATAAGTAAAGCTAGGGCAATAAAACGATCGTTACAGCCAAGAGCGGCAGCACTCAGTAAATGAATTCTTAAGAGCGAAATTTTGGCAATTGCTTTGCAGAGCGAGTATTATAAGATAAAATTAAGATGCTGCTCTTATGGCTGCGTAGCCAGACAGAAGTTCCTTATTTAATATATATGTATAAAGAAAGAAAGTTTGTTATATTATTTCTATGTCTTATTAATATAACATTAAAGCTGAAGTAAATTAAAGATAAGAAATCTTATTAACAATGGTAAACTAAAATGGCAGAAGTATAAGTAAATCATATTTTTATGCCCAGAACCCATTGAAAATGGATAAAAAGGTTATAATTTTGTTGTGCAAATGTATGTAATAGGCAGAAGGAAGCATCTCCGACCCCATAAAGTGTATATATTCTTGATCAGCATCAACAGCCGATTCGATACAGCCCTACCCGTCTGTCCGTCCGTCCGTATGTATGAACGCAAGGAAATCTAATCCTATAAGAGCTAGAGACTTGAAATTTTAGCTGTAGGTCCTCTTAGTGCCCGCGCATATCGAGTTTGTTTCCGATAATCGATAAGTTTCCCCTTTTCCAAGAAATCAATAAACTCGACATCTGTTTTTTTAATAAATTTGGTAAATATTAAGAGTTCGAGTCACCAAACTTGATGTGTTGCTTCTAGAATAGTATACATATATCAAGTATCATTCATTTTATATGTTATATGTTTTATTAACATAACATTTACGCTGGAGTAAATTGAATATAGGAAAAGTTATTATCAATGGTAAACTAAAATGGCATAAGTATAAGTAAAACATAGTTTTATGCCCAAAACCCATTGAAAATGGGTACAAAGGGTATAATGTTTTTGTGCAAATGCATGTAACTGGCAGAAGGAGGCATCTCCGACCCCATAAAGTATGCATATATATTCTTGATCAACATCAACAGCCGATTTGATCTAGCCATACCCGTCCGTACGTCCGTCTATCTGTCCGTCCGTCCATCTGTCCGTCCGACCGCCTGTCTGTCTGTCTGTCCGTCTGTCCATCCGTCCGTCTGTCCGTATGTATGATATCTGATATCAGATTTCGAAACCATATCTGAACCTATAAGAGCTAGACTTGAAATTTTAGCTGTAGATCCTCCTAGTGCCCGCGCAGATCGACTTTGTTTCCGATAATCGATAACCTGGTCCGTTTCCAAGTAATTGATAAAATTGATATCGACTTCCTGTTGCTTTACCAAATTCGGTATATATTAAGAGCTAAAGTTACCTTACTTGATATGTAGCTTATAGAATAGTATACATGCATCAAGTATCATTCATTTTACACCCATCATCACCTCCCCGCTACCGCCACAAGGCTATAAATCAAGTTAATAACAATTTGTTTTGCCTCCCAATTGAAGCTACAATGTTAATGCAATTTACTTTTTGAGAATATACAAAATTCTATGGTATACTGTAGAAAATTTCATTAATATCGGTTAAGAAACGCACACGTGTTTTTTATATTTTGATTAATAGGACTCAATTTAGGTGTGGGTGTTGAGAAGAGGCAGTGGCCAGTGGTGCGGTGGGTTGCCAGTTCGAGTCCTACCTGGGAAACTATTTTTTTTGTTGTTGCTGGTGTGGTTGCTGAGCAGAGTCGGCGGCAAGTAATGCAGTTGCGAGTACGAACCCGGCCAATGGAACTTTCTTTTTTTAATTTATCTTTATAATGTCAAACATGGCCGTACCGCGTGCTGCATTTGGTGTTGGAATAAGAGGGTTCAGGGTATTCCCTAGTCGGGAACTCCTGACTAGAACCTCTTACTTGTTTGAAAATGAAACGTGAAAAATAACATAATAGAAAATATAGTTCTAGTGCAACTGAATATCTAAGCAAAACGAATCCTTCATGATCGACTGAATTAGTGAACTTAATGAATAGTTCATGACCGAGTGAATAGCTGAGGAGAATGTATCGTTCATGTCCAACTGAATAAATGAATGAGTGAACTAAATGACCGATATAGTTCACGACCCGAAAATGAACGAGTGAACTTATTCTGTTATTATTAAATAACACACAACACAAGAAACATCCAAGCGAAATGTTATTCGGATTACCACAGAAAGGAAAAGTTGTTGAAGAATTAAAGAAGAAGAAGAGTTAATCCAGGTGAACATGTTTGATGCAAGAAATTTAGAAAATATAAGAAAGAGTGGAGAAATATGTCAAAAAGAAATTCAAGCCAGAAATGAAGAGCGCAATTATGAAAAAAAGAAGAAATTATCAGTTGAATATAAAATAGGTGACTATGTCATAGCACTAATCATACAACATATAGACTGGACAAGTGAGCCAAAACGTGGTCCCCGTCCATTTATATGCGGCTGGTCCAAAGTCGCCTTCGTTTTTGTTCGGGTCCGAGAGCGGCCGCACGCTCTAACAGAGAGCGTGTGTACAAAATACATAAGACATGTGTGAGGGAAGGGCAAATCTGATCTTTTTTATTCCCTTTATTCGCTCACACTACAGGAAACTGCTTTTGCTTACTCTCAGTGCTCTTTCATATTGTCTATTTACCGTTCAACTGTCTGTATGTGTATGTGTCCGACAAGCAAAAATACCCACAAATTTAAGATTTCTCAAATCTCGGACGCATTTCTTCTCTTTCAAAGAGGCGGGTAATATGAAATCATAAAAGGGTTTGCCACGTCGATGCGAAATTCTTGCATTTTCGCTCGATATCGTTATTTTATTAATATTAAAATTAAATTAATTAATTAATAAATAAATAAAATTATTAAGACTATGAATATATGTATATCGCTCCTTCTTTGAATTTGGTATATTTGTGATCATGAAATTTTCTATTGCGCCCATTCTATATCTGCCCATTCACACACATTTGTGTGCGTGTGTGTCTGTGTGTAGAGGCCGAAAATCAAAAATCCAAAAATCTTCATAAATTTGCGACAGGGACAGTCAGGCTGGCAACCAACAGGCACACAAGCGCATAAATGCTTCTATTCATATACAAAATATGCAAGTGTGCGTGAATATGGCAAGTCCAACAAATGTAAATGCACACATGCCATCGCATGGGTACCCTTACCAACGATATCGAGCTAAAATGCAAGAATTTCGCATCGACGTGGCAAACCCTTTTATGATTTCATATTACCCGCCCCTTTGAAAGAGAAGAAATGCGTCCGAGATTTGAGAAATCTTAAATTTGTGGGTATTTTTGCTTGTCGGACACATACACATACAGACAGTTAAACGGTAAATAGACAATATGAAAGAGCACTGAGAGTAAGCCAAAGCAGTTTCCTGTAGTGTGAGCGAATAAAGGGAATAAAAAAGATCAGCTTTGCCCTTCCCTCACACATGTCTTATGTATTTTGTACACACGCTCTCTGTTAGAGCGTGCGGCCGCTCTCGGACCCGAACAAAAACGAAGGCGACTTTCGACCAGCCGCATATAAATCGACGGGGACCACGTTTTGGCTCACTTGTCCAGTCTATATGTTGTATGATTAGTGCTATGACATAGTCACCTATTTTATATTCAACTGATAATTTCTTCTTTTTTTCATAATTGCGCTCTTCATTTCTGGCTTGAATTTCTTTTTGACATATTTCTCCACTCTTTCTTATATTTTCTAAATTTCTTGCATCAAACATGTTCACCTGGATTAACTCTTCTTCTTCTTTAATTCTTCAACAACTTTTCCTTTCTGTGGTAATCCGAATAACATTTCGCTTGGATGTTTCTTGTGTTGTGTGTTATTTAATAATAACAGAATAAGTTCACTCGTTCATTTTCGGGTCGTGAACTATATCGGTCATTTAGTTCACTCATTCATTTATTCAGTTGGACATGAACGATACATTCTCCTCAGCTATTCACTCGGTCATGAACTATTCATTAAGTTCACTAATTCAGTCGATCATGAAGGATTCGTTTTGCTTAGATATTCAGTTGCACTAGAACTATATTTTCTATTATGTTATTTTTCACGTTTCATTTTCAAACAAGTAAGAGGTTCTAGTCAGGAGTTCCCGACTAGGGAATACCCTGAACCCTCTTATTCCAACACCAAATGCAGCACGCGGTACGGGCATGTTTGACATTATAAAGATAAATTAAAAAAAGAAAGTTCCATTGGCCGGGTTCGTACTCGCAACTGCATTACTTGCCGCCGACTCTGCTCAGCAACCACACCAGCAACAACAAAAAAAATAGTTTCCCAGGTAGGACTCGAACTGGCAACCCACCGCACCACTGGCCACTGCCTCTTCTCAACACCCACACCTAAATTGAGTCCTATTAATCAAAATATAAAAAACACGTGTGCGTTTCTTAACCGATATTAATGAAATTTTCTACAGTATACCATAGAATTTTGTATATTCTCAAAAAGTAAATTGCATTAACATTGTATCTTCAATTGGGAGGCAAAACAAATTGTTATTAACTTGATTTATAGCCTTGTGGCGGTAGCGGGGAGGTGATGATGGGTGTAAAATGAATGATACTTGATGCATGTATACTATTCTATAAGCTACATATCAAGTAAGGTAACTTTAGCTCTTAATATATACCGAATTTGGTAAAGCAACAGGAAGTCGATATCAATTTTATCAATTACTTGGAAACGGACCAGGTTATCGATTATCGGAAACAAAGTCGATCTGCGCGGGCACTAAGAGGATCTACAGCTAAAATTTCAAGTCTAGCTCTTATAGGTTCAGATATGGTTTCGAAATCTGATATAAGATATCATACATACGGACAGACGGACAGACAGACAGACAGGCGGTCGGACGGACAGATGGACGGACGGACAGATAGACGGACGTACGGACGGGTATGGCTAGATCAAATCGGCTGTTGATGTTGATCAAGAATATGTATGCATACTTTATGGGGTCGGAGATGCCTCCTTCTGCCAGTTACATGCATTTGCACAAAAACATTATACCCTTTGTACCCATTTTCAATGGGTTTTGGGCATAAAACTATGTTTTACTTATACTTATGCCATTTTAGTTTACCATTGATAATAACTTTTCTTATATTTAATTTACTCCAGCGTAAATGTTATGTTAATAAAACATATAACATATAAAATGAATGATACTTGATATATGTATACTATTCTAGAAGCAACACATCAAGTTTGGTGACTCGAACTCTTAATATTTACCAAATTTATTAAAAAAACAGATGTCGAGTTTATTGATTTCTTGGAAAAGGGGCAACTTATCGATTATCGGAAACAAACTCGATATGCGCGGGCACTAGGAGGACCTACAGCTAAAATTTCAAGTCTCTAGCTCTTATAGGATTAGATTTCCTTGCGTTCATACATACGGACGGATGGACAGACGGGTAGGGCTGTATCGAATCGGCTGTTGATGCTGATCAAGAATATATACAGTTTATGGGGTCGGAGATGCTTCCTTCTGCCTATTACATACATTTGCACAACAAAATTATAACCTTTTTATCCATTTTCAATGGGTTCTGGGCATAAAAATATGATTTACTTATACTTCTGCCATTTTAGTTTACCATTGTTAATAAGATTTCTTATCTTTAATTTACTTCAGCTTTAATGTTATATTAATAAGACATAGAAATAATATAACAAACTTTCTTTCTTTATAACAAACATTTTTTCTTTATACATATATATTAAATAAGGAACTTCTGTCTGGCTACGCAGCCATAAGAGCAGCATCTTAATTTTATCTTATAATACTCGCTCTGCAAAGCAATTGCCAAAATTTCGCTCTTAAGAATTCATTTACTGAGTGCTGCCGCTCTTGGCTGTAACGATCGTTTTATTGCCCTAGCTTTACTTATGCGAAGGCCTCGATGCTGCGCATCGAGTTAGTTAAGTTCGTTCGCTTCATGCATTTTGTACACATCGGCCACTTGCATTACTCAAAATTATAACTAAAAATTATAACTAATAAAATTGGCCCGTAGTAATTCGGGTTCGCTTGCCTATATAAAACTATTGTTCTTAAATAATAAGCACAGACCAATTCGGGTCTGGCTGCTTTTCGTAACTTTAAGAAATATAAAAACAAATTGGAACACAAGAAATAAAAGGTTAATTATTTATATTTGTGAAAGCTATTGAAAAGGCTCAGAAGCTCAACATTTTGGTGACCCGACGTGATTTTGTTGTTGTAAAATAATTTGCATTACATTAAAGCAATAATTTTAAAAGACATCAGGATGCTGTCGGACCTGCGGGGCAAAACATCATTCTCTCCTGCATTTAAATAATTCGGTATTTCCATCTGGTCAGCTGACTGAGCCTGCAAATTCATCGCCGATAGCCCGTGCCTCTTCCGCTAAGTCATCGCCATCTACCTCCACATCTCTTGTTACCCAGTATTTCAGTAGTGATGTTGTCGTCTTGGCTACGGCTATGATTTATTGCATTCTGTGGCGAGACTCGCCATAACAGGATATAAAGATTTTTAAGCTGGATACAGTTACATACGAAACAAAGCCAGCTTCATTCCTCTCTATCCGTGTTATGCATCAGCTGTCTATGTCACGCTTTCTGCGCCGCCAGCATCAGAGCATATGGAGCCTGTGTCTACGTCCTTTCTCGACGAACATCAGCCAGTTGTCAGTTGTTGTGTTCCAAATCGCATTGCGCCCATTCTATATCTGCCTATTCACACACATTTGTGTGTGTGTGTGCCTGTGTGTAGAGGCCGAATATCAAAAATCCAAAAATCTTCATAAATTTGCGACAGGGACAGTCAGGCTGGCAACCAACAGGCACACAAGCGCATAAATGCTTCTATTCATATACAAAATATGCAAGTGTGCGTGAATATGGCAGGTCCAACAAATGTAAATGCACACATGCCATCGCATGGGTACCCTTACCAACGATATCGAGCTAAAATGCAAGAATTTCGCATCGACGTGGCTAACCCTTTTATGATTTCATATTACCCGCCCCTTTGAAAGAGAAGAAATGCGTCCGAGATTTGAGAAATCTTAAATTTGTGGGTATTTTTGCTTGTCGGACACATACACATACAGACAGTTAAACGGTAAATAGACAATATGAAAGAGCACTGAGAGTAAGCAAAAGCAGTTTCCTGTAGTGTGAGCGAATAAAGGGAATAAAAAAGATCAGCTTTGCCCTTCCCTCACACATGTCTTATGTACTTTGTACACACGCTCTCAGAGCGTGCGGCCGCTCTCGGACCCGAACAAAAACGAAGGCGACTTTCGACCAGCCGGATATAAATCGACGGGGACCACGTTTTGGCTCACTTGTCCAGTCTATATGTTGTATGGTTAGTGGTCATAGTTAACAAGTAAAAGGTGCTAGTAATTTTTTTTTTATTAGCTTATTTTTTGATACTATACTTGAGCATCTTAACCTAGCTTTACAAGAATGTGATGAACGTACTTACTTTACTTACATTTCCTATTAAGTTTTTAATTATTTGGTTTATATATTATCTATCTAACTACCCTGTTTGGGAGATCGATGGGGTTGATCCTGCGAAGTCTCCGTCGTTTTCTTCTGCAAAGCCTTCTTGCCAGTATATTGGGGTGGGCAGAAACGAGGGCCATGCAGCTGGTGGACTGCTGACGTAAAAGGTCATCCACCAAGGGAACCTTAAAGTCTCTTGCTAAGGCCCGGTTGCGGATGTACCAGGGGGCCCCAGTTCTTAACTCAGCACCTTGGATTGGAAGACACTAATTTTCCTCCAATGGGAGGATTGCCAATTTGATGCAGTGCCGAAGATTTGGCTTGCATAGTGCCAAACTGTGGCCAGTAGGGTGTTGTACAGCAACCTTGTTGCTCAGAGAAAACTTGCTGCTTTCCTTAAAAAGCCATGTCAGACTTTTTATTTTTTGTCGTAAACTATGACATACTGTTGTTATGTGTTTGCTCCAAGGTAGCAGTGACCGTCTTTATGGTCGAGGAGTTTGCCTTGGAGAAACACTCCTGGTGACGTATCTCTGCGTATCGCGAATGTGAAACATATCGACTTTAGCCTGTTGATGGCATGTGCCACTAGGATGCCCACGTCTCAACATCTTGCAGGTATTCTTGCAGTTGGTGGCTTAGTATACACAGCTAGCTTTGGAGAGGATAACTGTATCGTCCGCAAATGTGGCGAGCTGAAGCTATCGTGATGCTCCCGGTCCACCGTCGGCATGTCGGCTGTGTAAACGATATAGCCACGGAGCAAGGACGCTGCCCTGGGGGACTCTTGCTTATTTCCTTGACTCCTGACAACGTGCCGTCGACTACTACAACAAATTTTCGATTTTCGAGGAAGCTATGGAGTATATAAAACAGAGAGGGTGGAAGCAAAGTTTTTAGTTTGAAGAAGAGTCCTTTGTGCCACACTCGATCGAACGCCTGTTTGATGTCAACGAATGCCGCGATGCAATGCTCGAAGTTCTCGAAGTAGGCAAGGATGAATTCAACTTCTCGCTCCGGTGACCCATGCCGTCTTCGAAATCCGAAGTGATGCCTTGGTATGATCCGCCTAACGATGTCCAGCTCCGACACTCTGGCCAATAATATTCTTTCGAATATTTTTCAGAGTGGGTTGGGAAGTGTCCGATTCAAAGCATCGTATTAAATATGAGAACACGGAAGAGTATGCCTTTGGTGGGGAGCAGCTTTATTGTTATGCTGTCCAGTTCGTCAGATCCAGGGGCTTTTCTCGTCTTGAGTGCTTGGATTTGTGTTTCGACCTGATTAAGGTTTACATGGACCGTGGACTGGCCAGGTTGGTGTGGTGTTGCAACGGTCCTGTCTATGTTATCTTCCATGGGCGAGTGTGGGGAATCGAACGGTTTGAACCTGCCTCAATTAAATTAGTTGTTGGAGATTGCTCGCCAAGGAAAACAATCTGCTCCGCTTCCGCCTACTAATATAGAAAGACCGGGCTTACGCAGTCTAGCAAAATCACTTAATCCAGCTCCGACCCAGAGTGGTTATTCAGTCGATTATAAACGATCCGTTTTGCTTAGATATTCAGTTGCACACGAACTATATTTTCTCTTCAGTGACAACAAGTAAGAGGTTCTAGTCAGGAGTTCTCGACTAGGGGATAGGATAAATTAAAAACAAAAGTTCCATTAGCACGGTTCGAACTCGTAACCGCATAACATGCTGGCGACTCTACTGAACAGCAAAAAAAAATTAAAAAAATAGTTTCCTCGGTAGGGCTCGAACTCGCGACTGACCGCACCACTTGTCACTGCCTCTACTAAACATTCACACCAATTATTGTCTTATTGAGAAAAAAAAACCAATTAAAATAGCAGCACAGAAAACAATACACTGCTGTTGATAGAATTAGAAGCAGACGCGCATGAATGTGTGTATGTATGTACACAGAAATTCTAGGAATTTTCACAACTGCCGCAAGCACATTTTTTGAGTGTATCTTAACCGATCTTGATGAAACTTTCAACAGTAGATCTTATTGTACCATTTAATATTTGTGTGTTCTCAAAAGTAAATTGCATTTAAATTATTGCTTAAGTAGGTGGATAATACAAGTTGGGTTAGTTATTTACCAAAATTTCTCAAAAAAACAATCCGATATCGAGTTGTATTGATCGCTGTAATGGTCGCAGTTTTCTTATTTAAATTAAACCGCGTAAGCGATCCTAACAGCTTGCGTTTGTGTAACGACGCTATAGCGATCAGCTTTTGTCTGTCACGGTCAGCTGCGAATGATTCTGCTGCTGCTATAAACCGCCTGCGTGCACGTTGGCAGCGCAGCTATCTTCAATCTAATCCGCGAAAGAAAAAAGCTCTGAGACCCTATATAAGCCTCTAGGTCCCGGATATAACCCTTCTTTTCAAAAATTACTCTACCATCGAAGGTCTGGCTACGGCGGTTCGGACATAGCCCCACAAAAATTAAACTAAAAGTAACAAATTCGGGCATCATTCGTTTAATTCGTTTAATTTAAAATCCATCGAAATGGAACCAAAAACAAAAAAATAAAACAACAAAAAAGGAAAACCCTAAAAGTGGCCGATTCGAATATATACATTTTTTTTTTTTGTTCGTTGGATAATAAGCCTTTCGCTACGCCACCCGACCACCAGCACCTCACCGGCATATATTTCTTTGTGCCAAGATCTGGTCACAGTTTTAACCAGTTCTTGCCTGCCTGCCGAAAGTAATTTTTTTTGGAGGAATCCATCTTGCCGCCGCCGTCTCTGACATAAAAACCCACTATTTTGAGGCAACCGCCACGTGTGCCCATTGGATGGCACTGTAATTTCTTGGGACGGCAATGTCATTTCTGCCCCCTTTAAATAGACGTCCGCCTCAACTGCGGATCAGCTGCCATTCCCTTGCTCATGCCAGCAAGAAAGGGCAGGCGCCGTTTCCACAGTCTGGAATCCGGAAGCGGGAGTAGCCTTTCGGGCCCCATGGACGCGCCGCTGATCAGAAGCCCAGAGGACATCGCCCATTAAATTGGCCTTAGCATGCAGATGCATTAAAATCGCTGGTAAATGTTTTTAGTAAAAAAATAGTTAATTAAATAAAGTGAGAGACTTCCAAAAGTTTGTGCAAAGTGCATTTCTTAGGGCCCTCTAAAAACCTCGTGCAAGTGCAGTGAAAAAGAAAAATTTTACCTCTATGTATATATATATCTTTATATATATAATAAGAATTAATAGTATAAATCTATCCCCCTTCCTGTTGGGGTAGATTCCAAAGTCATTTCTGAATTTTTGTGTATATTTTTTTTTATTTTTCCCACTTAGTTTCGGAGAATATCTTCTAAGTTCTCACCATTAAACAAAAAAAAAACCCTCCTGTGCCATAATAAATAATCAAAACAATTTAAAGCCCCACAGAAGACAAAAGAAAACATATGAAAAAAAAAATAAAATAACATAAAATTTGCTGCAAACTCTCCGCTGGAAGGCCTTTCATCGAGGAATACATGTAAGTCTGTACTTTTGTTTTGATTATATTTTCTTATTTTGGCACAGATAAGCACAGCCAAGCTGACATGCGCACCTGCTAAGCTTTTTACGACTTTCTGTTTCACATTACGCTTTAGCTCCGATCAAAATGTTTAGGACCGTGTCAGTCTGGTGAATGCTTATCATCTTTGATTCTACCTACACCCCGCTCAAATATTAGCTAAAACAGAAGCAACATAAAAGAAAAGATTTTTAACAGAATCAAATATATGTACACAAATATGTATCATCGTATTCACTGATCAGCTGGTTGCGCTGCGCTTCGATTTGCCCATGCGCTTCGAGCTTAACCTTCTGTTGCCCATAATTTTTTTTCGACCATACAATTAACCATCAATTACAATTATATTGACTCTATTATAATAAATTTTTTTTTCTTTTGCCGATTACACTTTAATTCCATTTACTAGTGTCATTTTTTCATTGCCTTGCCTTATCCCATAATTATTAAATGCACTTTCGCGAAAATTTGGAGACTTTTTTTTATTTTTGCTCAATAAGAAAAAAAATGTTAACTGAATAGTTTATAAAATGAATTATTTTTGAGGAATTTTTGAGCCATTGTAAAAATATTAACTGACTAGTTTTAGTTACTGGATTATTGATGAATCATTAATGTACTAAGATGCAGATTATCTAACGGAAGGATTAAATTTAATTGAATAATGCTTTTGTTTATAATAAATATTAATTACGGATTTTGAATATGTATTGCTAAGTTTTTCTTTCCTGGTGACATGGTGATATAATGTCGTAGAAGAATGTTTTTTTTGGGATCTTCAAAACCTTAAACGCTGAAGATCATGGCTGGGAGGGTATCGAACGCGAGAGTCAGCTTACATCCAAGACCTCGCCTCTACGGAATATATATGCCCTAATGAAAGCTATCACCATTGCATTGGCACTTGTAGTGCTCGTTAAGTTATGCCTGTTTGAGATTTTGTTTCTTCGAAGTATCAGTCTTCAATTTAGATTCTGTAGGGATCCTAAAATAAAATTGTGTATGCAGGTCGAGACATGGCAAAAAGAACCCCCCCACCCGAAAGAGCTAGGGAACAAGAGGATCCCGCCCTGCCATGCTAACTCAACCACGAGGAGCCTCGGTGAATACTTCCCGAATTATTTTGTGAAGATTAGCTGCCAACCGCCGTCACCGTTGCTACCCGATATGTATTGCTAGAGTAGCTTCGCCACAGTACATGCAACATAAATTTTTGGCGCCCAAACGTGGAGCCCGAGGTTGAATATATACAAAAAAAAAAATTTGTCTTTATATTATTGTCCACGCACGCTGACGTCGATGAAACTGGTTTAGTCTATCTTCCGCATGCGCAGATACTGGTAGTATACAAGATAGTAATGAGGACTACGATGCTTACAATTCTGAGCTTGAATTATGCCGAGAATCTGACCTTACTATATTGTTGAGTGCCAATATATAAACACGACTATAGTTAATAACACCAGCTATACAATCGGTCCCATACATTTGCTCGTTTTATTTCTTATAATTTTGGAGAAACAACAGATTAGGTTTGCTTAGGTAGAAATACTTTCAAATGCAATTTTAGAATACTGCATATTTTGATAAGATATCAGTACTGATTGCTACTTGATAGCTTGTTGATGGTTAAGTAAATCTCAGTCTTCGTGGAGCCAAAAGTTATAAAGTTAGATTTAATGGTTTTGTATTAACGATACTATTAAAGATAGTTAGAATGTTGCCCGGAACTTGGCCATATGCTGCTTTGCATATCCTTGCCGAACATTTCTGACTGGATTAAAATGTTGAATATTACAAACCGCTTTCTAAAGCAGTTTCAATAAACCAGATAAATTACCTACTTTCATTGAGGCGATTATATTTCGTAATTACAAAAAAAAAAAAACTTCTACTCTATTATGTTACCAAACCAATGTCACGAATCAGGAAAAATTAATGAATCATGTTGCCTTTACGCAGCCCACAAAATGTACAGCCTTCGGCAGAGAGAGCTGATAACCAGTGTGTTCTATACCAGTTAGTAATGGACAATACACAGTCTTGCTATTGCACCCCTTGTAGGCATGTTTTTCACAAACTTTGCTTGGAAGGTTGGTTGGTAAACCATGCTAAATGTCCCAGTTGTAGTGCTGTGATTGACCCAGCCTCAATTAAATTAGTTGTTGGAGATTGCTCGCCGAGAGGAAAACAATCTGCTCCACCTCCACCTACGAACATAGGAAGAACGGTAACGCGCAGTCTAGCAAAATCTCTTAATCCTGGTCCGACCCAGAGTGGCGAGAATCCAACAACAAGGTTATCAGATGTTAGTGATGTACCACAATCAGGACTCGACGCTAGCAATAGCACGAATCCACCTGAAATCGCTCCAGCACGACCAGCTCCTGGTGTAAGAAGAAGAGGAAGACCCACTCAGTCCAATAATACCCGCCAAAATCTGGGTGTGGACTATAGGATAATTCAGGAGATGATCGAACAATCAATCACTCGCATTATGTCCTCACTGCAAATTCAAGCACCACCCTTTCCAAGAGTGTTGCCAACCCCGATCCCGGTGTCGCCTAGTAGTTCGTCATTCCGAAATGGAAAAATTGCTGACACCATGCAAAAATGGAATCTTCATTTCGATGGGTCTACCGAAGGATTAGGGGTAGAAGAATTTCTATATAGAGTCAAAACATTGACTGATGAAACTTTAGACAGCGACTTTATGGGTCTCTGTAAGCACTTACATGTGCTATTTTTAGGCAAAGCCCGTGACTGGTACTGGCGGTACCACAAGCAGGTAGACCACATAGTCTGGACTGAATTTTGTACTGCACTTCGCCATCAGTACAAAGATTATCGCTCCGATTTTATGAGCAAGGAACTGGTAAGAGCTAGAAAGCAAAACCCTGGGGAATCATTTGTGTCGTTCCATGACGCTGTAGCGTCACTGATCGATAAATTTGCACTTAAAATTGACGAAGAGGAGTTAATCGAAATTTTAAAAAATAATTTATTACCCGAAACCCGACATAAACTGCTATACCAGCCAATAAGTTCAGTTGGCCATCTACGTAGATGGGTCCAAATGAACGAGAATTTAGTTCATGAGCTCAGTTGTCGCACTGATGGTATGAATAAATCCAGGACTATTGGCCGTCGCCAAGTATATGGACTAGAAGAAGCTTTTAATGAACCGGAGGTAGAAAATTCAGAAGATACAAACTTTGATATCGCAGCAATTCGTAGATGTCATGCCAACCTTAAATGTTGGAACTGCGAAGAGCAAGGGCATCTGTGGGAAAATTGCCTTGCTGACCGCCGTATATTTTGTTACGGATGCGGAGCACCCAACATTTATAAGCCCCAGTGCCAAAACTGTATCCGTAAAGCTTCGGAAAACCAACAGAAGGGTGCATCCAGCAGCAGTCGGATGCCCCCAAAAATCTAATTAATTCCCATACGAACTTTGTACCTGTGGATCGAAGCAAAAGCTTGGTCCCTACAGCGACTTTAAAGTCACATTCCAACAATTTAGAAATAGCTAAAACTAGTAAATTACGATTTTTACCGTATCAGGAACGGTTAGCTAATTATTTGCATGTCCGAAATAAGATTTTTTATGAAGAAAAACACCGTATTTCTCAGCGAACGCAGCGCTTGAAAAATTATTATTCAAAAATCAAGCAACATAGCAAGCTTTTAGTTTCGACAGTTTTTTGCAATCCCACCGATATGCGCAGCTATGCCGAAGTGTCATTTTTAACCTTTACGGAGCTTGGTCTATTGGATACAGGCGCGAATATTAGCTGCATAGGTTCTACGCTTGTGCAACAAGATTTTACCGCAATGCCGGAATTTAAGCATATTAAATCGCATGTCAGAACAGCAGATGGTCATAGTCAGAAAGTCATCGGAGTGCTTGAAGTTAAAATGCAGTATAAATCGGCTACCAAGTCCTTGAAACTGTATGTGATTCCTTCTATAAACCAAAATCTAATTTTGGGTCATGATTTTTGGAGAGCCTTTGAGCTTGCGCCAAGCATTATCAATTCTGTAGAGCTAAAATCAATGGAAAAAGAGCAGGAACCAGAGTCGATTTGCATACCCCTTAGATAGCCAGTAAACGCAACAGCTGCACGTAGTAAAGCAGTTGTTCCCCAACGCTGCTGATAGATTCGGCCGCACAACATTGATCCAACACCATATAGATATAGGAAACGCACGTCCAGTGAAACAAAGATTCTATCCTGTAAGTCCGGCCGTAGAAAAGCTGTTATATGCTGAAATCGATCGCATGTTGCAGCTTGGAGTTATTGAGCCGTCTGTAAGCGCTTGGAGCTCGCCTATGCGACTCGTCCTTAAGCCCAACAAGGTTCGCCTTTGTCTGGATGCTCGAAGACTGAATGACGCCACAAAAAAAGATGCATATCCTCTGCCGAGCATCGATGGCATTTTTTCGCGGCTACCTAAGGCGAATATAATTTCCAAACTCGATTTGAAAGACGCCTATTGGCAAATAGAACTTTCCGAAGATTCAAAACCTCTCACTGCTTTTACGGTCCCCGGAAGACCGCTATATCAGTTTAAGGTCATGCCCTTTGGCCTTTGTAACGCACCTTCTACCATGTGTCGGTTAATGGACGAGATAATTCCTTCTGACCTGCGCTATTGCGTATTTGATTATTTAGATGACCTGTGTATTGTGTCAGAGGATTTCAGTTCACATCTGGCGGTTTTGGTTCGCATCGCTGAGCAGTTTAGAAAAGCTAACTTGACTTTAAATATTTCGAAAAGTCAATTCTGTGTTACAAGTATCAATTATCTTGGTTACGTGATTGGTAGCGGAGGTATTTGCACAGATCCGGAAAAAGTAGCTTGTATTGTAAATTGGCCGCCGCCAAAAAACTTGAAGCAAGTTCGAGGATTTCTAGGAGTTTGCGGTTGGTACCGTCGGTTTATATGCAACTTTTCCGATCTCACTTGCCCCATAACGGACATATTATCGACAAAGAAAAAGTTTGAGTGGACCCCTGAAGCACAGACCGCAATGGACAACTTAAAAACAGTGCTAACATCCTCGCCGGTTTTAAAAAATGCTGACTTTAAGAAGAAATTTTTCTTACATTGTGACGCTAGTGATTTTGGCATTGGCGCCGTTTTAGTACAGATGTCTGAAGATAATGAAGAAAAACCGATAGCTTTCATGTCAAAAAAATTAAGCCGTGCGCAGCGAAACTATAGTGTTACCGAGCGTGAATGCCTAGCAGTCATATTAGCCATCGAGAAGTTCCGATGTTATTTGGAACTCCAGGAATTTGAAGTGGTTACCGACCATTCTAGTTTGCTATGGCTTATGCGCCAGCAAAATATATCTGGTAGATTGGCACGATGGGTTTTTAGACTGCAACAATTTAAATTTTCCGTCTCCCATCGGAAAGGCAAAGAACACATTGTTCCCGACGCTTTGTCTCGGTTGCTTGAGAATGAAATCGCTCAATTAGACATGGGTCCTGTAATAGATCTTGAGTCCGATAGTAGGTAGTTTATAAGAGTTCTGCGCCAATTTTGCGGTTTAACCGCAAAAACCGCAACCGCAAAACCCCGCAACCGCAAAAACCGCAACCGCAAAACCCGCAACCGCAACCGCAAAGGTCGCAACCGCAAAGGTCGCAACCGCAAAGCCGCAACCGCAAAGAAAAACCGCAATCTGATAAAGCGTGATCGCAGAAGCCGCAACCGCAAAAGCCTAAATCGCAATCTCCAAAAGCGTAAGCCGCAACACCGTAATCTGAAAAAAGCGTGATCGCAAAAGTCGCAACCGCAAAAAGCTGTGTGTGGTGTGTTTGGGGGGGGGGGGGGGGGGTTACTTAAAATAAAAACCAAAAACTTTTTTAATGATATTTTAAATATTTATTTATTATATAAAATTATTTGTAGATTAATTACAAAGTTCTAGAATACATTTCTATATATAATATCAAATTAGAACTATATCGTTATTATTATTATTATCAGTACAGTCGTATAAAAATTCACGTACTGTCCGATGTGTAAATTTATTGCAAACATTATAGCTATAAAATAAAGAAACAAATTATTAGAAATAAAATATTTACTGTAAGAACCAGTTTTGGAATAACTGGAGTTCTTAAAGATCTAATTATCAATTGTAACATCATCTTCGGTTATTGATGTTTGAGTTGAAACATCGTTAACCATTCCAAATATCTTGATGAATAATATGCCTGATAATTTGTTGTTCTCGTTGTTGCTGCTTCACCTTCAGTTGTTGTTGCTGTTGTTGTTGACGCTTCACCTTCAGTTGTTGTTGTTGTTGATACAACTTTAAACTTTGTTAATGTATAATACATTAACAAAGAATAAATAAAAAATGTAACAGATTCATTTTATTTTCGCGACAGCTTTTAACACACTGAGTTGCATTCACTGTTGAGCTGTGGTTATATATGTTTTTATACATTACATATGCAATAGTTTTATCAAAACTATAAAACTGTATTTGTATATTACAAACAATCGTATGAAGCCGTATCAAACTAAGAAATGTATTAGTATATTACAAACAATCGTATGACGGCGTAGACCTTGAAATAAAAAACAAAAAAGTTTTTTTGTTTATTTTATTATTTCTTTAAAACACTTACAATTAGATAAGAATTCATTATTTGAATTGCATCATGTTCATCAATCAATTTTTGTTGTATGTAAACAACGTTACAGTCATCTAATTCATCATTATTTTCAACAGTATTGTCTTTTTGTGATGCATTCATAGTATTTTGATTAAAGTTAATTCAAATTTTCAAATGTTCTAACCGCAATGTAATTTAAAAGTTTTTCTTTGTCATCAGGCGACATAATGTTTAGAATTTTTGAATAAAATGTATATTTTTGTTGTAAACAATTTTTTGTATGTTAATCCTTTACTGAATATCCATATGCAAAACTTGAATAATCATTAAGTTGTATGTTCCGATGTTTCTCTCTGACTGATCAAATGTTGATGATTGTTGTTATTTAAATTATTTGGATCTCTTTCAAACAAATAATTATTCTGATTATGTTACCAATAATATAATGACAACAAGTAATTTTCAATTTTTATTATATAGTCACTAAAAGTACAACGAATATCAATAACACTTCTCAAGTATTTAATTTGAAATAACGATAAAACACATTTGATGATTCAATTAACCAGCAATATTCTTTTCCTTATCAATTAAGTTTTGACGAAAATTTTCAACAGCATCATCAACCGTGGGAAAATGATATGACATTCTTTCATTTGAAAATCGTTTAATCTAAATTTCTTTGTTGTTTTTGTTGATGTGTGCTTTTTAAAATTATGTATTCAGGATCCAATTCAAAAATTAATTTACTTTGATAATAAACGTTTCGTTTAGAATAAATTAAATCTAGAGATTTTAAATCAGTTTCAATAGAAATCCAATGTATTGACTTTTTACAAAAATAGATAACAAGATAATAAAAAAACAAAGTATTTTAATTTTTTCTTTTTTGTTTATTTATTTTCTTTCTTCTCCTTCAACAATCACTTAACAACTAGTATTTATTTAAATAATCATTCTAAAATGTAAGATTTATTAATGTTATTCTCATAAAATTATCGCTAATGTGTTCACTCTCAATTGATTATCATTCGTAAGTTTGTGTGTAGCTGTTGATGTTTTCGTTGAGTATGATGTGTGGCAAGTCATTGGGATCTTTGTTTACTACAGTTTTTTCAATCTCTCCGTTTGCCAAATTCGTTCAATTATTGTTGTTTCATAAATTGTGACATTAATTTAGAGTTTTTCTTTCGTAATTGCTTATATAAATACAACGAATTGAATAGCAGTAATTAATTTTAGATTAAAGTGTCTAAAAATGGTTCTGATGCATTCAATATACCACCAAATTTCTCTCTTTCTCTAAAGATTTGATTGAAACAATTCGATTGCATCGTCTGCGGTAAATCCATCAAATTCATCATCAAAAACATTAGCATAGTTGTTGTTCCTTTTGTCGTAGTTGTACTTAAGGTGAAAAAATAGTTTCCTGAACAAGGGTTTTCGTCTTTCTCTCATAAATTCAAATGTAAGGTTCACTTTTATCAAATCATTGTTCGAAATGAAATTAAATTCTAAACTATTTTCATTCGCATGAAATATTATTAACAAATTCAAGATTGGATTACAGTTTCCAAAATTAAAGTTGAACAAAACAAAAAATAAGTATAAAAATTATTATTTGTTTCATTTTTTTCGTTTTTTTGAATCCTTTCTTTTATAGTTTCATTGATGATGAAGTATGATTCACGACTGACATGATTATAAATTAATATCTTGTTTTAATTATTTTCCGAACCTCGCTTGTTAGTGGTGATATTCAAATAATTTATCATGAATTATTAAACAATATGCGCATGTGTTAGCAGCAAATTATTTAATGTTTTAACTTCAATTCTTATATCAATAGGTCCGTTCTTCACTGTTTCATTTTGATGAGTTACATCTAAAACAATAAGGGGGGCTTTATCTTTGAATTTCTCCAACGATAATAATGGTTGCGGCTCACGTCCATAATAACTTTTTTGAAAATTTACAACAATCAACAAAAAGCGAATTTATTTAAAGTAAAATTTTGATTTAATCCATCAATGGATATACTTCAGAATTTAGAAAAACTTTTACATCATTTAAATCACAATGAATGTATTTCTTATCCTTGTTTTTAAATGCGATGATGATATAGCGAGGTCGTTCAGTTTCAACTGCTAATTTAACATTCCAAACAAATGTGGTACTCTCCGGAACTACAGGATTATAGTAAATATCCCAACTCCTGAAGGATAACACTAACGGTGTTTGTTTATTTATTACTTTAACAAATAATTTATATGCATCAGACAATTGTACATGTGGTATTTTCCAAACAATGCTATAAATTTTCATCTGCGTTTTCGACATTGGTAATGTAGCGTTGATAGTTTTATAAACATCTTCATTATCCTTTGAACGTAATAGAATTAGTTCATGTTTTCCATTCAGTAATATCTTGTTATAGTCTTCAGCAAATCCAAGTAACATGTTTAATGGAACGCAAAAGCAAAAATTTCCCTTTTCAATTTTTAAATTTTCATCTATTGACCATCCATAATTCTCATATAGAGGTTGTTGAAAATGTGGAATGGATAAGTAATTTTTTATGTCAGTCGTTACACCCAAATGTCGTGTTCGATCAATTTCAATACCGTTTAATTCATATCGTATTTCATTAAATAGATATGACATACAATTATTCAATAAAGCTACTTTATCTGTAACTAGACCAGCAGCATCTGAGATATGACATTGAATGTATAGAAAACTTTCGCTTGGTAAGACATATAAATCTTGATTTTGTATTGAAATCCGAATTTCATCATTGTTATCAAATGATCTCAAATAAGATGTATAACTATGATAATCTTTTTTTATTATTGAGTTATCAATAGTAGGTTTTTCCAAAACATTAATTATATGACTCATTTTAATTTGTAACCCAAATCTATTAAAAATTGTTTATTACACTTTGTTAATGGTTTTTGTTGTTGCTGTTTTGTATCCTTGATAGAATTTTTTCTTTCTTTTTGATTGATATTATATGGTGAGCTCCCTCCGTCCGAACTGTTCAACGTTAACAAAGCAAGTGAAGACGAATTTGATGAAAATTGTTTATTATTGTAAATAATCATTCTTTTATCGGTTTTAAATGTAATCTTATTGTAATTCTTTCACCGCGAAAATTAATTAGATTTCCGTTTTGATCAACAACTTTTAAGATTATTGAATGAATTTGTGATGTGTTCACTGGTAGATATATAACATTCAGCGGTGTCTCAGTTATTTTGTATCCCGGGCTAACGACAAGAGCAAACTGATGTATTGTGTGTGCTGATTCATTATTTATATATGATCCATTTATAATATTACATTCTACGCATATGTTATTGATTTTTGTAATATCAATTGCCTTATCTGAAGTATGTCTTTTATTAGGTTGTAATATTTTTGATGTGAAACCCAATAATGATCCAATTGTTCGATTTTTATTAAAATTGATTACGTCTTTTGATGAAAAAATTTCTGTTTGTAGAGTGTTGTAGTTCGGTTGTATATAAAAGTTATATTTGTCTGTTTTTCCAGTTTTTTTGTTTGTTTTAAGTTTTTCATATTCACTCATAATTAGATCACTTATATCATTGATCTCATATGAACCAACCGGAATTGTTATCACATCTTCACCAATATGAAATTGATTATTTTCCACATCCACGTTAGGAATCGAATTGTATGTATCTAAGCTGATTAAACCACAACTATAGTTTTGATTAAGTTCAATTGGTGGAAAATAATTTGCAACAAGCATGGGTGCAACACCCGTTAGAGTTAATGTTATTGACATCTTAAGGTCTCGACAACGAATGATGTGTGAATAGTTTATGTATATAGTTTAAATCCTTTTTGTTTACAAGTTAATCCATGAATTGTGTTCTGATGAGAATCCCAACCATTTGACAAATGCTCTACCATTTCGTTGTCTAATAACCTTTTCAACTAGATATGTTTCAGGAAATTTTGTTTTTAATAACTCATATTCATAAAATCCACCTTTAATAGTAATCCCTGATAATCTTTCAAAATATATGTAATAGGATTAGTATTTTGAATTGTTTTTATTTTAAATATCTCTGTTGTCCAGTTTGGTGTATAACCTTTTTCAAATACATGTTTGTATTTACTTATACGCACATAATCGTCTATTTTGAATTTTGGGTTATGTGTAATTTTTAAATGATTGTAAACCGTATCCAGAAGCAACTTTTCATTTCCTAAATTTACATCGTATGGTGTCATCTTTATTGTTCTATGATATGTATTATTATATTTATCAACTAGTTCCTTATAAATATTAATCCATTTATAAGTGCCTTGATAACTAAATTCCTTCCACATCATATTTTTTAATGTTCTGTTAAATCGTTCGATTATACTTGCTTTTAGAACGCTATATGTAGAGTAATGATTAATATGATTTGATTTCATTAGATTTTGAAATGATTTATTATAAAATTCTTTGCCATCATCGGTTTGTAAGTTTTTTGGTTTTCGTTGTGCATCATTGAAAATGCTTTTCATGCTTTTCGTAACACTGTCTCCCGTTTTGTTTTTAATAGCTGCAGCCCATGCCTCTTTCGAAAATGTGTCAATAACAGTTAAAAGATAACGATAACCCTTATTAATAATTCATAATTTATCATTTCAACTAAATCAGCTTGCCATAAATCATCAATTCCTTTGACTATAACACGACGTCTATTAAAATTTTTTCGCGCTTGCTTATGTAATTCCTCAACAATATGTCTTTTATTCTCATTCATGTCTGTATTCATACTTATTCCTTTTCCTTATGTTGTGTGTATATTTATACAAATTTATGTTAGAATTTAATAATTGGGAAATTTATTTTAATTTTTTCCACATCATCAAGTTTAGAGCTATCAATTATTTTAAAGATAACATCTTCAAGTCGTTTAAATTTTGTTGTAATGATTCTAATATTTGATATAAATAACTTTTGAATATTCATCAAATGTATCATTTATAAATTTAACATTTTCACCAACCTCTGTTTTAACAGATATGTTTATTTGTTCAATTTGACTATTAATAATATTTATTTCACTCCTCAACTGTATAATATCTATTTCGAACTTTTGAAGTTGGTTATAAACATATTTTTTTAACTTTATAACGTTTGTTGAACCTGAGTGCGATGAGCTTTCACCAAATTTGTTAATCTGACTCATTTTATTATATTCGCTTCTTTAAGTTCTTCTATAATAGATACAATTTCGTTTTTATGATTCTTATTACCGGCACTCACAGATGCTAATAGTAAACGTAATCTATTTACTAATTCATTAGGATCATCCCAATATATATATCCTTTATCCTTTTTTAAGTATGATTTTGTTAATACGCCTCTTCCGATAAGTGCTAACTTTGGTTTGAATAAATTTTTAATGATATGCTGAATTTATACGATTTACTTCCTTTAATTTGAGCATTAGATTGATATTTTCGTCTATGAGCGTTCGTTGATAACAGAATTTGTTGATAATTTTTCAAGTCTTTCTTTGAGTAATGTATTGGTTTGACATGGAATAACAGTGTAAATAAACCGGGTGTCAATTTCCATTTTATGTTATTCATCATAATTGTGTTATCATTATATTTTAGTTTACTGTTCCCATAATACCAATCTCCATTTTCTTTTACATTTAGTCCATACAACAATCCAATTGTTTCTTCTTTTGTAAAAGTTCAAAGTTTTTCAATAACATTGATTTATTGTTTAAGGGTTTTCTAATTCGTATATCGATTTTGTTATTTTGGTTGTTATCGCGAGTAGTTGGTGTATTAAAGTATGTCTCATCAAGTTTAATTTGTTTTCTTTGATTATTTTGTTGCGATTTAGTTTTTCGTTTTTTAGGAATTACTAGTGTATCGCGAGTAGTTGGTGTATTAAAGTATGTCTCATCAAGTTTAATTTGTTTTCTTTGATTATTTTGTTGCGATTTAGTTTTTCGTTTTTTCGGAATAACTAGTGTATTACTATTATTATCTCTAGCTAACAACAGTAACTTAAGATCTTCATTATTATCTAACAAATTTTTCTTCTTGGGGTAATAGTATCGAGAACCATTGGTTTTAAAACTTTTTTGTAATATTGAATTGGAGGTGGGAACTAAATCTAATTGATTTTCAAATTTTCCTTAGAGTTTTTCTTTGTTTGTACACCGTCTTCCTCATCATCGTCAGCAAAAATCGCTTAATCTGTCTTTTCGTTTTAAAGCTAGAGTGTTTGAAGGTAATGTTCTAGATGATGATGGTGTAGGTTGTTTTTCCATTTGTTCGAATAAAAGTTTATCATTATCATTGTAGAGCAATCAGAAAAGTCTGAATTGTCTTGTTGCTTCGATTGTAAGGATGATTTATTGCTATCTATGCTCGATAATATTTCAGGATGTTTGTCCATTTGATCTAATAGAAATCTATCATAATCATTATAAACATCATCAAAATAGTGTTCAACTTGTTCTTGTTGTTGTTGTTGTTGTTGTTGTTGTGGTAAACTATTAAAACTTATTACATCATCAACATCACCATTATATTCCGTTTCCTTCTTATCCTTTGTATTATAATATCTATCTCCATTGATTTTATTAACTTTATTTCTATATACATTTGAATTATTTACGCTGACTCTTTTTCGCTTCACCTTCACTATTTCATCTGTGTGAAATTTTTCTTTTTTTATTTGTCTCCTATCTTTCATATATTTTTCTTTTTTTATTTGTCTCCTATCTTTCAATTTTTTTCTTTTTTATTATCCCCCATCTTTCATATATAACCGTTCTTCTTCGTCTTTTTCTTCACCTTCTACTCGTTGTTTTTGTTGTTGATAATGATTATTGTTCAACTTTATAAATTTGTATTTTGTTTCATATGTTCAGCGATTGCATTTAATGGATTTGTAATTGGTTTAAATGTATTTTCTAGCAAATTCATTCGATCAATTTGATTAGATTTTAGACTTTTTAGCTTTTGATTTAACACTAATCTGGTTTGAATCAGATCGTTCAAAACATTATTTTTTTTCTTAGTTGTTTTCATTGTTCTATTGTATTTGTTGTTGTTGTTGTTGTTGTTCTTGTTCATTTAAAATCAAATCTTAAACTAGTTTAAATATTCAATTAACATTGTTTATATATATATGATTAGAAGCTGATCGAAAGCTGATCGAAAGCTGATCAGAAGCTGATCAGAAGCTGATTGAAAGCTGATCAAAAGCTGTTCAGATAATTATAAATGTATGAAATTATCAAAACCTTTTCTATAACGTCCATTGTCTATGTCAGCATCTTTACTTATAACAACAAACTCATATTTATCTTTCCAACATTTGCTACAAATTTCCAGAAATTTCTTAAAAGTCATATCGCCTATTACATGATCATTGTAAATATGTTTAATATTCATTTCATCTTGTTTAAATATTATAATTAAATTAGTATTGTCGCGTATTAAATGTTTTGGTATTTTTGTATAAGTTTGACATAGATAGAAAGAATCGATATGTTTATGTCGACCCATACAAAAATAATCTCTAATTGTAGTTTGCTTATCACAGATTACATCATCAAATATCATTATTGAATGTGGTCTAGCTTTATCTGGACTTAAAACTTTTTCTTTGTCTGAAAACGTAAACAGCTGTATTCCCTTAATTGGTTTAATCAATTTCATTAGATATTGATATTTGGGTTGATACAATGACTTGGAATAAATGTAAATATTTTGAAATTTAAGTCCATTGGGACTTTCTATTAAGCTTATCATAACATTAGTCTTTCCACAATTAGATGGTCCCACAATTAGAGCACGTATCGAATTGGGTAACAACGGACTATGCACAATTTTTTCACTCCCATCCCGTTCACCACAATCGTGATCAACATTTCGTATTTTGATTTGTTTGTGTTGCTTTATTAACCGCATTTTATCAACTGATAAAAAAACTATAAATATTTATATATATTTCGCTTTTTATTTAATATGTGATTGGTTTCATAACAGATCAGTCATTCTTTTTTTCGAGCACATATACACACACACACACACGCACTATAGTGAAAACGATGGGTATAAATTATAAACGAAAAGTCATCACAAGACAGTGTAAAACTGGCAGCGGATTCGTTAACAACTTAATTAACAAATTACCCATTGAACTTCATATACCTGGATATCAGTTTTGTGGACCAGGCACAAAACTTGATGAACGTTTGAAACGTGGAGATAAAGGAATTAATCCATTAGATTCAGCATGTAAAGAACACGATATCGCATATTCGCAATTCAAAGACTTGGAAAATCGTCATCGAGCTGACGCTATATTAGCTGATAAAGCCTGGGAACGTATTAAAGCATTTAATAGTGATATCAAAGAACGTGCGGCCGCTTGGTTTGTGACAAACGCAATGAAAACAAAAGTTAAATTCGGTCTGGGCATGGAAAACAATAACAAATTGCGTCAACGTCGTAAGAGGAAACCGATTAGACCTCGTCGTCGTCGTACTCAGAAACCGGCAGGCTGCAATAAAAAATCATTCACAAACTTTGTGCGACAAACAACACGAATTTTAAAACAAAAAAATCCGATGAATATGAAGGAAGCAATTCAGATAACACAAAAATCAATGCCAACAAGTTTTCGAAGCCGACAGACAAGGAGATATGCTGACACAATCATTCCGAGAGTGATACCAATACCAAAAATTGGTGGATTCTTACCTTTAGTACCAATTATGGCGGCAATTTCAGCACTTGGTGGTCTTGCAACTGGCGGATCAGCTATTGCTAAAGCTGTAAATGATATTAAAAATGGAAAACAACAACTATCGGAAGCAACACGTCATAATCGTTACATGGAATCAATTGCTATGGGAAAGGGACTTTTTTGAAACCGTATAAGCAGGGTTATGGATTATTTTATAAACCATATCCAAAAAACTGATAGACATGCTACCTAAAAGACCACTCACCGACATTGATTTAATTAGTTTTGGAAAACATCTTAAACATTTTCGAGGTGTTTTTATGCGCGATCGTTTACCCAAAAAACCATGGATCCACGAATGTGGTATAGTAAATTTAGATAGTGAAAGCGGTAGTGGTACACATTGGGTAGCAATTTTAAAAATGGAAATTATAAAGAGTACTTTGATAGTTTTGGTGATTTGCGGCCGCCAACCGAATTAGTAAATTATCTAAAACCACCCATTGAATATAATTATGTAAATGAACAAAAATTCAACACTTTTAACTGCGGACATTTATGCTTAAAGTTTTTATTAAGAAAAAATAATAAAATATAATAATTTTTTAAATATATTCGTTTTATTTATTTAGTCTAAAGCTATAATATATATATCTTTATGACCCCATGCAAGGGTGTTTACATTATCATCTTTTACATAACGCTTATCATCTAAATAGTTTAATGCAACTTTTATATATTCTTGAGTATAGATTTGATGTAATTTTGATTTAAATAAGTACATTGTTCCAATTCGTTTTTGTTTTTTATACAAACAATCGCGAAAATCGTTTATAGTCAATTTTGAAGTTATACTCTTCTTGATTCCTTTAATTTTTTTATTTCTATTGTTTCATCATTGTCATAACACTCAACACGTAATGAGTACATTTTCGCTCTTAATCCTATAAATTCTTTAATTAAGTTTCCCTTACACTCATCTTTCATTAGTCCCAATTTTTTTATTTAACAGTGGAAAATTGTAAACATTATCCTTTGCATATTCTGATGTATCAAAATATTTTTCAGTTTCAAAACGAATATCATCATAAAAATCGTTTATCTTAATATCATAGATGAAAGAATCTGTGTCCATATAATTTAAAATAATATTTTCACCATATTTCTGTTTCATATAGTCATAGTGAAAACTGTACATTGTATATTTTGATAATTCTAAGATTGTGAAACCAATGTAAACTGGTTTATTATAAACAACGTGAGAATGCTTCATTTGGATTGCAAACATTTCATCAGTAAATTGTAATGAACTATCAAAATTAAATTTTGAAATTAGTGCTCTAGCTCCCAATTTTCTGCCTTTACTTTCCCAACTACATACTAATTTAACATGTTTTCGCTTATCTACATTTTCCATAGTTTTACCATACACTGCGTTATTAAGTAGTTTGAAAAAATTTTTTTCAAAATCATTAACTGCTAACGTTCTGTGATAATTATTACAATCAATATATTTTTTAAGCCAATCAGATTGATCAAATTGCAATATTCTATGAATTTTCTTCAAAATCATACCATGTTTAATACATTGTTGTAAATTTCTATAGTGTATTACATAATTATATTTATTTGTTAAATCAGCAATTAATTTAGTTTGTTGCATATTTTCGTTTTTTTTGTTTTGAGCACAAAATGGTAAATCATTATGATTGTTATGAAGATTTTCTGCATATTCCAAGTCTACCTCTAAAATATAACCAATTGATGAATCTTCACATATGTTTTTTAATTCAAAGTTTTCTAAATTTTCATCCATCCATTTAAAATTTTTATAAGGAATAGCTTGTGACATTGCGTATCCATATAAATTATTAACATCTAAATATATAATATAATTTGATTCTTTGCTACAATCATAGTCTTTTAAATATTTGTTATTTGCAATTGAATGTCGTTTACTACATTGAACAAGACCACCTCTAATACCCTTCATTATAAAATTGTACATATCAATGTTGGTGAACAGTTCTAATTCTATTTGTGTTGTCTTTAACCACTAACCATACAACATATAGACTGGACAAGTGAGCCAAACGTGGTCCCCGTCGATTTATATGCGGCTGGTCCAAAGTCGCCTTCGTTTTTGTTCGTCCAGACGCCGCACGCTCTAACAGAGAGCGTGTGTACAAAATACATAAACATGTGTAGGAAGGGCAAAGCTGATCTTTTTTATTCCCTTTATTCGCTCACACTACAGGAAACTGCTTTTGCTTACTCTCAGTGCTCTTTCATATTGTCTATTTACCGTTTAACTGTCTGTATGTGTATGTGTCCACAACAAAAATACCCACAAATTTAAGATTTCTCAAATCTCAGGCATTTATTCTCTTTCAAAGGCGGGTAATATGAAATCATAAAAGGGTTTGCCACGTCGATGCGAAATTCTTGCATTTTACTCGATATCGTTGGTAAGGGTACCCATGCGTTGGCATGTGTCATTTACATTTGTTGGACTTGCCATATTCACGCACACTTGCATATTTTGTATATGAATAGAAGCATTTATGCGCTTGTGTGCCTGTTGGTTGCCACCTGACTGTCCCTGTCGCAAATTTATGAAGATTTTTGGATTTTTGATATTCGGCCTCTACACACAGACACACACACACACAAATTGTGTAATGGGCAGATATAGAATGGGCGCAATAGAAAATTTCATGATCACAAATATACCAAATTCAAAGAAGAGCGATATACATTTATTCATAGTCTTAATAATTTTATTTATTTATTAATTAATTAATAAATTTATTAATTAATTTATTAATTAATTAATTTATTAATAAAATAATTTGAGTGATCAGTCACTTGACCTACATATGCAAGTGAAGGTGCTTGCCAAAAGTTGACCCTTTCGGCCTAACAGACTGCTGCAGGTAATAAGGGGTCAACATTCATTCATCAATGCAAACCCGAAATCATAAAGCGCGCGTCAGACGCGTGCCAATCTTGAAATTTTCTATTGCGCCCATTCTATATCAGCCCATTCACACACATTTGTGTGTGTGTGTGTCTGTGTGTAGAGGCCGAATATCAAAAATCCAAAAATCTTCATAAATTTGCGACAGGGACAGTCAGGCTGGCAACCAACAGGCACACAAGCGCATAAATGCTTCTATTCATATACAAAATATGCAAGTGTGCGTGAATATGGCAAGTCCAACAAATGTAAATGCACACATGCCAACGCATGGGTACCCTTACCAACGATATCGAGCTAAAATGCAAGAATTTCGCATCGACGTGGCAAACCCTTTTATGATTTCATATTACCCGCCCCTTTGAAAGAGAATAAATGCCTCCGAGATTTGAGAAATCTTAAATTTGTGGGTATTTTTGCTTGTCGGACACATACACATACAGACAGTTAAACGGTAAATAGACAATATGAAAGAGCACTGAGAGTAAGCAAAAGCAGTTTCCTGTAGTGTGAGCGAATAAAGGGAATAAAAAAGATCAGCTTTGCCCTTCCCTCACACATGTCTTATGTATTTTGTACACACGCTCTCTGTTAGAGCGTGCGGCCGCTCTCGGACCCGAACAAAAACGAAGGCGACTTTGGACCAGCCGCATATAAATCGACGGGGACCACGTTTGGCTCACTTGTCCAGTCTATATGTTGTATGGTTAGTGCTTTAACATTGCGTCCCAAGATAAACCTGGCGTTGTATAGTACTGACACGGATCTAAATTATAAATTTTTTTACATACTTTTCTAAAATTCTCAAAAATATCGCATAACAAAAGCACATCTATCTTTAAATATAGTAATAAATAATCTAATAAATTTACACATTCAAATACATTCCATACTTTCTGTGCGTGTTCATAGTTAGCTTCACAACATGATTTATCAGTTAATTTATTGTAAAACTCTTCGCGATTTGGTAATTGTGTGTCATCAAGACGATTAATTGAATTTAAATAGTCGTAGGGAAATATACCTTTACGTTTAACCAATTGAAATTCTTCAGGTTTCTCAAAAAATAATTTTACAGTACATAAATCTGAATCTGATAAATAACTTGCTAAGCTATCTAGACTTGATGGCATAAATCTAAATGAATCTAAAAATCTAAGTTCAATAAACTCATTTTTTCCTATAAAAATTTTCTTTGATATAGATATATAAAATTCTTTGTTTAGAGGAATTACACTAACATCACCTTCAATTTTTGATAATTCTTTTACGAATAAATGACAATCGTATGCTGAGAGATTATGAAAAAATATGGGGAAAAAATTAGGTAATTTATAATTTAAGTTGCAGGCATTATGAGCAGCACCTCGATAATTTCCACTTAAATGACAATGATCTAAAACTTTATCATTTTCAGTAAATAAACCTCCACATATATGACAATTTTGTTCTGAATTAAATGAATTTAATTGTTCAGTTGTTAATGCCTGTACTGGTTTAACTAAACGTAAATGATTTTGTATAACATTATACAATCGTTGTGTAAACTCTGTATAAAATTCAATGTACAGTCTTCACCATGATATATTCTATATATATTTAAGTTATCATCAAATGAACATTTTAAAAATACTAATGCATAGGGTATAGCTTTTGAACTACTCTTATATTATCTGACTGTTTTATATCTAACTCTTCTAATATACATTCAAAATCAGCATATACTACAAACGGAACATTCATTTGCTTCTTAAAATTTTTAAACCTTAATACCGAATCCTTTATTTCTGGCATTTCTGTAACTATTTTATTGCATTCAATCCTATGTCGTTCCAGTTTGTTGATATCGCAGAAATGTAGTAGACATGTGTTGCATAAATAGGTTTTCCCATGACATTTTGTCAATTGATTACACAACAATCTGTTGAAATAAAAAAGAATTAAGTTTAGAAATTTCTAAAAAAAAAAAAAAAAAAAAACCTTGAATGTTTTTAATCCAAACATAGTGATATTTATCCTCCTTTTCGAGAAGTAGCAAGTATATATGATGTAATACTTTACTAGTTTTATTATTAGTAAAATAGTAAGGTCCGATTATTGTAGAATCATCATCATCCAATCCCAAAACAGTTAACTTATTTCAGGATTATTAGCTTCAAATGTTTTAATGGAGGTAACCGGTGTTGGAAACTCAACTCCCACAAAATTTAATGTTTTATTATTTATTATAATTTTATCAGCGGTAATGTCATGAATTTGTTTTTTATATAAAGAAACACGATAGTGACGCTCAACATTATCATTGTTATTAAAGAAGACTGATATTAATGCCCATTTAAAACAATATATATCTTTGTTTTGAACATTAACACACGCTTTTTTATTCATTATTTTTCGCGGTAAACAAATGAAATTTGTACCCTTTAGCGGTTGATATTTATTAATATTCACTTCTAAATGTGCTATTTCAGATAAAGACCAACCGCTGTCTCGTTCTTGAAATTCACTCATTTCATTTTTATATAATCATATAGTTCATTAATTATCCCATTCAGCTCGCGATCATCCATTGTAGCATGCAATATTTGCATTTTCGTTTGATGTGATTTTAGATCCGTTTTATAGTAGTCTTCACTTTCTTTGATTAACACATAATTGCAGTATAGTTCAAAATTAAACTTTATATTAATATGCTTTTGTAAAGCATCTCTTAGTAATTCATACACTTGTTTGTTGATCAATTGGAAAAATGTTGTTATATTTAAACAGTATTTGTTAGGATTTTCAATTACGTATGCTTCAATACGATTTTTAAATGCACTTCTTATACATTTCAAGTTATCATTTATATGAACACTAGATAACTGTTTGTGTAAGTTAGTACGTAAATGGTGAAACTGATATTAAAATCTCTAGATTTAATATTATTCTAAACGAAACGTTTATTATCAAAGTAAAATTAATTTTTGAATTGGATCCTGAATACATAAATATTATAAAAAGCACACATCAACAAAAACAACAAAGAAATATTAGATATAAACGATTTTCAAATGAAAGAATGTCATATCATTTTCCCACGGTTGATGATGCTGTTGAAAATTTTCGTCAAAACTTAATTGATAAGGAAAAGAATATTGCTGGTATAATTGAATCATCAAATGTGTTTTATCGTTATTTCAAATTAAAATACTTGAGAAGTGTTATTGATATTCGTTGTACTTATCATAGTGACTATATAAATAAAAAATTGAAAATTACTTGTTGTCATTATAATATATATGGTAACAATAATCAGAATAATTATTTGTTTGAAAGAGATCCAAATAATTTAAATAACAACAATCATCAACATGTTGATCAGTCAGAGAGAAACATCGGAACATACAACATTAATGATTATATACAAGTTTTGCATATGGATATTCAGTAAAAGGATATAACATACAAAAAATATGTTTACAACAAAAATTATACATTTTATTCAAAAATATCTAAACATTATGTCGCCTGATGACAAAGAAAAACTTTTAAATATACATATGCGGTTAGAACATATTGAAAATTTGAATATAACTTATAATCAAAATACTATGAATGCATCACAAAAAGACAATACTGTTGAAAATAATGATGAATTAGATGACTGTAAACGTTGTATATACATACAACAAAAATTGATTGATGAACATGATGCAATTCAAATAATGAATTCTTATCTAATTTTGTAAGTGTATATTAAAGAAATAATAAAATAAAACAAAAAAACTTATATATATGTATATATTATATTTCAAGGTCTACGCCGTCATACGATTGTTTGTAATATACTAATACATTTCTTAGTTTGATACGGCTTCATACGATTGTTTGTAATATACAAATACAGTTTTATAGTTTTGATAAAACTATATGCATATGTAATGTATAAAAACATATATAACCACAGCTCAACAGTGAATGCAACTCAGTGTGTTAAAAGCTGTCGCGAAAATAAAATGAAATCTGTTACATTTTTTATTTATTCTTTGTTAATGTATTATACATTAACAAAGTTTAAAGTTGTATCAACAACAACAACAACTGAAGGTGAAGCGTCAACAACAACAGCAACAACAACTGAAGGTGAAGCAGCAACAACGAGAACAACAAATTATACAGGCATATTATTCATCAAGATATTTGGAATGGTTAACGATGTTTCAACTCAAACATCAATAACCGAAGATGATGTTACAATTGATAATATAGATCTTATAAGAACTCCAGTTATTCCAAAACTGGTTCTTACAGTAAATATTTTATTTCTAATAATGTTGTTTCTTATAATATTTATAGCTATAATGTTTGCAATAAATATTACACATCGGACAGTACGTGAATTTTTATACGACTGTACTGATAATAATAATAATAACGATAATAGTTCTAATATTGATAATTATAATATAGAAATGTATTCTAGAACTTTGTAATGTAATCTACAAATAATTTTATATAAATAAATAAATATTTAAAATATCATTAAAAAAAGTTTTTGGTTTTTATTTTAAGTAACCCCCCCCCCCCCCCCCCTTCGTGTCCTTCGTGGAAACTATGGGTGCCTGATGGACTTAAAGTCGATGTGCTCAAACAAGCCCATGACAGCATAACGTCGTCTCACGCCGGCATGCAAAAAACTATTGAGAAAATCCGCAGACATTTGTTCTGGCCAGGATTAGTTAAAGATGTACGTGAATACATACGAAATTGCGAGATATGTAAAGAAACTAAGGCTCCAAATTATACCCTTCGGCCACCTATGGGTGCTCACATCCCAACTTGCAGACCATTTCAAAGGCTTTATATTGACCTGCTTGGGCCATACCCTAGAAGCAAAAGCGGTAATGTGGGATTGTTAATAGTCTTAGATCACTTTAGCAAGTATCATTGGCTGCAGCCCCTGAAGAAATTCACCTCAGCTGTGATACAAAAATTTCTTCTTGAACAAATTTTCCATTGTTTTGGTGTGCCACAAACTATAATAAGTGACAACGGCACCCAGTTCAAAGCTCGTGAGTTCAATGCCTTCTTAGCCGAACTTGGCATTGAACATCGGTATACAGCTCTATATTCACCGCAGAGCAATGCTGCAGAACGAGTTAACCGCTCAATACTCGCCGCGATTCGCTCGTATTTAAAACAGGATCAGACCCATTGGGATGAACATATTACAGGGATTTCATGCTCCTTAAGGTCTGCTCTGCACCAATCGATTGGGTGTTCTCCATACCGTGCCCTATTCGGGGTGGATATGATCACTCATGGTACCGATTATAAATTATTGAAGGAATTGTCCTTATTGGAAGAACCGCTGGTCCCACTGTTGCGGTCTGACCATTTGGCATTGCTAAGGACAGATATTCAGAAAAACATCAGGAAAGCCTATGAGCGCAATGCGGCTCAATATAATTTACGCAGCAAGCCTGTTTCTTTTCGTGAAGGACAGGAGGTGTTCTGTCGAAATTTTGCGCTTAGTAAATTCTCACACAATTTTAATGCTAAACTGGCTCCCCAGTTTATTAAATGCCGTGTCAAAAAGAAACTCGGTAATTGTTTTTATTCCCTTGAAAATCAGCAAGGAAAAGAAATTGGCACTTTTCATGCCAAGGATATTAGAGTCTAATTCCCGCTAATATACCCGTCTATCGGTAGGATATTATCGGGTGGTGTAATGGTCGCAGTTTTCTTATTTAAATTAAACCGCGTAAGCGATCCTAACAGCTTGCGTTTGTGTAACGACGCTATAGCGATCAGCTTTTGTCTGTCACGGTCAGCTGCGAATGATTCTGCTGCTGCTATAAACCGCCTGCGTGCACGTTGGCAGCGCAGCTATCTTCAATCTAATCCGCGAAAGAAAAAAGCTCTGAGACCCTATATAAACCTCTAGGTCCCGGATATAACCCTTCTTTTCAAAAATTACTTTACCATCGAAGGTCTGGCTACGGCGGTTCGGACATAGCCCCACAAAAATTAAACTAAAAGTAACAAATTCGGGCATCATTCGTTTAATTCGTTTAATTTAAATTCCATCGAAATGGAACCAAAAACAAAAAAATAAAACAACAAAAAAGGAAAACCCTAAAAGTGGCCGATTCGAATATATACATTTTTTTTTTGTTCGTTGGATAATAAGCCTTTCGCTACGCCACCCGACCACCACCAGCACCTCACCGGCATATATTTCTTTGTGCCAAGATCTGGTCACAGTTTTAACCAGTTCTTGCCTGCCTGCCGAAAGTAATTTTTTTTGGAGGAATCCATCTTGCCGCCGCCGTCTCTGACATAAAAACCCACTATTTTGAGGCAACCGCCACGTGTGCCCATTGGATGGCACTGTAATTTCTTGGGACGGCAATGTCATTTCTGCCCCCTTTAAATAGACGTCCGCCTCAACTGCGGATCAGCTGCCATTCCCTTGCTCATGCCAGCAAGAAAGGGCAGGCGCCGTTTCCACAGTCTGGAATCCGGAAGCGGGAGTAGCCTTTCGGGCCCCATGGACGCGCCGCTGATCAGAAGCCCAGAGGACATCGCCCATTAAGTTGGCCTTAGCATGCAGATGCATTAAAATCCCTGATAAATGTTTTTAGTAAAAAGAATAGTTAATTCAATAAAGTGAGAAACTTCCAAAAGTTTGTGCAAAGTGCATTTCTTAGGGCCCTCTAAAAACCTCGTGCAAGTGCAGTGAAAAAGAAAAATTTTACCTCTATGTATATATATATCTTTATATATATAGTAAGAATTAATAGTATAAATCTATCCCCCTTCCTGTTGGGGTAGATTCCAAAGTCATTTCTGAATTTTTGTGTATATTTTTTTTGAATTTTTCCCACTTAGTTTCGGAGAGTATCTTCTAAGTTCTCACCATTAAAAAAATAAAAACCCTCCTGTGCCATAATAAATAATCAAAACAATTTAAAGCCCCACAGAAGTCAAAAGAAAACAAATGAAAAAAAAAATAAAATAAAATAAAATTTGCTGCAAACTCTCCGCTGGAAGGCCTTTCATCGAGGAATACATGTAAGTCTGTACCTTTTGTTTTGATTATATTTTCTTATTTTGGCACAGATAAGCACAGCCAAGCTGACATGCGCACCTGCTGAGCTTTTTACGACTTTCTGTTTCACATTACGCTTTAGCTCCGATCAAAATGTTTAGGACCGTGTCAGTCTGGTGAATGCTTATCATCTTTGATTCTACCTACCCCCCGCTCAAATATTAGCTAAAACAGAAGCAACATAAAAGAAAAGATTTTTAACAGAATCAAATATATGTACACAAATATGTATTATCGTATTCACTGATCAGCTGGTTGCGCTGCGCTTCGATTTGCCCATGCGCTTCGAGCTTAACCTTCTGTTGCCCATAATTTTTTTTCGACCATACAATTAACCATCAATTACAATTATATTGACTCTATTATAATAAATTTTTTTTTCTTTTGCCGATTACACTTTAATTCCATTTACTAGTGTCATTTTTTCATTGCCTTGCCTTATTCCATAATTATTAAATGCACTTTCGTGGATATTTGGAGATTTTTTTTTTTTGCTCAATAAGAAAAAAAATGTTACCTGAATAGTTTATAAAATGAATTATTTTTGAGGAATTTTTGAGCCATTGTAAAAATATTGACTGACTAGTTTTAGTTACTGGATTATTGTTGAATCATTAATGTACTAAGATGCAGATTATCTAACGGAAGGATTAAATTTCATTGAATAATGCTTTTGTTTATAATAAATATTAATTACGGATTTTGAATATGTATTGCTAAGTTTTTCTTTCCTGGTGACATGGTGATATAATGTCGTAGAAGAATGTTTTTTTTGGGATCTTCAAAACCCTAAACGCTGAAGATCATGGCTGGGAGGGTATCGAACGCGAGAGTCAGCTTACATCCAAGACCTCGCTTCTACGGAATATATATGCCCTAATAAAAGCTATCACCATTGCCTTGGCACTTGTAGTGCTCGTTAAGTTATGCCTGTTTGAGATTTTGTTTCTTCGAAGTATCAGTCTTCAATTTAGATTCTGTAGGGATCCTAAAATAAAATTGTGTATGCAGGTCGAGACATGGCAAAAAGAACCCCCCCCACCCGAAAGAGCTAGGGAACAAGAGGATCCCGCCCTGCCATGCTAACTCAACCACGAGGAGCCTCGGTGAATACTTCCCGAATTATTTTGTGAAGATTAGCTGCCAACCGCCGTCACCGTTGCTACCCGATATGTATTGCTAGAGTAGCTTCGCCACAGTACATGCTACATCGCTTGGAAACGGAGTAAGTTATCGATTATCGGAAACAAACTCGATCTGCGCATGGACCTACAGCTAAAATTTTCAGTCTCAGACAGACGGACATGACTAGATCGACTCGGCTATTGATGCTGATCAAGAATATGTATACTTTTTGGGGTTGGAGATGGTTCCTTCTTCCTGTTAATACATTTGCACAAATACATAAT
This sequence comes from Drosophila kanekoi, assembly GCA_037075305.1. Lineage (NCBI taxonomy): Eukaryota > Metazoa > Arthropoda > Insecta > Diptera > Drosophilidae > Drosophila > Drosophila kanekoi. Next base: position 201,302 of record JBAMCE010000093.1, on the reverse strand, counting down.
ATCCCTCTCACCCAATTTCGATGGGTTCAGGGAAAACATATTTTAATAGCACCCCAGGAGTTTCGAAGAAGTTAATACCAAGAAATAAAGGGCTTTATATGACAGAAACAAAAAAATTATAGATATTTGTTGAAGGATTTAAAAGGTTTTTCATTATCTCGCAACCCATATGTTGGTGTCTAGAATAGCAAAAACATTTAGCATTGGATGCGAAAATAGTCAATAAGCATTAAAGAGTTATTAAAATATGTATACATACAAAATTCAAACAGAGATCTGGAGCTCTCTCGCAGGACGGCGGAGTTGTAATAGGATAAGATCACCATTGATATCCCTAGCTACATATGTTATTACAGCATTGCTGTCTATGTTAATTATAACAGTATGTTAAGTAGATATCGATAAGGAAATAAATGTTATATCGATCAAAAAAGAGGCTGCCGATATGGTGTGTGAGATCAGCGCTAAAAGTAAGAGAGTTTGTAAAAATGGACAACCCTTAAATAAGTTAAGTAAATTAATATTACATACTACAACAATACTAAAAATAAAATAGGTGCGTTTATATATTTTTAGTTTTAATAATTTTATTGACTTATAATATTTGGCTCTTTTATTCAATTAACTAAGCCCATACCCGAATTCATAGAAAAGTAGGGCGCGCGTCAGACGCGTGCCAATAATTAATTGTTCTTTTGCGCCCATGATCTGCTTATTAATACAAATTTGTGTGCATGTGTCTGTGTGTAGAGCTCGAAATTCAGAAATCACAAAAGGTTCAAGTCTCGCCAAATTTGCATCGGGGACAGGCAGGCAGGCAACCAACATTCACACAAGCTCATAAATGCTTCTATTCACATACAAAATATGGAGGTATGCGTAAATAGCGAGTCCAACGCTTTGGTACCCTTACCTACGATAACGAGCTAAAATGCAAGCCACCGACTTTTAAGACAAATTCAATTTGTGGGCATTTTTGCTTGTGCGGACACTTACACACACAGACAGTAAAACGGTTATCTTGGACCTAAATTTGGGTAAAACTACCAAAACTTGACCTACATTTGTTGCCTGTTTTGGTCAAATTTTTTATTTGGGTGTACGGGCATTTCGTAACGTAAGCTTGTTCAAAGCTTTTGTAACGTAAAGCTTGTTCCACGCTTTCGTCACGTAAATCTTGTTCATCGCGTTGTCAACGTAAAGCTCGTTCAAAGCTTTCGAGGTACTAAGCTTGCTTAGCGCTTTTTGTCCTATATACACGTTCATAAATCAATGTGCTTTTAAAACATTCACAACAAGTTTTACACAGGCTTTATGCTACTAAAGCATGTATCTGTACATTGGACTGTTAGCAAAGCTTTGGGCTCCCGTATTCAATAGGCCAGTGTCAATAGATGCTGTTGTTAAAAAAAAAAAAACACTTAAACGTACATTTATTTACAAATACAAATTATATATCGTTTTGTTTATCGCAATTTGTTTTAATTAATTATTACCATCTCTGGTCTCAAAGCTATTTGGAAACCAAATGTTGACTTAATTTTTACACACTGACCAGTTGCTGGGACACACGACTTTTATTAATCTTTGGAACATTTTAGAACTTTTGAATTTTCGCTTGAAATCGATTAATAAATTGTATTGCGTGGACCCTCTTGCCTTGCAAGATGTGTATTTAAATACTTGCAGTTAACAACAAAGTGCCACGCCCCCAGCGGGGACTGTGTTGTTGTTTTGCACAGCGCTGTTTAGCCAAAGTTTTCCATTGACTTTGCAAATTTATGCAATTATGCAAAAGTTTTTAATGAGTTCTAAATAAAGTTAAAAATTTCGTTGACGGCAGCGGTTAGCTGGTGTAAACTACACCAGGCGACCAAATGAAACTTTTGTCGCAGCCAACAGAAACTTTGCAAGTCCTCTCTCAGTGCTCCCAGCTTAGCGCTTCGGTAATCAAAGCAATGACCAGGTCTACTCAAAAATTACAAATTACAAATTGCCTAACTTGCTGCAGTTTAAGCCGCTTAAAGACACGCCCATCAAGGACGCGCCCACTGCGCAACGATGCTCATCTTGGAGATGATGGGCAACGTCAAGTGCTCAAGTGGCAGTGTGTGAACTCATTTCGAGACGTTTGTCTGGCAGTGCCTTCATTACGTAATCCCACCAGCAGCCCCAGCAACGGCATGGTTGTGCACAAATAAAGTTCATGGCCATGGTCAATGCGAGTGCAGCCTACTTGGCAATAGGCTGTGGCACTTGGTCTTATTATGCATTCGTTTCCGCTCGATTTCTGCGACGACATCTCTGTGTGTCCCGTGCGCCTTCGAGAACTTAATCTAAGCACTCACACAGCGTGAATTTCTCCAACAACTAGAACAGTGAGCACCTGGCTTGGCTGCCGCGGGGTTTTCGCGCGCGGGGGGAGGACGCGGTTGCGTGCGACCACAAAATCCGCGTGATTAAAGGAACTCGCGTAGAAGGTTTGTTAATATGTATTTGTAAAATGTTTGAATGTGAATTTTAATGAGCGACAGCGGAAAACAGACAACTGATAGCACAGGCAGGTAAAAGAGGGTATGGCAGCCATAAATGCCGCAATCAGCTTACACTGCCCAGGACCGGTCTGTGCCTGCCGCTCGTTAATTAAGGGGCGTGGGCGTATCTACGAGTATGTGCGAGAGTGTTTGCTCACATGTAAATAATAGCCTGCAATTTAGAGACTTACCAAATGGGCGATCATTACTCTGCGGAACGCAGACAGTTTAAGTTAATGATTAATTTGCTTGTGGTCGGCGAAAAAGCGGTTACTTAATCGAATAATTAACTCATTTACACTCAAAACTAAATATGTTACGTCCCAAGGGCATTGAGTATAGGCTGTTTGGTCGTATTTATATGTATGTATGTATGTTACCTGAAAACTCGTACACACAAGAGAGAAACAGACACAAAGAAATCTGTGCGCATATTTCTTATTTTGTAACACGTTGGCTAAGTTTTCTGCCTGCTGACCCGCATGTGTCAAGCGCCTGTCACCTAGGCCGAAAGGATCTGCCAGTCGTCTGGGCTGCGCGCTCGTGCGTCTCATTCAATACAATGATACATGGGGCATGGCGACTCCTTGGCAAATGAAGTGTCCAGCGGGCGCAGCTTGTGGCAGGCAAAGATACATACATATCTGTAGGAATGTGTTTAGTTAGCCGGACTTGATTAACAAAGCAGGCTTTGGTCTTATTTCTGTGCGGGATTTCTGGCACTGCATGGCTCTGACACAGCTTAGCCAAATAAATCACTAAAAAGGCCAACAATAGGAGCCGACAAACTATGGCCCTAGTCTGGCTTAGTCTATATATTTTATAAATTTGCCGCCCTCGCTCGCTGCCGACAACGGTTTGATTGAACCTCTGTATGTTTATCCTGCTGTTAGTTAAGCTGTAAATACATTGCTAGTCTTAAACATAAATAGATAATTTGATACGTTGCCTCAAGCAAACAAAAGATTTTGTTCTGCTGGCCAACAACTCGGGGGCATCTACTATACTACTTCATAGTGCTGCATAAGCATTATAAGCCATAGCTTTCCGCAGTCTGTGTGTGCGCATGTGTGTGTGCGTGTGGCTTGGGCTTCTCCTTTAATAGTCCCAAGTGGAACCCCAGAGCGACTGGGAGTCTGTTTCTAATTGTAGTTTGATTTTTATGCGTATCGAACGGACAAAAGTCTGCTAGTTGCCCGAACAACCGCAAAAGCCAAACAGAACAAAGCATGGCAGTAGATGGGCTCCTACTGGTTGTCCCATGAAACTTAATAGCGAATTAAGAACGTGCTTCCATGGCAAAGAGCTTTGTTAGGCGCAGCTCGATGTTAACAAGAAGAAAGGACATCGACTAATTGCGACCCTTTTGCTTATCAGTCATTCCAACTGTGGCAGCAACAACTATAGTAAATCCTCCATTGCCCCGTAATAAAAAGGTCAGACACATCTCTCAATATTTACGGGACTGAAGCAGGAGGAGGTCAGAAATCCATGCTAGAAATTTAAAATACAAAAAGCGAAATGGAAAAACATTTGGTATTCACTTTTGTATTTTTTCAACTTTTCAAATATTTGTGTGCGGCTTGCGACTGAAAAAAGAAGAGAGCTTAAAAAAAGCATTTCCCGCAGTTTTGTTTATTTTGTTTTATGGGAATTAAAGTTGATACGTGAACTTTATGATTCGACTCCGTACATTCAACTTTACTTAAATGCTAACTAGTCAAGGGATTGTGCATACTCCACGTGCTTAGTGCCTGACTAGACTTGGGTGCAAAAAGCTGAAAAAATACACATGAAAAAACATTGTAGAGTATGTCATAGTCAACTACTTTCATTATATTTTCTGTATGTGCAGGAACTATAAAACCTTAATTTACACAATATTTTTTGCTGACAGTCCGTATATTACGATTGTTCTGTGAGCGCTTGTGGGCGGATTAATTCAATTACCAGTTTTCAGAGGACGTGGCTCTGTCAGCCGCTGCAAAAGATAGTGCAGTGTATACCCTGAACACATTAAAAATGGGTAAAAAGGGTGTATTCGTGCAAATTCATGTAACAGGCAGAAGGAGGTATCTCCGACCCCATTAAGTATATATATTCTTGATAACATCAACAGCCGAGTCGATCTAGCCATGTCCGTCTGTTCGTATGTATATAAGAGCTAGAGACTTGAAATTTTAGCTGTAGGGTCTCCTGGTGCCTGCGCAGATCGTTTGCTTAATCGATAAAAATCGATTTCGTCATCCTGTTTTTTTGAGCAAATTGGGTAAATATTAAGAGCTAGAGTCACCAAACTTGATATTTTGGCTCTAGAATATTATATATATATATCAAGTATTTTTTATTTTATACCTATCGCCACCGTCCTGCTACCACCATAGAGCTATGAATCAAGTTCATAACCCAACTTGAATTACCAGCCAATTTAAGTCAAAAGTTAAATGCAATGGACTTTTTGAGAATTCACAAGTATTTCTTAATCTTTTGTTTTTCGGTATTTTGACTGCGCACGTGTCTGCGACGCAATTTTCAAGAATTTCAGTGTACATGTACACATAAATTCAGGCGCGTCTGCTTCGAATTTTGTCATCACCGCGATTTTTTTCTGAGGTGCTATTTTAATTGGTTTTTTTCTCAATTAGACTCAATTGTTACTGTCACGAGTTCGAGCCCTACCGAAAAAAGTAAATATGCGGTCAATGAAACTTTTTTTTTTAATTTATATTTTTTAATGCATTTGGTGTTGGAATAAGAGAGTTCAGGGTATTCCTTAGTCGGGAGCGCCCGTCTAGAACCTCTTACTTGTTTTTGTTAAAATTGGTGCCAAGAATAATATGAATATTTATTATGTATTTTAATTTTTATTTGCTGTTCTGCAACGAACTGGGCTGCTAATTTTATTTTTTTTTTTAAGAACATATGTCAAGTCCTTGTATCAACAGCGTGCATGAATTGTGAATACATAATTTTTACACGAATGAACCTTGTTACTGCAACATGAGTATTCTTTAAACTGGCAGAGCTTAAAGGTTACCTTTATATAGTACTTACTCTTTTTACCCTACTCGACTAAAAATAGGTGAACACTGTAAAGTTATGCATTTTTTGGGGTACTGGCAAGCTTAATACCCTGAACCCATTGACAATGGGTAAGAGGGTTTAATGTTTTTGTGCAAATGTAAATGTATGTAACAGGCAAAAGGAAGCATCTCCGACCCCATAAATTATTCTTGATCAGCATCAATAGCCGAGTCGATCTAGCCATGTCCGTCTGACTGTCTGTCCGTCCGTCCCTCTGTCTGTCTGTCCGTCCGTCCCACTGTCCGTCTGTCCGTTTGTCCATATGTATGAACGCAAGGATATCAGAACCTATAAGAGCTAGAGATTGAAAGAGAGATTGAAATTTTAGCTGTAGGTCCTCCTAGTCCATGCGTAGATCGAGTTTGTTTCCGATAATCGATAACTTCCTTCGTTTCCAAGCAATCGATAAAAATCGATATCGACATGCTGTTTTTTTTAGCAATTTTGGTAAATAATATGAACAGAAATCATGGCTTTAATTTTGGATTTTGTATTAGCTTACATTAAAATATAAAGCAATACGTTATAATTATATATTAAATATTTATATTATATATATAATCGTGGGTATTGCCCGGCCTTGCCAGTGGAACGTCTTGTGCCACAAATGTTAGATATTATCTTTCCACTTAGTACACACCAGTGGAAAATTTAAATCTACCCACCTTGGTCTTCACTTCTATTAAAAAAAAAGTTTTAACTGCATCAAATACGAACGAAATGTTGGAATCAGAGCTTTCTGTCCTTGTTAGTCTTGTGGTAATAATCTTGAGGCCATAAATAACTTGAGTCTATAGTCCAGCCGTCTTTACCTGGGACAGATGCACGTAACTAGGCAGCTTTAAAACGGATATGCCGGGAGAGCATTGACAAGGTGATCCAAATGAAAAGAAAATGACGTGAGTCATAGTATAAGCTTGCTTACCAGTGACATACTGCAAAAGAAACTACTCAAAACATGAGTCTGCGTCGCAAATGTGCAGAACCAGTTGATGGCAACTATTTTTTCATACGCTACAAGGCTATGAGTATGCTTATGGGTGTGTAAGTGAGTGTGTGCATATTCAAATTTAGTATATTTTTCTGTTGTTGGTGGTGTAGTACCTTCTGCAGATTTCCTTGGATTGCAAATTGAAGTCGCAAATTTGCATGCACTGCGATTCTCAATGAATAAATCAGGTTCACATATTTCATACACTCTCAAGAAATCGATGCCGTGGAGGCAGACGCCCAAACTCGTTCATCCCTTGAATAAATAGCCTATAGCTACGTTCTAAACATTATTATGGTGTGTGCACAAATATATTAAGTATACACAATATATGTAAACGTCAAGTATCCCACTTGCAAATTATTTCCGTGGCAAGGAGTGCCTCAAAGTTAAATCAGTTTTTTTTTTGGTTCTTGGTGCAGCTGCTCAACTGCTACGGCGCTCAATAAAGTTTCAATAGCTTTTTATATAAATTGCAAATTACATTAAACAGATTACAGCCACACGGCTGGTATTCGAGCTCAGGCATCCTGAAGGCTCTTCCGCTCTTGCGCTCATCTTGTTGACACTGGAGTTGTTAATTTTTTTTACTTGAGAGCTTAACACATGCAGCAGCAACAACATGCTTACATTAATAAAACATTCGATTCATTAAGTATGCACATAAATATATGAATGAAAATCTGGCAAAAAAAAGAAAGAAAAAATGTTTACATGCCCGGCTGAAACCTTTTAAAGATTCTTGAAAAGCAGGAACCAGCTTTAATGGCACCTTTTGGCATATTTATGCTCCACTTTTATTTATTGTTTTATGTGTTCTTGCAGCCTTCGTAAGAGATTTTTTTAGCTGTGCTTCGCTTAGTCAAACAGCCCTTGGACTGGCTCCTGGGAAACCCTTTTTTACCCTGCACCTATTAAAAATGTATGAAGGGAGTATAAATTTGTTAAAGGGAACATATTAAAGGCGAAAAAACATTTCATTTCTTGGGCTTATGTATTTGCATAAACATAGCTTAGTAAGCTTATTTCGCAAGGTAAGCCCAGATCTAGTTTACAAAGATCTTTGGATGGTATGCTCCATTTAAAGTCCATTTGCAGCCTTACTGCCAAGCCTTTACTACAGGGTATCTGCACCACTTTTAACAATATTATATTTTCTTAGTATTCTACGTACATATATACTGCGAATGTGTGTATTTGGTGGTATTTGAAATACAACGCTACTCAGCTGTCCTTTTTGGACTCAGATGCTTTTTGATGACTTGAAGGTCTGTGGCATATTGGTATCCTTTTTATGTCCTGTCATATCGAAAATGGATAAAAAGGGTATATTGGTTGTGTGCGAATGTATGTAACCAGCAAAAGGAGGCGTGGCCAATCCCGTTAAGGAAATATATTCTTGATCAGAATGACGAGCCTTAACATTGTCCATCTGCCAGTATGAACGCGTTGATCTAGGAAGCTACATCAAACGAGTCTTTTATTTTTGTCACACTTCGAAAATATCTATTAAAATTCAGCTAGATTCTTTGTGAGGGTAACGCGACGCGGAGTTCAGAGTATCTTTTAGTCGGGCTCTCCCGAACAGAGCTCTCATACTTGATTCTGCTGGCTGGGTTTATTGACATATTTTTATTACAAAATATTGTATGTTTGTCATTCATATGTACACACTAGATGCCATAAACTTGAAAATTGTGTTTGTCATGCTCCATTTATAAATAAACTTCAGACTTGTGGAAATATTCCAGATTTTAGAAATAGCTTTTAACTCTCTTATTGAATATGTTCTGGTTTGTCTGAACCTGTAAATATAATTGATTTTGTGTATTTAGCAACTGATTTGTTAATGTTGAATGTAAATAGTGTATTTATGTAATTGATATTGTAAATGAGAGAATGATTTATTATTCCTATTGGAATGCGGTGTATATCATGTCAATTATTTCAGGTTCTTTGTGATTGAAGCCCCTTTCTGTTGCCAATCTTTTTGTACTTATTTATTATTGTATTTGCATTGTCCATTTTTTTACTTGATGTCCAACTAACGCGTTTTTTAATTGTATATAAAATTTGTTTTTATTCTTTTTAAAGCATTTGGAGTCGCGTTCGCTTTGGCAACCGTTGAAGAGCCTTGACAGCCCTCGGTAGAATGAATGAAAAAAAAAATCTGCTTATTTATTTATGTGCCTGAAAAGGGACGAACTGCGGGCCAATAAAAAGGCTTTTTGGTTTCCTCCTCGCTTTGTTATTACTGTTGTGCTTATTATTGACTAACTTAACTCTTGTGCTGCTATTGTTCCATTGGACACCTACAAATTAAGATAAATATCTCAAAATTTCTGAAACTTTTTGCACAACTGAAACTTTTATCGTTATGCTTTTAGGATGGAGCTCATTTCACAGTGCAGCCCCAAGACACGAACTGCCAACTAATGCAATTAGCTCAATTGTCAAATGGACAGCAAGGAATTGGGCGTGTCTGCTGAAACTCTGCCTTTTCATTAAGTTGTAAGCGGAGCCAACTTTTTCTACAAAACTTTCTCAGCCAAATGTGAACAGGCGCACAAAAATCGTGGCTACAGCAAGTTTTACAAAAACACTCCAAACGTAGAAAGAAACATAAATAGACAATTAATATTGATTGCGTATTCCTAAAAGATAAAATAAAAATGATAAGCTCAATCAGTTTGGGTCATATTAATCTTGTGCATATTTTAATTGAATTTCGAACTTGGCTGCAAATGCAAAATTAATTGGAATTTCTCGCGATATTGACTGTCGTCCCCGACTTGCTGACTAATCGCATTAGCTTCGTATATATATCGCATACGGCTTCAATGAAGCGTTGTACAAATTATAAAATAATTTCATTACATTTACGTTTCAGAGCATCCCTAGAAACTGTTTGTGCATACTTTCCAATGAAATGGGAGGCAGGTTGGTTTTTTATACCCTGAATCAATTGAAAATGAAGATTATAATCGTTTTGTGCAAATATATGTAACATGCAGTATGTCCGACCCAGTAAAGTATATCTCTTGCTCGTCAGCAGTGGATAGTTAGTATTGCGGGAAGGAATCGACTAGCGAGCCCAGTAAAAAGCAATAATTATTTTCAGGGTATCTTCTAGTCAGTCAATCTCGACTAAGGCATTCAGACTTGTTTCTTTTTTTTTTAAGCCAGTGAGATAAACATCAAATCATAAAACTATATTTAAAATAATGTAATTTCTTCCTTAATATTAAACAGGGAAATACTGACTACTACTAAATTTCATATATTCGTATATGCATTTGCAATGTGAAAGACGTACGATGGTGTGTTTTTGTATAGCTCAACCAGGATGTACAAAGTCATAAGAGGAAATCGTGTTAATTTAAGCGTGTTTGTGCTTTGAACACAAAAGAGTGGGACACTAAACCCAACTCTGCTTGAGCTAGAACTTTCTGGTTGACATCATAAATATCAATTAAAGTAAAAGCTATGAACCCAATTAACATGGATTGTAGTTATATAATTTATAGGGTCCTCAACGGGGTTAAAGTTTAAGCAAGGTCCTAGATCCACTCATTTAATTAGTTTTTTTTTATGAAGAACCGATTTTATGAAGAACTTCATATTACAAGGAGATTGAAACAAAATATGTACTTAAAGTATAAGTATTAATGAATTTATTTTTAAAACTTTTTTAATTGGTAGTTGGTTGATATCTTATCTAAATGCTTGTCGAAAAATATAAAAGGTTTAGTTCTGCCGCGAGCTGCAAATATTTAAGCATTCTTTATAAAAATCACATAAATATTCAAGTGTAGCATATGCAGATGCACACACAGATACACTCGCTCTATCACTCTATGTTGCCCTTTGCAGTCACTGGCACCAACATACATGCCCACACTTATATACACACTATGCTGGTCTTACCACGCCCATGAACCATTTATCAAATGTTGCTTTTGACATTGCGCACATCCTGCGGAAAATTAAGACACTGCCTGGCACGCTTCCTAAGCAATTTAAGTGTCCATTTTTTATGGTGCACACACAAGTTGCATGTGTGTGTGTGTGTGTGCGTGAATGCACATACATTTCAGGCTTCAACAGCTTATATTTTATGAACTACAGCAAAATGTGCGAGCAATTCGTGCAACATATGTACCGGTCAGAGTCATGGCCAGCTGATGGAAAATAGTTAGTTAGTGCACTTTGAGCCAAAATATCACGTTTGTTGCCGTAGCAACCGGTACACAGGTGAAGCCGATAGCAATAGCTGGCAATTAATGCGACTTATGTGGCACCAAGACACAAGCTCCCATTGCTTTGGAGCAGCTAAAGCATTTAACGGTTGGCAGACAATGTTAATGAGCTACAGCTCATGTCCCTGACTCTGCCTGTGGGACACTCAATTGTTCATTTGCAGACTTGTTCGATGCGCCCAAATGCATTTCAATTACAACACATTTAAGCCGCTTCAGTACAGAGTGAATGCAGTAGCCCAGTGGGTCACTTCATCAGTGCGGTCGGTGTGGTCCACTGGAGTTGCAGCTGCGGCCATAATGGGCCATCGATAATGGGGCACCAGGCTCTCATTGTTAAACAGCAGCAGCAGCTGCTGAGCCTGGGCTACAATTAATGGGACAACGGTGCGTATGAAAATCGACAATATCGATGCTGGCGCTATGAGCTTGTTAATAGCATTCAGTAAGCCTGTCCCTCTCAAGTAGTTATCGACTGCATCTCCTTGCACGCACCTGCGCAAACAGAACCCGACATTTTCCTGCTGCACTGCACAAAGGGTCCTCAAGTGCGACCGCCTGCCACCCGCTTTGTGCGCGATGCTTCATGCAAGCATCATCTTTTTGGTTTTCAACTATATATAAAATTTTTTTGGTGACCACCATCTCCTGCTGCACGGTACTGGTGTTCACGGGACCCTTTGTTGCGTGACCGCGTCCTTTGGGGGGACTGTGCATAATTTAAATTCCATTGTTGACTGCCTTGCGTCGAGTTCGACATTTTGCGCTTAAATTACTTTGCGTTGCTAAGGCGCTTACAAAACAGCAGCCGTCAAGACGACAAGCCAGCAAACCAACCTGCCCGCAGGCCCTAGACAATATTATTATAAACAGTATAGAATTCCTAAACACGCCATAGTCGGGGTACTTGGACACAAAACACTTTCAAGCGGTGCCACAACAAGCTTTAAGATTTCTGTAAAAGACAATGTAAAATGTGGAAAAATTAAACAATACTTTACTACTAAGAGACAATAGACAACAGAAAGTCAAGAAATGTCGGACGTTTCGGCGCAACCCTTCCTCACCTATGACTTAGGAGCGCGTCAATCTTTAGGGGCTAGAGGCTTTAATTCATAATATATTTAATAATAAAAGTATTTAAACATAAAAGTGAGAATACACAGGAAAGTTTTATTTTTTTCGATATTTTGGGACATGATTATTTAAGCCCAATTCGATAATAGGCCAAACTTGCTATGGAGGTTCTCGTGTTGTAAAAACAGATAAGAAATATTTAATTCTTTGCTTCACGTTCCCCCTTGGATTGAAAATGTCTTACATTTAATTATCGATCCTTGGTATACACACTCTTAAATGTTATATTAGGCCCAAATAAATGGAAAGATGAGCACGGACGCTTTTGAAGAATGCTTCTCACTAAGTGCAGACAAACGGATCTACCTCGAGTTCGTATATGGAGCCAAGATACTTTCTTTTGAATTTTTCATACATACTATGACTAGAATAATTTTACACTTTGTCCTGTTTTAATGGACTTACAGTATAATATTGTATTTTCTACGTCATTGTCAGTTTAAATCTTATACACAGGCAGCCAGGGAAAGGCTTAAAAGCTAAAATTTGTTCCCCAAGCTGAGTCTCAGCTTGCTTAAAGCTGGACAGTCCTCCACAATCCTTTGCGCAGTCTGCAAAGCCCTATTATAATCCGAAGTGAATTCGTCAGTCAAGAGATACTTTCAGGAAATAATTCCACTTATGTCGCACAAACGCTAAGAGCACGGCATTTAATCGTTGCATCGAAACTGAAGTGATGCAATAGAAATTAGTGCAAAGGTTAGATACAATTCACTATCGGATGCTGCAACCATTTGCTCGAAAGTAGCACTAGAAAAAGTAAACGAGCGCTAGCAGAAACACCTTGGACAGCAGGTGGACTGGAATTGAGTTGGATTGGGATTTTGATTCGGATTGGTGCGCTGGGGCCCTGTACTCGGCGCTCACATTGGCATGCAATGCTCGTGCTGGCGTTGAAATTTAATTTACACCTTTGCACGTACCCAAACAACAAAATACGCACACACATTCATACCCACACATGGTGCTGATGGGCTTGAGCAATCATCAGGTACCTTTTGCCCCAAGCTCGTCTTTAGAACTGGTTAGACCAAGCTGCAGCAACAACAGCAACAACTGCCGCAGTGTACAAAAAGTTTTCTTTTGCAATTTAGCTTGTTGCTGTTACCATTTTCGCTGGTTATTGCCGTTGTTGTTGTTATTGGCGTCGTTGTACATGCGTCGGACGTGGCTGGGTTGTCGGTTAGTGCGGTTATTTTTGACTTTTACTCAGCTCGCTTTTGTGGTGCCGCTAATGCATGTCGATGCCAATAAAACCGCCCCACTGCCGCCCATCTAACTAACCGCATAGCTCATGCCGCTGGCTCTGGCACTGGCTGAGCCACTGCCTGCAACAGCTGTCTTCGTCCCAGCCCATGAGTCCAACTGCTGCCTCTGGCAGTGTTTATCTTGCTGTTCGCACCTGCAAAACTTCTGGGAGCATAAGTTTTTGTCTGTTTTATATGGCATTTTGTGCGATGTGTCCTCGCCCTCAGAGCACGTCAGCCGGCACGATGCCTTAACAAATTCGTGTAAATTGAATTTATTGAGGCGTGCGTGTGCGCACTTGATGACTTTGGTTGCCAAATTGGCTTCGGGGTATTTTCGTTTACGCGGCCATAAGCAATTTTTGACAGCCAACTGGAGAGCTACGCGCTGAATCGACCAACAAATCCACCCACCAGCCTTTGACCCATCTGGGGCAGCCATTAAGCAACAGTTGCAGCCGTTTTCCGTTTGTTGCATTAGCTTAATTTGCTATCCAGCTGGTGTTGCTGGCCGATGAAAAATTCCATGCGCTAATAGAAGACAACTTGCTAAACGGGCGCCCCCAAAGTTATGCTACAATATTTTTATGAAACGCCACTTTCCAAGGCGGAGCGGCAGCGGGCCATCGCCTGGGCATGAATGTCCTCAACAGATTGCATTGAATTTGGTGCACAAAAACGCGAACAGCACAGGGCGGCACCAGGAAGGAAGTTATCTTTTATAGTGCCAGCTTAGAGTCTTGCCTTTTCTTTTTCTACAGCAGCGACTTTACAAAAGTTCTTTCAAAAGTAGCGACGGCTCCGGCCTTGTGACTTTTTGCACAGTTCTGTGCACAGCAACTTGTTAAAGTGCAGAATTGTGATTAACATAATCCCTTTAAGGAGCCGTGCGACAGCTGCAGATGCAGCTCAGAGCTGCAAAAGGTTATTTAAGCATTTTAACAGCAGCCAAATGAATTGTAAGCACTTGTCGCCCCATCGCAAAACTGTTCGTCTGTTTACACGGCACCAAATTAAATTTCCGGCACACACACAAACAGAACAGCACAAAAACCCAAAACAAAACGAGTCCTGTATACCTACAGGGGAGTAATGAAGTTTTGCGCTCAATCAAGTTTAATAAGGAATTATGCCTCCAGCAACAGCAAAAACTGGCAAAGACTGTACAGCAGAGCAGCAGCAGCAGAAGCAGCCGTGAAGCGTCAAAGAGCATGTTAACAAGGTGTCACCGAATGTCGCCAAAATGGGACGCAATTCGACAGAGTCAGCGAGTCATGAAAGGAAGTCTTTCAAGTTGCGGGGCAGTTGGGAAGCAAAGTATTTCCGCCTGAAATTATGGTCGGAAATGAGAGAAATGTTGAACATTATCTGTAATGCGACTTGTATTATTAAATAATATATCAAATATTTTGTCCAGCTACAAATGGGTATGGAAAATATTTAAAAGTGTTTTTATGGTCTCATCTCTATTAAATTTTGCGGACATAAAGAGATTTTCAGAGTGTATACTATACGAGAGCCTACATACCAAATGTTATGTAACAGAATGTCAAAATCGATTTTTTTCGATTTCATCTCAATAAAAGCGAACTCTTCGTGCCCTGGACTACCAGGCTTAATGCAATGTATTGTTGAATCTCCAAGATCAAACTATGTTAACAAAGCCAGCCCTAAATTACTATGTACAGACACCCGCTCCAAGTGCTGTTAACGGTAACATGAGTTTAACATAAGCTCAATATCAATCAGAACTCAGTTCAAGCCGCGCAAAGCAACAGCCAACAAGAACTGGGTGACCTGCAATACGACTCTCACTGAGTGAAACTCAAGGTCGTTTTGTGACACATTTCTAGCTACAGACTTTACATTGGCTGCTGTTGAGCTGTGCGTGCTGTCCCAGCGAGGCGACGCTCCGGATGTGGGTGCGGTTGAGTGAGTCGCACTTTGAGCGTACAGTTATATGGTTTCTCTTGCTTGAGCCTTTATCAAGTGAGATATATTCTGATGTGCTTGTTCTTATTGTTTCTGTTGTTTTTCAGTTTTAGCTGGGCTTTCGTTGCTCTCTTTTGCCTAGGCCTATTTCGTTTTTAGTCAAGTCATTTGTATGCCCCTGAACCTATGAGCGCGCACAATGATAGTCACGCACACACACACACAGCTTTAAAAGGGACCCCCCCCCCCCATCTTTATCATCAATTCGGTGCGAATGGTAGCGCGCATGAAAAACATTTTTCATCAACATGAATTTCCCGTTAGACATTTGCTTTGTTTTTTATCCCTCCTTTTTTCTGGCACACATTTTTGAAACTTTTGGCAGACTTTATTATACTTATTATCGCTTCATACTTTGGCCGACGTTTAAATTGAGCTACGTTTTGTATTTTTCTTTTCTTCTCTCTTCTTTTTTTTTTATTTGACCTGTGTGTGTATTCATTTTTTTTGTGGTTGCTGCCCAAGTTTAAGTGAGCACTTGACTAAAATGATGGCAAATTATTGGATTAACATAATATGCTTAACATAATACCAAAGCAGCAGAATACTTTAAGGTTAAGAGCCCTACTAGTTTTCGAAATCTTATACTTTTCTTCATATTTCCATTTGTACTTTAATGTTCTTTTGCTGCACTTTAAAGCTTCTTAAAGAGAATCAGCTAGCCGGTCTCTGTCTCAATGGCGGTTCTCTCATTTGCTTAAGGTATTTATGTTATCAGCCGCAAATTTGCTTGTCGCATTTCTTTGGAGGATGCAAAGTTTGTGTTTTTACTTCGAGGACATATTTTCAAAAGGCTGGAGAATAAAATTGGATGTAAGAGCCAGCATATTTTTGGAAACAAATTAGTTAATAAGACACTTCATTTAAGCCGACAAATAAAAGGTGGAAGTTGTTTTACTTTTCAATTCGTACATTGCTGTTCATTGTTTGTGCCTAATTGTTGACTAATTTTTGCTTTGGTATTCAAAGTTGAGGAGGGTCTCTAAAAAACATTTTTCTTTCATATTGAGAGCACATGTTTTGTCAACTTTGGTGATGCAAAATAAAACTTGTTCGGGGAGATTGCATGGACAAGTTTATGTACTTAAGTATGCGTACTATCAACATCTTCTACATAAGGCAAAAGTCTCGCAAATTGAGGCAAAAGTTGCCTACATGGCCTTGGCTCTACTATATGTATGACTGTAGCTACCAGGACTGCATCTGCTTGACAGCCTGCAATGTAATACATATAATCCTTATTGTATTATTTTAATTTAGAAAACTAAGTTGGCGAAGCAAAGAAGCACGCTGCAGTCCAGGCCAGGGCAGCGTAGAGCAGAGCAGGAGCAGGTAGCCCGGCAGGATGTTCAAGCAAAGTTGAAAGGAACAAGCTCCATTGCCTCATTGCTTTTGCGAGATTGTAGTTTGTATTCAATCAAAAGTTTCAATTTTGTTGTAGCGTTCATAAAATGTTGGTAGCACTAACATCGCCGCATTCCTGCTTGCCCACTGGCCTCTTGGCTGCCCTGCTTCTGGGTCGTGGCATCAGTTTGCCAAACTATGCGTAGCATTGCTTTAATGACGTTGCCATTGCCCGGAGGTCGATTCGTGCTTTGCCCGACCGCTATTTTGACCCGGGCTTAACTTTAATTTTGAAACTATGCGATGCTTCCACATCGCCTCATTCACATTTTCGGTTTACTGTTTGTCTTCTGGTTTCTTTTAGTTCTCAATGGTTGTGTGTTTTTATGGCAAATGTTGTAAAGAAAATAATTTGTTTTAAATGTTGACTGGTCGGCAATTGCACAAGATATTTCTATTTGCACTGCACTTGCGGAGGTTCAAACAAAATATCGTCAAATACTCTCCCGAGTACCGCTGCGTTGTGAAAACTGAATTTAAAATCGAATTAAATAATCGATTTAAAGCAATAAATGGTACGTATTCCACTTGATGGTCAGAGCATAAATTCATTGAAATCAAATAAAAAACCTCTAAATGTGTGCCGATTAAGACTGTCGGATACCCTGTAGACATAAGTCAAGAGAGAATACACAAAAATACTATTTTAGTTAGTGTATTTACTTATAATAAGAAAGTCCCAGTTCACTTAGATCCGGCGCTTAATACGCTCTTATACTAGCAGACAGCCCAGAGTTTATTACGTAGCACAGCTTGTTTAAGCTCTGTACAGCCTATTAAATAAGTAAGCAAATATACAGAATGGCTTTCTTTACCGGGCGGATGCTGTGGGGGCATTGGATTCGAGCATACATATATCACAGAAATCGACAACATATAAATCACTTGCTTCATCAACGGTCATTTTATAAAGCCAACGGCAAGCTGAAAGCCGGCAGCAGTCGCCGCTGATTGTTGGCATTAAAAGCAGTTAAAAGTTTGCTGATCCGGGTCCATGGAATCCATGAATTAATATTAAAGATTGAATTTCAGCTGTTCATGTATATATTAAATATGTATATTATAACTAGCGAGTATTCCTTGACCTTTCCTGTGGCAGTTTTGTGCTTTCAATTTTATTAATAGCTTGTTGACCCTCTTCTCGCCTGCGCAATATATCAATATTGCAGTACTATCTTCAACTGCACGTCTTAAGTTACATTTTACATAGAATCATGTAAGTTGGTTGCTAATAATCTTGATGCCAAAAAATAAAATATTGTTAATTCAATCTTTGACCAGCATTTCCATCCAAGTGTGGTGGATTATGGGATAAAACGAATTGAATAAGCTCTCACAAGGTTTTTGAAATTGAGTCTGAAACGATGCGATGGTTAACAAAAATGAAGCATGCAACTTTCACAGATGCGATAGCATACATACATTTCCGAAAAGTGTACAACATGTATCAGATGAGTTTTGACGGATGTTCAAAAGGTTTGCAGTTTCGTCCCATCGTCCTCAAACTTATTCTCAGAGTACTATCTAAATACTAAATAAATACCTGTTTTTAGTTATTTGAGCAATTGAAATCGCAACTGTGGAAATCAGGCGAAACATTTACTAGTTTTGAACTTCTTCAACGTAGAGGTAAACCGTTTATGCCAAATTTTGTTGCTTAGTCGATATACTTTAAACTTGTTTTTAAATAGTCGTGGAGGTGACAATAGTACGGGTAGACTTAAATACTCCCCGTGCAAAAAAGTAAAGCTTAAATTATTGAAATTTGTATGCAAGTTATCTCTTTTCACTACTTAGCTGCAGACTCTCAGACAGAAAAGTAGCAAAGCTGGCGGGCCGGTGATGATATTAAAAATAATTTTATTCTTATTAGACTCTTAGTTTTTAATTTTTCGATTCGATTGTATTAAATACTTAGGATGACACTCATTTTGTCGACCATTAATAAATAAATAAATAAATAAATAATATCGAGTTAGCTGGAAAGAAAGGGAAGGAAATTCCAAGTAGCCAGGGTAAGCAAGCCCAGATTAGCACATAGATAATACTTTTTTCTCTAAAATAAATACCATATAAGTATTTAGGTTTTTGGTTTCGTGTGAGTGTAACATACAACCTTAGATTGTAGCCCTGCAGATGCTGATGAATACATGTTCGGTGAAGCTCGCGCTGGATTCGGCTCATCTTCGTCGGGAATATGGGCTGTGGGTCAAGGGGGATACCACAATGCTTCTCAAACTTTCTTTTAATTATTTAAAAGGGATATATAGAAAGAAAGATTTCCTCAATATAGTGGTGCAATGGCCACCCCATACTGGGAAACCGTGTCGTATGCCCCACCCCAGCATGGTCACCATGCTGCTCGTCTATCTTACGATTAACGGTGACCCCTTTGACACGCTATGGCGTTCATCTTTTATTTAAACGGTCGCTTATTCAAGATTTATTATAAGCATTTTATTTCGGAACAAAATTTTTCATTAAAAAAACAAAATAATAATAATAATAAGGAAATACAAAGGTAACACTTATTAATATTGGGAAATAATTATATTAGAATATAATTGGTTTAACGTGTACTTCATGGTGGCCATTACTGTAAGCCGTTAGAGTTAATTCTTACGTACGGTGTATCTAATATAATGGACTTAAAAAAAAATCTTATAGGAAGTTGTTTAGCGTACGCATTATTCAGATCGTGATTGTAGTTTTATTCTTTTTTCTGTACCCTGAACCCAAGGACCTAAAACGGTTATAATGTATTTGGGCAAATGTATATAACAGGCAGAAGAAAGCTTCTCCGACCCCATAAATCAGTATCAATATATCAGTATCCATATATCAGTATCAATACCCGAGTCGATCTAGCCATGTACAGTCTGTCCGTCCGTCTGTTTGTCCGTACATAAGTATGAACGCAAGGATCTCACAGCCTAAGGAGCTTGAGATTGCATTTTTAAATTTTAAACGGTGGTCCTCCTAAAGCCATCGCAAATTGCTCCGTTTCCGAGTAATCGATAAAAATCGATATCGAAAACGTGTTCATTTAAATATTTTTTAAATAATACAAGCTAGAGTCATCAAACTTGACATGTAACTTCTAAAATGGCACATATATATATTAAGTATTTTATTTTATAGATATCACCACCCTACCCGCTAATACTTCATAACTATAAATCAAGATAATAAACCACTCTTACTAGTTTTTTGTTACGAAATAAGGGTAAGCTGGGCTAGTCGATCAGCACCTTCAAAATTGAAACAATTAAATTTTCGGTTATTTTATGACCGACAGCTCTTATCTGTACAATATTTGTTTATTTTCTAAAATCTTTTTTTATTGCTAAAGAAAAGGGCGAGTGACCGCCACACTAGCCAAAAATAAATAAATAAAACAGTTACTTAGGTAGGCTCGAGCTCGCGACATATCACACCATTTGCCACCGCCTCTACTTAACATCCACATCCATAATTAAGTCTTATTGAGAAGAAAACCCAATTAAAATAGCAGCACAGAAAACAATCGCAGTGAAGACAGAATTCGAAGCAGACACACATGAATGTGTGTGAGTACAATGTACAATGTACACTGTACATTGCACATGTATATAGAAATTCTTGAAAACACGTGCGCAGTAGTGCGCAAAATACCGAATAACAAAACAAAACCCAAGCTTAGTGCTGATCAAGAATATATATACTTAATGGGGTCGGAGATGCTTTCTGCTGCCTTTTTCATACATTTGCACAAATACATTGTACCCTAAAGTGGGTAAAACACTTTCAATGGATTCGGGGTATAAAAATGTAGGGTTGACGAAAGTTGTAACCTACTTTTAGGCATAGCGGAAATTCAAGTTAAATTCAAGCACCACTACAGAAATTTTCAGGTCTATACACTAGATGAATATTATTGTTAGGTTCAGTAATCATTTTAACATATCATACAATTATTATACCCTTGCCGAGGGTATTATAATTTTGTCGTGAAATGTGTAACGCATAGAAGGAGACATCTCCGACCCCATAAAGTATATATATTCTTGATCAGCATCAACAGCCGAGTCGATATAGCCATGTCCGTCTGTCCGGCTGTCTGTTTCTATGCGAACTCGCTATCTTAATGAAACTTTGCAGAAGTCCCTTTTTCTGTTGCACGCAGCACATATGTCAAAACCAGCTGGATCTGACTACTATATCATATAGCTGCCATAGGAAAGATCGGTCGAAAATAAAGTTTTTGTATGAAAAAGCATTTTGTTTTTCAAGATATCTTGACCAAACTCGGCACTTATTAGTTTTACTAAGCTCCTCATATATATGCAAAATCCTTTTAAGATCGGACCACTATATCATATAGCAGCCATAGGAACGATCGGTCGAAAACTAGGTTTTTGATTAAAAGCCTTTTTTGTTTATCAAGATACTTTCACCAACCATTTTCTCGGCATTAAAAGGTTGCAAGGGTATTAGATCTTCGGCGTGCCGAAGATAGCCTTTCTTCCTCGTTTTTTAATATATTTGTTTGTCTAAGGGAAACAGTCGGGTTTTTACCGTGCGTATAACTGGACATTGAATTTAAATGATATATTCTATTAATAAACAAGTAAGAATGGCTAGCTCCTGCACAACGATGCGTCTGCAGCTTTGAAAGGAGAATGGCCAAGCTTGCAATTGAGAAACACAACCTTTTTTCGTCCATAAATTCATTTTGCGACCAATTTTTACTTTATTTTTACTTTATGATTCACAGAAGTCTGATGTTAGGTAAGGTAAGCCTTGTTAATGCAAAGGTAGGCTGAAATATCTAACTGACTGACCAACTCAGCTGTGGCTATAGATCAATAATATATATATAATCGGGTCAGAACTATATATGTTTTAAATGTGACTCAATTGTGTTCATAAATGCACACATATCTTGGGTCATTAAATTGATCGTAATTCGCTTCCGTTTTTCGGTGAAAATTAATATGCCTTTATGAAGAAAAACTGAAATCATGAATTTATTCATTTAAATTTCTATTTGAGTTATGTGGAAATGTACCTTGTGCCTGTGTATCCTTTTACAATTGCAATTTTCTTCTAATTAGGCGAGCCCACAATGGAAATTGCGAATGCAAAATGAATTTGCAGCTTGCCTCCAGGATACAATTCGAAACTTGTTGCAAACCAAGAAATATGAGCTCCCCCTGCGAAGAGCAGCCTACCTGGCTTACCTGGCTACAAAACGCTTTCCAATTGCCATTCATACTTAATGAGCCGACATGAACTGGTGCACATGAAAAGCTACAGTAACATTAGCTTCCCGCTTATACACAAATGTGCGTGTATTGGAGTGGGTGTGTATATGTATGTGTGTGTACGTATGTGTTTATGTGTGTGCTTATGTGTATGCGTGAGTGTGTTAAACAAAGCAACATCAGCACAATGGCAACGGCAACCATGGCAACTGCAAATAGCATTGCACCTACCATGTTCTAAAATTTTATATAACTCCATCAGCTGCATACTGAACCATGCCCCGTATTTATAGCTGTTGGTGTTGCCACTTGATGCCAAATCAGGCAGCTGCCACGCTTGTAACCACGGGGCGTGAGCACGATGTGCAACACAATTGAGCAGAGACTGACCCTTTTAAGTAGCTGTTAAACAACTCGTGCAACATCGCAAGCTGCCTCTGCTTTGGCTGCTTAGCGGCAATTGCAGCTACAATTAAGCTTAATTGCAGCTAAGCGCTTTTGCCCTCACACCTTACAGTTCGTGTCCATGCATTGCTATCAGCCAGACACCAGCAGCCAGTCGCCAACCGCCAGCAGCCATCCACCATCCGCCATACGCTGGTGCTTGCCAGCTCATTAAATTTAATGTGCATACTTCAAGAGCAATTAATTTTGCCGCAGCCCCAAAAATATCCAATAAAAATAGTTGCCAGCACGAAAATGTATTGCGCTCCTGTCTGTCAGTCAGACAGTCAGTCCCTCCGGCGTGGCGAGCAGTTTCCTGCTCGACTATTATTGTTTATGCAATCAACTTTAAGAGCACTACTTCTGTCATGCCAAGATTAAGTATGCCGCGACTTGCTTTTACACCTCATGCATAGTTATGGTGATGCGAAACTAAGGTAATATTTAGCAGAATCTGGAAGCTTCCAACTTATCGTATATTGGCTAAATAGGTCTTTAATATTCGAATGAAACCCAATTTAGCTGACATTCAATATCTAACAGTCTTATCACTCGATTGACTCTTTCGGATATACATACATATGTGCATAGATTTTTCGTTAATTTTCAGTGAACGTTTATTTAAACTATTAAATATTAATAAGATGATAAATTTATGGAGATATACTTACGCGTGCAGAACTTCCTAGTTTTCTTTTTAAATTCGCTTTGTTCATTTTCATTTTTAAATTGTATATTGGGGGTGTCCGTTCTTGATATTGCTACACAGAGAGAAAAACGGCGGTCTAAGTCAAGACGTTTCATACTTGATTCAAAAAAATTCTTAACGTTTTGAGTCCGAAACGAACTAAAAACTCTTGAGTAAAGTATAATTCGTACTTAATTTCAGACAAGCTCTGAAAAGTCTTTTAATAAGTACTAAAATACTTGAATCAAGTACAAAAGATTATGTTAATTGTTTTCGTACTTAATGTAAGCTTTAAAAAATCAAGAAGAATAAAAGTTAATTCAAAAAAACTATGGCTTGTCCGGGGCTTGCAAAGCAAAAGAGGAAAACAAATTGAGAGATTATTGGCACGCGCTCGCTTTCTCAATTTTTTTCTAACTCTTGCTGAAGCCGACGCGTGGCATTTAAAGTGAATAGTTTTTCCAGTGCAAACGTACGCGTAAAAGAACGTGACATTGCTGAACAAAAGGCATCGGGAGCTTTTAAAGCAGTTTGGTTTGGAGCACCTACTTCCTTATTTAGAGGGTAAGTACAAATAATCGTATGTACGATAAAATTACATAGCAAAAACATATTTACTTAGATAATATGTATGTAAATCATATGTGTTTTTGCAATATTTTCTACGGCTTGTCGAGGAATTCTTAGAGGAGACCAAAAATTGACAATGTTCAATTATTGCGACTTGCTGTTTGTGCACACGCAAGCTCTTACACATTTCTGAAAATGTCACTTTTTTGCAAAATGTGTAATAGCCTCTGTCCACTGAACACAGTTCTTACACATTTGGCCTGTACGTTTCCCCAAAAGAAAGCACATTTCACACATTTTCAAAAATGTCACATTTTTCAAATAGTGTAAATTCGCTCAACGAAGGCAAGGGACAACTTTAATTACAAAATTTAAAATGTAGATAATCCCACAGTTTTTAGAATCTAAACATGGCGAAATGTCGAAAAGAGTCCCTAAAATGGAGCCCTTACTTCGAGAGCGGACTATTTGAATTTTGGAAGAAAATCTTTGCGGCGCTTATGTAAATTAAAGCAACTCGATTAGCCGTTTATTTAAAGAATCGGTACTTTCCCCACTCAGATGTTACACCAATATGTGAAATTTGAAAATGTGACATTTCTTGAGCCAGTGAACAGAGGCTATAATTTACAATATCTGTAAAGTATTGTATTGTAAACAAAGAATAAATATAAAGATTTCATTTAGGTCAATTAATTGTTTATAAAATAAATATAAATCTAATTCTTCTCATTTTGCCTGACTGGACGAAGAAAAAGCATTTGAACGTGTGTGCCTTGAAGAAAACCATCTGGCACGCCCTGATCTACTTGTGCGCACATCAACACAACACAAACATATGTAAGTATGTTTGTAGATCTCGGGGTTTTATGAGAAGATATGCAGTCAGCAGTCTTACTCTATCTGGGCACACTAAAATGGCCTCTGACTCCCATGGGGCTCACTCGTTGCGATTAATCGTGTTTTGATAAAAACACTGTTTGGTGTATGGTTAGTGGTATTGATATAAAGTAATCGATTTTAGGGAATTAATTAATCACATTAATTAACACGTATGTGGAGCGTATCTCTTAGTCGGGCATTCTCGGCTCAAGTCCTCTTTGGATATCCTGTTGTTCATCTTGCAGTTTTGGCCGTATGCCCGCCAGCTGCTTATTGAAAATAACTTTGGTCCGCACAACTTTTTGGGCTGCTGCGGCCGCAGGGAAAGCATAAAAAGGGAAAGAATTCGCATGGCGCATGAGAGTACCCAGTTGGCGATACACATTGGCGAGACCAGTGAGTGGCAGCAACAGCTACAGATACAGCCCCAAGTGCAGTAATTCGTGCACAAATGCGCATTTTATTACCTGGCGCTGAGGTGGCCTTGTGTCTGCACACCTGTACATGCATTGGCTTGCCCATTCGACTGTGGCAGGCTTTCTGGGTGTCGGGGCTTCGGTGCCTGCTTAGTGCGAGTATTTGTTTACTTACACTTTTCTGCCGCAAAGCTTCTGTTGACACAAACTAATACATACACGAGTGTGCCAAGGATTCACATATAACCCATTGTGTGTGCTCTATCCACAACGTCTGTGTACACGGCTGAGTGGCAGCTACTTTGCTGATAGCTGAATAAAATAAACTGATTGCGTAGTGCGGATTGACATTGTGATTGTTGCATTGTGGCAAGCTGCTTTGCAGCATTGCGTCCGCATTTTGTCACACACAAAGGCAACAAATCAAAATGCAATCATTGACATTTGTGTTAAGCAAGCAGACGCGATAATGTGCCTGATATGCGAATATTCGGTAACTCGAAAACAGAGTTAATTCCATGCACTTGGATTTCAGGAATTACGAAGTAATTGATGTATCCATAGAAGAAAGATAAAATAAAAAATATATAACTCATTTAAATGAAAATACAATATGTAATATACTATTTGAAGGGTGCAACCTACGCCAACCCCGGAATATAGAAGTGAATTTAAATTTTTACCCTCAAATTGCCATAAAATATGACGAATACGCCATGTTGACCTTGAGATCTTAGTGTAGGCCCGAGCTACCTTAAAAAAAAAAATTTTATTTTATTGTGCATATTTTGACTGCCACTTAAAATGTTTTGTTGGTTTTTTGACTGGTTAGCTGGGAATATTTCTGCCAGGAATTCAGGAGAAACATGGACTGAAAATAATGAAACTGCATGAATAAGCTTGGCGTTTGTGCTTACTTAATTAAGAATTAATTTAGACAATCAGGAGGCACCTTAAAGCGTCTTGGATATGAATCACACTAGCACATATGGCAGCTTATTTCCATGTATTCGAACTTAATTTGCGCATCAAATATCACTTTTAAGCTATAAACTGCGTAGACAACTGCTACTAGTTAATATAGTAAATATTGACAAGCTTCTGGGCTCAGATCAATAATATTCTATACATATTTTTATCAAAACAATCTCTGTAATACGTTAAAAAATTACAAGGTTGAACAAAAATGAGTAATGGCATGAACCAACATAGAATGGTGCACATGTGGTAAACTGGCTTGGATGCCACACTATAGTAGCTGCCAGCCCCGGGCGGAAGTGGAAGCAAGAGCTAAGTACGGCAGCAACAAGCTCCCAATTGATTTAACACGCCAGCTGCAGGACTGTCTCGACTTTAGCTGCTGCTCTTGTATGATGAACAATGCAAGAATTTCGCAAGCAGACATGCAACCTATGTGTACGTGTGGGTCTGGATGTTGTTGTCTGTGCAACATGTGTGCAAGTCGGAAATATGCGCAAAATATTTTAAACTGCCACACACATTGTGTGAAAAGCATTACACTCCAGATGCAAGTAGGTAGTTGTTTAGTTAGTTACTGCCCAGAAAAGATGAAATTTAAGACTGCACAAAATACACTTGGCGTACGAGCCCACCTTGGTATAAGAGAAAGTTGATATAAGTTCGATAAGAACTAGTGCACAATGTCAGTGGACTGTAAAAACTCCATTAAAAAAATGTTAGCTTCCTTAAGGCAAGCCAACCCAATTAAATTGCATCGATACAAACTGCAGAATTCACTAAACTTTCGTGCTGGAATTTTCTGGGAATTCGACTGGCTATGGTCAGTTGTAGAGTTCCAATTCTTGGGAAATCCAATATACCCACTGTCAAGTGATGCCTACTTCATTAATGAAAATTGCAAATTTTTAAATAAATTTATGAAGTAAATTATGTAAAATCGATTTGAAAAGTGATTGGCAAAACTCAATTGAATTCATATGAAATCAGCATTCACACCGATTGTGAGAATATTCAAGTAAAATGTATGCAAAAGTATTTTAAATTTTAAAGTCCGACATAAAATGCAATTACAGCAAACCTGACAAAAATTGCAAATCTTAAGATATTCAGCGCAAATGTAATCAAGATGAATGCTGCAATTTGCGTGGCAACTAAACTCGAGCCGAGCTGAGCCGAGCCGAGTCGAGCTGGCTGTCAAATCTAATTTTGCTATTTATCATTTGGTTAACTTTGTTGCTGTAAATGTGGTTTGGCTGGAAGGCGCTGCCAGTCTGAGGCAACTTAATTTTTAATGACTCAATTTGAATTTGACAAGGCAAAGGAGCTTGGCTGTTGCCACGCCCACAATGACATTCACTTTGTCATTGGTGTCGTTATGGCCGTTGACAAATTAGCGCAACATCCGCAAAATCCATCAGGGAAGCTCTGTTGTCGTTGCCGTTGCTGTTGTCGTCTGAAGAGGCAGGCAACATCTAATTTCGATAATGATAGTCGGAAGTGGCTTATAATTTTCATTATTTGCAGCACCAAAAGCAAAGCAATGCCAATGCCAATACCAACAGCAATTCGAGAAGCAACACCATCAACAACAATGCGATCACCAGAAGGAAAACTCGTGTAACGTAATTGCCGTTAGCTATTATTAGAGTCTTCTATGTAACTTTGCCAATATTGAAATGGGGGGGAAAGCTCATTGGCTGAGTCGGATATTGGTATTTAAATTTGTTTGCATTGCGCCGTCGGGCAGACTAATTAGAGTTTCCACTAATCAACACGCCACATAAGAAGGCCTCTGGTGTTCTTAGACCTTAGCTTTGAGCCCCATGGCGAGAGTGTGCAAATTTGATAATAAATTATATGAACTCTGGCCATGTCCATAAAAACCAAACACATAAAAAACCAAGTAAGTGCCAAGTGTGCCGGCAGCCTTTTGTTAATTACAAAGCAAAATTAATTGCGTGTAACTCCAGCGATTAGGAGCATATCAGCCTAGAACATTAAGGCCAACAGCTGGCTAGAGGAATGCTCACAAAATCGCAGAGTAACTCAAGACGCAGCTTGGGAGTCGTCATGAGCCTGACAATAAATGAAATGCTAAACAATGCCTCGGACTACTCATAATGAATAGAAATGTGCTATAAGCCTCACACAGCACGGCCGGTTGCCAAATGAAATGTTTGGACGTTCGCCACTCGGACAAAAGCAAAAAAATAAAAACTCTTTGCATTTTGTTGCGCATCGGCATTTGGCTCATTTGCACTTGCCTCTTGCCTCTTGCCACTTGCGCGTTGTCAATTGCCTGTCGGGAGTTGGCAATGTTCTGACTGCTTGACTGTCCCTTGCTGTACACCATTTAATGTAAGCTTTTTATGGCCTAAAGCTTTGAAAACGTGCACACGTGCGTTGCCTGCCAAGAAGCGAGCAAGGCGAGCCTCAAAGCCAACAACCGATAGTTGAATTTATTTAAATGTCGCACAGAACTTTTCATAGGGATGCCCTGTGTTTCTTGACATCGGCCTGGGTCAGGCAGGACGACTATTACCCACAAGAGTTCTAATATTCATATGTAATCGTTTGTCATAATAAGCTAAACTACTCCGATAAGGACTGTATTTGCAGGGGTGTAGAATATGCAGCTTAGAAGATACCCCATTATTAATTGAACTTATATTTTTCTTATGTAAAAATCCTCGGCTTCCGTCAAATCTGAAGCACTTATTTCAATAGACCCTTATGTACACATTAAATAAAAAGGGAAAGTAGAGGGTTAAGGAACGGGATAGAGTGCCCATCGGTCACCAAATATAGCTTCTTTCAATACCCCTGTAAAGGGTATTATAATTTTATCATGAAATGTTTAATGCATAGAAGTGAAAGTATATTTACTCTAGGTCACTATAACTATCACTATATAGACACGTCCATCTGTCTTTTTATGCCCTGAACCCTTTAAAAATGGGTAAAAGGGTATAAAGTATTTATGTAAATGTATGTAACATGTTATGTATATTCTTGATCAGCATCAATATCCGAGTCGATCTAGCCATGCCCGTCTGTCCATATGTATTAACTGTAGGTCCTCCTAGTGCCCGCGCGGATCGAGTTTGCTTCCGATATTCGCTAACTTGCCCCGTATCCAGCTAATCGATAGAAATCGATATCTGAATCCTGTTTTGAGCAATATTTGGTAAAGAGCTAAATCACTAACCATACAATGCACGGACATGTCAAACAGCAGAATAATATAATCACGATAAATCGCAGTTCTAAGAAAAGACCAAAAATTGAAAGTTTGCAATTTTTGCGACTTGCTACCTGTGCACACGCAGACTGTGTTCAGCAGTTGTGCGATATTATTAAAGGGTTTGGCCTGTTCATGTGCAAAATTGCTATTTTCCATGCGTAACGTTTGTTGCTTAAATTTATATCCAAAGATATCGTTGGAGCAAAACCTAAGCTTCCTCAGTAGAAATGCTATTCATAGATTTTTTGGGAGGCGTTTAAGTCTTGTTCGATTTGCTTCAAACTCTTTTTCTATATAAGAACTTAGTGAGTACGTGTGTCAGCAATTGTCCGGTTGAAAGTTTTTTGCTTATCATCTGATCGGCTTCAAAATCATTTTCCAAGATCTTGTGATAATTAATTTGGTACGTTTGGTAAACGAAAGTTTATTCTTCAGCTTCAAGATTCTCACCGCTAACCAAATATCAAGATGGGAAGATTTAAAATTAATGTCTCACATTTTTAGCACAAAGCGTTCCACGAGCAAGGCCGGGCAATACCCGTTAGTAGAGTATTTTCAGCGAAAGGCTATTTACAAAGGTAGGATTTTTATAATTATTTTTCTGTGAGCAAGGCCTAATTAAAAAAATAGGATATAAATAATAAGAACCTGGTTGATTGGTCGCAGTGGTATATCTTTTGATGGCTCTTCTCTGTAATGGACCCTTGCGACCGCATGCGGATGATCCGTGATGGACCTGCACTGTGGACGCTTTAATAGCAGAAAGAGCTAGTGTGCTCCACCGTTCCTGCGTCGAAGCATAGACCCCGGTAACTATCTGTCCTACATAGCATTCATTGCAGCCTGAAAGGACTGATGCCATCGGTGTCCAGCATCAGGGTCGCAGGATTGATGTTTCCGATTCTTCGATCCATACTAGAGCCTTATGCAGCGTGTCAGCACAGGGCCATGCACACTGTCTTGCGGATCACCAGTTGTGATGCCTTCCACACCTGAGTTTTGATCTTTGACGGTGACGGTAAAGGTTATGTCAAGAATGAGCTCAAAATGCTGAAATATGGCACTGGGAGTTGAGCGTATAGTTTGTTTCGTAGGCCCTCGTGTCATATTTTGTTAAACTCATGTTTCGGTGCAGCAGTAAGCCTTTGTAAAGCCAAAGTGGTGGTCCGGGACAATGCGCTTGACCTTGCGAACTTCAGAAAGTCTACACAGTAGAAGACGCTGAAGACTTCCGAGACAATCGGAAGCAGGCATATAGCGTGATATGGTTCCAACTGTGTTGGCATCTTATTGGGTTTGACACTCATTACGAATTTCGTGTGTCTACCTCTCCGAGATGAAACGGCGTGAAAGTTAGCTTCAGATTGTCAGCCAAGCTATTCGCCCTTAACTCGCCCGACTGAAGGCAGAGACCACTGTGGCCCATGAAATAAACCTTTTTATTCAGAATCAGCTATTAAAGTTTTTGTCAATGCTTTACGACCGATAAGAATTGTTATGTTGTTGTTATTCATTTTTATTCCTACACAATTTATAAAAAGTACTGTAATGTATACATATAATAACCAAAAAAAAATAATAAACAACGTATAAATTGCAAAAATTAGCAGGTTGTGTGTATAACTATTTCAAAAACTTTCAGTTCTATCATCAGCATAGTTTATATTAACTCTAGGATTGCAAACACCCTAATTGCCTTTCGGAGACCTAACTTGAGGATAGCAAGCTCCAACTTAAATTTCAATTTGTCCATTTTCTGTCTATATTTATCTGGAATTACAACTCTGTTACCGTGAGAGCTTCGCCGTTCATAAGGTAAATATCCACTAATTATATCCTAAGCCAATTAAAATCAGTAACTTGCCCAATATCCAATTTATCGATAGTATTCGATATCAAAATACGAGTATTTAAGTAAATCTCTTTGGTTTTAAGAACTAGTATACAAAGATCAAGTATCTTTAATTGGAGTTTTGTTTGTAAAAATGTACGTTGAAATATAAGTAGCTTTATAATACATTCAAAAATTGATTTAAGTGTGAGAGATATTATTCATTTGTAAAAAACAAGTGCAAAAAGTTTTAATAAGATTAAATTACGGATTGGGCATTTTATTCTGACACTTAAATATTGTATTGTATCAGTACTTATGATTTTTATCTTCCTAATTGCCATGTGAGACAGCTTTCTTTTTGACTTTGAATGCGATAAGTTTACTAGAATTATTTTGCTTACTTAGATACAAGCCAGCGTTTGTTCTGTGTTGAGACTTAAAGCAATAATTGTTGATTATATTTTCTCTTCTTTTGTTCTATTTGTATGGCAGTTGTTTATACACATTTATTTTTAATTGAACAATAAACAATAGATAGGCTAATAAATCTAAGTGCTGATAGAAATTATTCATTTATAAATTGCTTGTCATCGATATATATATATATACACATATGTATATTATATATGTGTGTGTACATATTGTAGAGTTGTTGCCGCTGTTTGTGCAACAATCAGCTGCAGAGCTCAATGTGTTTGTCATCGGGCTACCGCTTGTCCCTGCCACCGGCTAGGTAATCACTCAATTAAACTGCACTTGTCAGAGCAAAAGCCGAGCACAACAACAAACGGTCGGGTACATGAAAACTTTTTGCCAGAAACGCACACAGTCAAAAACAAGTAGAAGAGCTATTGTCCGGTTTGCTTGACTAGATGATACCCTGAAACGAGCTGCCTTACAATCATTCTCGCCTCCTTCTATACATACATATGTACACAAAAGCACACGCACAACAGTGTGCTTCTTCTTCTCTCAGCCCCACAATATGTGAAATGCATTCTTTATTAATTTCGGTATCTATTGTCAGATCTTTTTGAAATTAGGGTATACATATGGCAGCCAAATCTGTCAAAGAGCATGATTCTAGCTTAACCAACCTATATACTATACGAGAATCTACAAATTTACAACTCTTGGAGTTAGTCTTTAAACATCATTTTTATTTTATTGCATTGCGTATAATATACAAGGTCAAGTCACTAGCTTTTGGTAGCTTTGAGAGCGACAGATAGACCGACATTATTAGCTCGACTCAATTCGTCATCTTGATCAGGAATATATATATAGATCATGAGGCCTGAGGTGCTTCCTATGCCATGCATTTGTACAAAACCATTATACCGCTTTTACTCATGAGTACAGGGTATGAACAACCAAAATTGTGCATAAAATGAACAAATCAGCACGCTGACTGCATGAAAGATAAATTTGTTCGCAATTTACAGACGTTGAGGACGAAAGGGCGAGATAGATTGTGGAAGAGAGAAAGTGAGTTTGTACTCGAGAGAACAAAAAATATATAGATAGTCTGCCATATTCAGGACACCACATTTTTGTTTATTCCCAATTTTTCTTGCTGGCTGTGCGTATGCCTGGAATCCTCAACGTCGACTTCTAGTTATACCCTGAACGCATTAAAATTGGGGAAAAGGGGTATAATGTTTTTGTGCAATATGTATATGTATGTAACAGGCAGAAGATACCATATCTCTGACCCCATAATGTATATATATTCTTGATAAGCATCAATAGCCGAGTCGCTCTGGCTATGTCCGTCTGTCCGTTCGTCTGTCCGTCTGTCCGTATGTATGAACGCAAGAATCTCGGAACCTATAGGAGGTGAAGACTTGAAATTTTAGCTGAAGGACCTCCTAGTGCCAGATCGAGTTTTTTCCGATAATCGATAACTTACTTCGTTTCCAAGCAATCGATAAAAATCGATATTGACATCCTGTTTTTTGAGTAAGTTTGGTAAATAATAAGAGCTATTATTTGGAACATATAGAATATATATGTATATATCAAGTATCTTTCATTTTATACCTATCGCCACCTCCCCGCTACTACCTCATAGCTATGAAACAAGTTAATAACCCAACAATTTTAACTACAGTTTTAACGCAATTAACTTTTTGAGAATACACAAATATTCTATGGGACAATTAGATATACTGCAGAAAAATTCATTAAGATCGGTTAAGAAACACGTGTTTGCAGCTAGCGCACTTCGAAGAATTTCGGTATGCATGTACACACACACATTCATGCGCGTCTGCTTCGAATTCCATTAACAGCGATAGTATTGATTTCTGTGCTCCTATTTTAATTCATTTTTTTCTCAACAAGACATAATTATGGGTGTGGCTGTTGAGAAGAGGCGGTGGAAAGTGGTGTGGTAAGTCGCAAGTTTGAGCCCTACTGAAGAAACTATTTTTGTTTTGTTTTGGCTGTTGTGGCTGTTGAGTCGGGACGGCGACAAGGAGTGCGGTTAGTTGCGAGTTCGAACCTTGCCAAAAGAGAGCCTTTCTATTTTTTGTTTTTTTTTTTTTTATTTTTTAAATTCAAATGAGTTGCATTTGGTGTTGGAATAAGAGGGTTCAGGGTATTCTTTAGTCGGGAGCTGACTAGAACCTCTTACTTGTTTTTATTTTTTTATCACGCCTCTGCCACACCCACAGTCACAGCCACTGACCACTGCTCGCTCACCAATAGTGATAGAGTAAACAAAACTTTGGACTTTAGTGCACTGTAATAAATTATGTTCACCAACTGCAAACTAAACAAAAACACAACTCTGATTTCGTTTCAACTTTTCGCTTGGAATTGCCTTTATATTTATATTTGCCTATTTTTTTCAGTGCTTTGAGTGCGGCAACAAAAATAACAAGAATTGGAGCCCTATATGCAATACTTTGTTGCACACTTGAATGTCAATTCATTTACAAAAAAACAAGGAAGGAAAAAATAACAGACAGCAGCTGTCGTAATTGCAAAAGTGCTCTGGCTGGCAGTTGTCAGGCGCACGCGTCGTATGAGCTATGCCAGCGACAAGCCTCTTGAACTTTTTTAATTAAGCGAAAACTAGACAACTTAAACACAATATTGACAAGACCCGTGTTTTATACCCTGTACTGTAAAAAGGGTAAATCGTTTTGCTGAAATGTATGTAACAGACAGAACAAGGCATAAACGACCTCATAACACTGTAACACTATATTTCGTATTTTCTATACCATACCACTTACCATACAGTGCAAGCGAGTGACAAGTGCGGATTACCTTTCTAATGAATGTTCACAATTTTTGCCTTTTGCGGCCGCAAGCCCAACCGTGCCAGTCGGCCAAATTTACGCACCCATTAAAGAAAATTTCTAAGTCTCATGACAAACTCTTGATCGGCTCATTCGCATACATTTGTGTCAGTGCGTGTGTGTAGTGCTTGAAATACAGAAATCTCAAAAACTTCAAATTTTGTCAAATTTGTATCGGGCAGGCAGGCAACCAACAGGCACTCAAATGCATACATGCCGGCAATGCATGTAATTGTATGTGATTGGCAGGGACATAAAGTTATCATGGACATATGCCAACGTTCAGGTACCCTTACCATCAACAAGCATGGAAAATAGCAATTTCGCACATGAACAGGTCAACCCCTTTAATCATATTCCGCGACAGCTCACTCGAAAGAGTGTGCGTGTGCACATGTAACGAGTCGCAAAATTTAAAAATGTTCAATTTTTGGTCTTTTCTTAGAATCCTGTGACAAACCTACGATAAATTACCCTTGCAGAAATTCGATTATTTTTTTAATTTTAAGCAAAATAGGTAACCCAAAATATTAGAGTATAAAATAAAAATATTTCATTTAGGTCATTTAAGTTTTTATTAAATACTAGGGAATACAGGGTATTCGCTCTTACTCCAACACCAAAGGCATATCGTTTGAATTGGCAGGGCTCGAGCACGCAACTAAACGCCCCACTTGCCGCTGCCTCTACTCAACAGCCACACCATTAATTGAGTCTTGTTCAGAGAAATACGAATTAAAATGGCAGCACAGAAAACAATCGCAATCGCAATGCTGTTGATAGAATTCAAAGCAGACGCTCATGAATTTGTGTGTTTACATGTATACAGAAATTCTTGAAATTTGCCCTAGCTCCCGCAAAACACGTGGGCAGTCAAGACACCGAAAAACAAATCAATTCCGATCTAAATGGAATTTTCTACCGTAGCATAGACTTTGTGTATTCTCAAAAAGTCAATTGCATTTAAATTGTTGCTTAAATTGGTGGGCAATACAAGTTTGGTTATTAACTTGATTTATACCTCTGCGGTGATAGCTGGGAGGTGGTGATAAGTAAAATATTAAAGATACTTGATATATATGTATAAAATAGTCTAGAAGCAACATATTAAATTTGGTGACTCTAGCTCTAGTAAAAACAGGATGTCGATATCGGCGTTTATCGGTTGCTTGGAAACGGAGTGAGTTATTGATTATCGTGAACATACTGCTAAAATTTTAATAATGCGTTCATACATACGGACAGAAGGACATGGCTAGAGCGACTCGGCTATTGATGATGACCAAGAATATATATACTTTATGGGGTCGGAGATGCTCCATCTGCCTGTTACACGCAAATACATTAAACCCTTTTTACCCCTTTTCAATGAGTTCAGGGTATAAAAATAGATCAGATTCTTCTCATTATGCCTGACTGGACGATGAAATATGTATATGATGGAGCATTTAAATGTGTGCGCTTCTTGCTATCACAGGCACAAAAGGCACACAATTGAAGAAAACATCTCTGGCTCGCGACAAACGCAGTGATCTACTTGTGCGCACGTTCACAGAACACAAGCATATGTATGTTTGTATATATCGGGTGTTTTTGAGAAGCTATGCAGGGAAAGAGATGCACACAAGTGTGTAATGAGCAACTACATATGCATACACACATATGTATGTATTTGGGCTGTATACCTTATAAGGATGCAAAACTAACAAACATAAGTATATTAAGAAAAAGCATCAGGCGCAGTTACGTTTTGCGCTAAGCGAGGTGCGGCTTCATACTGATCATTAGGCTTTCGAGTCTTACTCTTCCAGGGCACAACAAAATGGTCGCAGGTTCCCTCGTTGCGATTTTGCGTGCTTCGATTATTCGGCTGTTTGCCATGTCTATTCAGAGTATGAAATTATATAAATATATATGTCAACACAAACTTGAGATGATACAAATTTCGTTTTCGTTCTCAATTTTCAAAAAAAAAGCATTTTGGTGTTTGGCGTTACTCATCTTAGTGTTTATATTGTCTTTGGTACATGCATATGCATTCTGGTATTAACTTACATTTTATGATTTGAAGAATGCAAAGCATGCTGCTTTTGACTACAGCGTTTTTACTTGGTAATGAAATTTGCCCGTAAGTCAAGATATGTAGATAGATTCATGAGACTTGTAATAACTGTTTACAGTTAATGTAAAATATGTAAATAATATTTGAAAATTCGGTTAAAAATATTTATAAGTTACCCGTCTATGGGGTAATTCCATTTGAAGTTATTGACTGATGATTTTATTCTTAGCCGGTGCAAATTCGAATGACACGGTTTCCGTTCTATCGTACTGCTGCTTCCTGTTGAACTACACTGTTAAACTAATTGTTAGGGCTAAAAACTGGCTGCTGTTATAATGCCTGTAAGCTACCATCAATTTATGAGGGCCATCAAATCGGCCAGCATGCTGTACAATCTGTAGGAGATACGAGTTATTGAAATTGCTCTTAATTGCTGACGCACATATTGGCGTGGTAGCGCACCACTGCTCTGGCATTATCCTGGATCTACAGCCTGCCACCGAATGCGTTTCGCTGAGATGTACAAAAACTAATAATAGAATTTTTTCTCGTCTAGCGGCACGTTCACATCTGGTTTTGCTAAAATAACAGCCAACAACAGACATGAACAACTTTGCGTTTATCTGCTTAGAAGCTCCAAAAACATGGCACACGGCAGAAAGCCCCTTTCCGCATATCCATAAGTTGCACGCAAACACAATTGTGAGCTTTTTATGTGGCGTGGCCGTCTACAACATATTTAATTGATGTCGTTTTGGCATTACACAGCTTGTAAGCTGCTTTCCAGCTCTGCTCCAGGGCTGAACTGAACTGAACTCGACTCGGCGCTCGATTCAGCTGAGAATTTTTATTTTATTATCCTGCCTGCATATTGGCACGCCCACAGTCCACTCTCAGCCCACTCCCAGTTTTATCTGCTTGTTCATAAAAATAAAGCTCTGCGCATTCTTTCACGCCATTTGCACTCACTCTGATAAGACCTAGTCACTTCTTTCTTTGTACGCTTTGCAAGCTACCAGCTCGCTGCCTGATTGGCGGAGTGGGGTCTCAAAGGTCAAAACGCAAATGCCTTTGTTTTGATATGAGGCTGTCAATGCTCCAGCGCCTGCCACAGTATCTGCCTATGCTCTCAATGCTCCCAATGAGTCATTATCAAGAGCAAATAATAAATCATGACGAGCCCTGGCATATTAAGCAACGTCATGCAACAAAGGGGAAGGGTGTAGGGTGCAGGGAAGTGATTGCCACACAACTCTAGATATAATTTAATGGCATTGTTTAGCATATATGTGTGTGTGTGTGTGTGTGTGGGATTTCCTTAGTTAACCGTGCAGAGTAATTAATCTAAATTTGTGTGCGTTCAGCGGCAATTTAAAATTTATATATGACTTGTGAGAAACGTTAGGATGCCAGCTGAAAGTAGGCACAAGTCACGCAGGGTGTTTCAAACTTGTCAAGTGGTTAATTAAGGTCTCTAAGTAGTTGACCACTAATTAATAACAATGTAGGCAAACAACTATTCAAGCATGCACGTATGTTCAGTATTAGTAACTCTGCTCTTTATAGCTGTTGAATTTTGTTACATTAACAAAGTTATTTAAATACAACTTTATGTTATAGTAACTTTTTGTGGCTTGACTATCTCAAGTTATATACACCAGAGATATTCGAAAATTAATTTAAAGTTCATCGAATTAAGAACAAAAAGTAGAAATAGATTTTTTCATACAACCTTTCACCTTTTAAAGCCGATCGAATGTCAAACAGCTAAAGTATTCTAAAGTATTTCAGGTGGTTCCAATTACAATATCAGGGATATTTGGCAGACGGCAGAATTGCATTTACGTTATCTTTATACATCAATAAAACAAATTTATTACTACTAAAGCAAAATATCGGTATTTCGTATAAAATTTTATTTCACGTAGCTTGAAATTAGCTTTTTGGTATTTGTATCTTGGCAGCCATGTCACAAATTCAATACTGATTAACGATTGGGGTATGTTACCATGGCAGATGATGGAGGCTCCTATTAAACAGTATCTGTGCAAGTGGGAAGCACACACTTGGAGGCACACATGTGTATATGCGACGGTATGCAGGGGAATTTGTATTTGTGGACCACTCGGATTGCTGGCAATATGAGAACTGTCACATGACACGTCGGCAAAGGAAGTTCTTGACAAAGTTTATTAATTAACTTTGTTGATTTTGTCACGTGCTCGTAATTTCGGTAAAATCCGCAAAATCACATAGACTGTCACCCAGAATGGCTTGGAGGGGGTCCTGCAGAGCACGCCAGGGCAGGGTTTCAGTGTGAGGCAAAACCAAAACCATGACTAACAGTTGCTGAAAGCAACCCAGAGATTCTAACAGCCATAAACTTGTACGATTGCGCAGCAGAGGAGGGTTCAAGGGGTAGTTGCAGCAGCAGCAACAGCATCCATTAGTCAAATGGCTTCGTGTTAGCCTTGTTCCGCCCAGCCGCTCAGGTGACTGGCAGTTGCCCCCCTCCCCACCGCAGTTTCGGCCGATGGCCCAGCCTTTTATTATGTTTATTATGGTTGTTGTTATTAGATTTGTTTGTTGGCACAGTTTCAGTTTTGCAGTTGTTCAGCGCAAAAGTCAATTAAATGCTTTCGTGGCGGCCATTTCGATCATAATTGGATTATTTTACTTTATTTGGGTAAGGCACCATATGCTTTGATTGCATGCCACATAATTTATATTCTGATTATTTGTTTGTTGTTATTTGAACAGACAACAATCAGCTTCTGCGTAAGCCATTCAAAGCCCCCAACTGTATGCAATGTTAAATGAAAAATTCAAATTTTGTGTTTTATTTCCAACTTAGACAAATCCAAAAGTAGACAGCAATATGCACGTAGCTACATGGCAAGTGGTAAAAATAAATATAATTCGAAAAACAATAAAATTAATTGCTCTTTAGCCTCTTAAAAACATTTTAAATAATTATGTCCAAATATTGAGTTCAAATTTGAATACCATGAACCCATTGGAAATGGTTAATAAGGTATTTGGGCAAATGTATGTAAAAGGCAGAAGGAAGCATCTCCGACCCCATAAAGTATATATATTCTTGATCAGCATCAATAGCCGAGTCGATCTAGCCATGCCCGTCTGTCTGGCTGTGTGTCCGTACGTCCATCTGTCCGCGTGTATGAACACAAGGATCTTAGAGCCTATAAAAGCTAAATTTTAGCTATGGTATAATAAAATATACTGTTGAAAATTTCATTAAGGTCAGTTAAGAAACACACAAAAGTTATGTTTTTTGACTGTGTACGTTTAGCAGCAACCTCCAATTCCAAGAATTTCTTTAAACATACATATACACACACTTTCATGCCCGTCTGCTTCGAATTCTATCAATTTTTTTTTATTGTTTATCTTTATTACTTCAAACGAGCGCGTAGCGCGAGCTGCATTTGGTGTGAAGAGGGGTGGAAGAAGAGGGTTCATGGTATCTTCTAGTCGGGAGATCCCGACTAGAACCCCTTACTTGTTACTATCGCTATTTTAAATATATGCAGACAAAATCTAATCTGACAGTTGATAAGTATATACTATACTAGGAGCTAAATGTCAAAATTTATGAGTTTAGTCCAAAAACCTGAAAGATAAAACAGGATTTCGTTATCGATTTTAATTGGGTCTGAGTTCATACATATGGACAGGCGGACGGGCGGAGAGCCGAACCTTCAATCATGACACGTTTACGCTAACGTGTAAAATAATGGAAATGTGCCAATTATGTATAGCAAAAATAATTTACATGAGTGCTAACTTGGGAAGACTCCGATAAATATTTCTTCTAACGCTCTTGACGATAGATAAAGGCATTACAACTGTTGTTTAATTCAAACAGCACAAGTAAGAAATTAATAATTTGTTTTTATTGGTTTTAATTATTGTTATTGTTATTAATTAACTTAAATATAATGCAACTGATGACAAGAAGTTCATCGTTAAGTTGCCAACTCTAGT
Source organism: Drosophila kanekoi (assembly GCA_037075305.1). Taxonomy (NCBI): domain Eukaryota; kingdom Metazoa; phylum Arthropoda; class Insecta; order Diptera; family Drosophilidae; genus Drosophila; species Drosophila kanekoi. The sequence continues at coordinate 160,968 of JBAMCE010000093.1, read as the reverse complement.
TCCTAAAAGTAGTCGATTCGCCTTAAAATGATTCCTAAGCTCAATAAACTCGAATCGGGTCTGCTTTGATACGGTTAGCGAATACGTTCGTGTTTTTCTTAAAGGTTGGCTGTTTGTATTTCAGTCCATAATGGACTTGTTTATTATAACTTCTAGGTAAAACTTCAGGGCCATGACCATGTTTGATAGCGAATTGAATTTAATTGAATTTAATCTATTTTGAATACGATTAAGTCGATAAGTACAGAGATCGATCGACGATAAATCTGTCATAAATGCAATTTGATATTGTGAAACAGGATCAGTAAATTTCACCACAAGGATTAGGGCAATCATAAAAATGATCAGAGACCAAGTCATTCTGGTGAAGTTTCAATATTGATATGTATGGCAAATATTTATTAATTTTAATTAAAAACATTCTAATTAAAACTGTTGAAATCTGTTGATTTATTTTCTTATCCATCTTTGGCTTACTCTAAATCAATATTGATATGCTTAATTAATATTTAATTTTTTAATTCAACTTCAAACTTAATAATTTAAACTGTTACCTACCGTTGATTTATGTCCTGGTTCCTGGTCCTGGTTTGGCTGCCCACCTGGATTAGCTAATGGACTGTGGTCATCCTTATTGGACCAGCGGCAACCACATGGTTGAAATCGATTGGGGAATAATTTCGCTTGAGCATTCGTAGATTGCGAGTCGTCCTTATTATTGTATTTGTGTGGGTATTGAACTAGAAACTGGGGCTTAGGTGCTTTTGTTTATTTGGTGGGTTCACGCCCTTAGCTTTAACTATTGCTGTTGGCTGGGGCCCAGTCAACTGATACTGTGAGAAAAGAAGTCTTGAGGTCTTCGCCGAACAATAGAATAATCAACCGCAAACCCTGAGCACAAACAAGCATATTTCTTAGCAGCTTGCCAAAAACTGCAAGCTTTTCAAATTTGCCCCTAAGCAAATAATGGTATTATAAGCAGCGCACATGCTGAAATGCAGCACTCTTATCATTTAAATAAACTGGAAAATTATGCTGACGCATTTAAATTGCAATAAAAATGGGCGAAAGGGGACGTGCACATACGTATGCTGCCGCTGTGTATTGTGCTCTGAGCGTACGTGTGGGTGTGTGAGTACGTGCGTGCGCATGTGTGGGTCAAACAATTTATGCTTGTCGTGCAGAATGTCAAACATGTCAATCAAAAGTCATTTGCTAGTCGGGCCGCGCATGAATTGGCTCCGCATTTTCGCGCTTCAGGCTTGTCGTCCATTGGAATGCATATATACAGCCGTGGCAGTAGTTGATGTGGAAGTTGCAGTTGCGACTGCTGCTGTGACTCTAACCCTGGCAGTGGCAATGCGGCTGTGGTAACGGCTGCTTTGCCTCCGGGGAGTGCATGATAGGACCCGCCAATTGCATAGCAATTTAGTGCAACGCTTCGTTGACTCTCTAATAGCAATCTGCCTTGCACTCGCTATATGCACCCGGCGCTCTACCAGAGTCTAGCTTGAATACTGATGGCTGGACGAACGCATTATTCAACAAGCTTATTATTGATGCATGCGAACTGAATCAGCTGCAGAAGCCAAATCATCCGCTGATGTTCCTCGTGGAAAATGTTCGATGACTCCATGAACTTTGTGCTTTTCTCCAGGCGAACTTTGCACATTGCTGTATTTGTTTCGACAGACAAACAATGATTTAAATAATGATATATTTTACAGAAGTCGATTATTAACCTATTTACAATGGTAAATTATCAGCTATTCACAAAAGTTTTTATTTCATTATACAAATTGCTATTTATATGATATACATTTAAGTACAATACATAGTTTCAGAAGGAAATTTAACTGATTAGTTAAGCTTTTAGCTAAATTTCAGGGTAGGATTTTCTAAAGTTTTACCTCTTTCTTGGTTTCTAGCTTAAACTTGAACTTAAAGGATTTCGTTAAGAACCTCAATGTTATGACATTACACCTCTCACTTGGGAGAGAAGTTTAATAATTCAAATATTTTATATGCAAATATAATATTATTTTTAAATAATTTATTGTAATTTAATATTTTTTAAAATTATATTTAAGTTTTGTTCAAATATAACTATTATATAGAAATGTTTTTGAAAAAAAGTTTAATTTTACGTAACACATTGAAAATATCTTAATTATAAAGACGTTTCATAGCATCTGAGCTCCTATGTTCCAGATATAAATATATAATGGAGTTCAAATTATAATAAATATTTGTATGTATCAATCTCCACGTCAAAAAGCGCAGACGTGTAAAATAATTGTCCTGAAGACGGTTTGCCGATGTGCAACTGAAATATATTGGAAGCAAAAATTAAATAAAATTGTTCCAATGTTTGTTTTTACAAACCCGGACCTCGAGTCAGCCAACAAATATTTTTTATATTTGTATTAATTTTATCCTTTTTTTTTTAATTTCATCAATCATCCATGTAAACTAAAGAGTATCGAAACTTCTGCTTGCGTTTTTTCGACCCTTTTCCGTTGACTTTAATACATTTCTTGTTTGATTTGTTTGTGGATGCAGGTTGCGTATGCTGCGGGCGTAACTTGGCTTAATTTTGTGGGTTGGGCGTGTTTTGGGATTTGAAATTTGTGCAAATTCAATTTATAGAAGTCTAATAGTCCCATGTGTAACCGCTATCGGATGGAAACGCCCAGATCCGCTGACAGCCGAATGTATGTATGTGTTGTGTGTGTGTTTGGCAGGGTGAGTCGTTGACGTTTGATGTCAAAATTGCTTGTTTTAGAGTTAGTTGTGTGCGTGTATGTGAGTGTGTGGTTGTGTGTGTGTGACTGTGTGTGCTTGTGCTTATCAATTTGTACAATGCACGCTGGCCTGTGTGTTGGGATATTTATAGTCTCCTTAAAGGATTCTGCAGGGTCCGCTTCAAGGCAATTCCGATTTCTTGACATCCAAGACTCAGCCAGAGTCGAATTCGGACTTGGAAGCTGCTTAAACATGGCACAACACCAATTTCGGTGTCATTGGTGTCTGTTTGGCAGAATTTGTGAGCGACTGTGGCGGCAGTTGAAGGCAAACATTGCGACACAAAGCTAAAGAGGGTTATTGTGCGTTTTGTGCTTATAAGTGTGTGTGTGTGTGTGTATAAGTGTGAGCGTGGGTTCTTATATGGGGATTCGTGCGAGTGTGGATGTTGACAGGCAGCTCACCACAACCACAGCAGGAAAAACGCTGCCAACGTCGACGACTTCATTACGCATAATTTACATATTGTGGCATTTACGTTGAAATTTTAATTGGAATTTACTTTGTGCGGCGTTTTTAAGGGGCTTGCTGTGAAAAGTTTTTTTGTTTTCCGCCTGTTGACAGCGAAATTTGCCATGTATTAAATGGCTTAGACAAAAGGCTTATTTGTCTGATAATATTTGGCAACGATGGCATAAAAAGTTACTACCCAATCCGCACTGGGCCCTGCTGCTATCGGCCCACGCCTCGTATGCGTAACAGCGCAGCCAGTACAGTCTGTAAATGAAACTCATTTACACGCCGAGCGCTGTTAGCCGTTAACAGAGCAGCAGGCAGTTGAGTGACTGAGCAAACGCTTTGAGTGCAACCTGCGCACCACTCTGAGCGACTCTCAACGATAGCAGCGTCGGCGTTGCGGCGCAGCTCGCCACTCAATTTGCTTGATTCCGTGCACATTCTGAGCGCGACTGCCTCTGTCTCGGGCTTCGTGCGACGCTCATACAAATTCGGCAGCTCATTCGTCTGTTAACCGTCTGCGGCGTTGCTACGTCGTTGTCGTTGTCGTAGTTACGTTCTCATTCGCTTTCGTATGTTGAGAGGAAGTGGGCGCGCGACAGCGGCAGCAGCAGCAACAGCATCAACAGCATCAGCAGCACCAACAGCAGCATTAGCAGCAGTCAGTGTAAACTAATGCATTTTGTTGCAGATTACAAGCATATTGATTGCTCACTGCAACGGTAAATCTACACTCACGAGAGATATATACACATTTATATTTGCGCGCACGTGCCATTGCGTATACGCAGCGATGGTCATCGCGCTTTGCTTCGCGTTCCGCTTCCGTCGCTGGGCCATGAAATGCAATTCGCGGCGCGTCGATTCTCGAAATGCAAAAAGAAAATACTTGTAAGCAGTGCAACAAAATAAAATGAAAACAGCCGACATGTAGTTGCCACAAGCAGCCTTCAAAAAGAAAGGAAAAAATAAAAATAAAAATAAGTACAGAAATTGTCTGCTGCTGGCTTTAAATGGCGCACAAGAGTACATAGAAACAAACAAACAAGTTAAATGCTTAATTGTTAAGTGTGTGTGTGTTTTTTATTTTGTGCAATTGCATTTTGTTGTTATTTAGTTTTGTATAATTTTCTAGAATAATTGTTGTGTGCAGTTTTCCTCATAAAGTGTGTTACAATTTTTGTCGCGTAACTATAAAAACAAGCGCACGTTCCGACGATCGCAAAGTTCTCAATGTAAAAGCACGCAAAATATATAATATATAAATACAGCTGAAGCAAATGTCAAAGGTATTTGCAATGAATTTAACAAAGTAGCTGAACCACACACACGGCTAACGTATCATTAACACCCTACGATACTATCAGTATAAGCAGCAAGCCCGGCCAGCAACGTGTCGGCAGCTCAGTCACTCCTAAGAGCCAAGTCAAAAAGCCAAGAAACCATGAATTCCATAAGGCACTCAGGCCTGGTCTAGTTATAAGCCAAGTCACATTGCCGTGTACACATTTGTAATGCCAAACGCTCCGGGCAATGCAATCAAAGTTGCTTCGACTGAACGACAAAGCGGAAGTGTTGATATTGTCGCTGCTCAGCCCGGCAGCGACTTTGGCTGCGACTGCGGCGCTGCTGAAACTGCTATCGCAAAAAGACTTAAGCTGCTCAGCAGGCAGCGTCAGCGAATCCGGTTGCTCCGCTTTACTCGCCTGAGGGCCACACTCGAAGTCACACACAGGCACACTCACACTCACTCGCTCACGCACAACACACATACATGCACACGCAAGCATAATATGCAACACAGAGAGGATTCTTTAAAAGTCCTTTGCGTTGGTTTTTTCTGTTCCATGCTACGAAAGACTTTGTTTACTTATGCCTTCTATTTATTTTCTATTTATTCGATTTGCATTTCAATCTGGCAGCGTCTGCGCTTTGAAGCGAAACTAAAACTCTCAAGATTTAACATTCAAATTTGTTGTATATGTTGTATTAGTGTGTATGTGTGTGCGTGTGTGTGACTGGCGCACAATTCCATTAAAGGTTTTTCGGCTTTGGCTTGCTAAATGGGTTTGTGTGCGAATATTGTGGCAATCAAATGATTTGTCGGCTGTTGACTTGGCTCGAACGACTCAATATGGCAACTTGACTAACGTTGGAAGCACCATTCTTCAATATTAAAGTATATGGTAAGCGAGATTGAACGATAAACTATATACATTTGAACACACATTCATTATTTATCCATTAGATAAACCCATAATGCTTCACTTCATTTTCTATTGTATTGTATGAAATTTTAAAGATATGTGAAAAACGATGAAAAACCAAGACAAGCTTTAATATAAGCATTTTTTCTGATCATTTTCCATAATTGTGATGTGACACTACTATTGACAATGTCAATAGTATGTATGATAATCTTAAGTTCTATAGATACACGAATTATTGTTATAATTTGGAATCAGGTGTTCATAGCTGGGTACATTACAATCTTAGCAAAAACTTATTGATAACAACAGAAATTTACTTATAACAAAATAAAAATAAAAAAATTTCCATTATATGAAAACTTATTATACGAAAACTTATCTTTTGATGTCCTTGTATGATTAGGGGATATGGTTGCTTATGGAAGCAGTACAATTTCACTTTATACTTTAAATGCAGTTTTCATTATTTTTAATAAATGTGATAAATATTTTTTTGTTATTATTAGTTATTAAGTAGTTAATAATATTACTAATTTATAATTTTCTTATATACATATGAATAACAATTGATAAAAATGTCATCTACAACTTTATCAAATTTGTATTCAATTATCATAAACAAACGAAAATCTGGCTTAGGTCGAATGAGTTTAAATTTTCATAAGTTACAACATAAGGCGTGCTTTTTTCACGATTTTCCACCGTAACTGACGTCTTGAATAACAAATCTATGGCACAGGTGGTTCTATCTTTAAAAAGGAAATGATATCTTGGGAAGTGCATTGCTAAGGGTTTTGTAAGCTAAACTAATAAATTAATATAAATTTGGAAGGATGTGATATACCGAAAGCTAAAAATTGTTCACTCTTTTCACTTAGTAAAAAATGAAATAAAAACCAGAAAAATTTTTTTTTAAAATTGTAAAAATTTCAAATGTTTTTAGACCCAACAACTGCGGACATTCGGTATAAAAATGTACGCAAAATGCATTGTACCGAGCTAAATCGTAAAATTTGTTCCTAATTTTATTGCTGTGTAATATTGTGCAATCATTACTACCATATGCTAAATCGGAAACGGAAATGCGCAGCCCGACTCGTGTAAAATGTCGTCTGAGCGGGCGCAATTAATGCAATTGATTTTTTAGCAAAACAATTTGCATTTTGTTGTCGCACTTTGCCATCGACGCTGGTAAAGTGTAAGTGGAAATATAATTTAAATGAGATTACGAGCACGCGCATCGCCACGCCCACGCAACGCACGCTAACAGGCCAGGCCGCAGGGCGGGCTCATTAATTATGATACTTTGAGGCGTTGGAGGTGGAGTTGGGAAGTTGAGGTGTGAGCAGCATTGATGAGTCGCGGCATGTATCGGAAATTTAAGTTTAAACACAATCCAACCACAAACCGCTCAACGCACACACGCGCCTCGAGCTGCAGAGGCGTCAGCGTGGCTGCGACAAGTGTTGAACAACGCTTTAAAATGCACGCATGGCATGCCCTGAGAATGGGCATGCGTCCACCAGGCAGTTGTCGGCAATCTTTTTGCTCAATCAACATCAATGGCCCAGGAATTTCCAATGTAATTTACGAGCACGTTTTCAAAGTGATGCCGCCGACGACACAAAACGCAGCCGAGGATGTCGTTGTTGTTGTTGGTTGTTTTCTGGTTCGTTTTGGTTGTTGTTCCTGTTGTTGTTTTCAAAGGCAGCTATCGAATGTGTAGTAAGGCAGAAAATTGTCGACAAAAACCACAAGCGAATACGGGCGCTGTTGAACAAATGAGATTGAGCTTGAAAATCCAGCGGCAAGACGATTTTCCTTCCACTTGATTTCAGGGCCTCCGGCCGTCTCTCAGCTCTTGCGCAACTTCGAGATACTTACAGCTGAAGGAAATGCCCCAACGCCAACCCAGCTCGCCCGTTTGTTCGCTTGATTAGAAAAGCTGCAAGCGATAAGAAAGAGCGTAAGCAAAAGCGGTTCGTAAGAAATAGAATTCTAATTGAATTTTATATGCCGCTGTTTCACTACGCCCCACTTTTCTTCTCCACATGCCTAACGCTTTGCTTTAATTTTCATTTCACACCCTTTGCATTGCCCGCAGCCAGTTGTCCTGTCCATTTGATGTCCTTGCCTAGTCGGTTGGCGCTGATTTATTGGCCGGCTGTGCTGCTCTTTTCGGGCCCGCTTGTCTTATGTTTTTAATTGCCTGTCAGCCTGGCTGCCGAACAACCCGACAGCCAGACAATCCGGCTTACGGCTATTCAGCATATAAACAACAGCCCCGCCGCACAAGCGCCGCCCATTTTGGCTGTTGTCCGTTAATAAAATGTGTGAAAAATTCGTTCACATTTTTGGTACGGAATTTTCCAAACTTGCCAATGACAATTATGTGATAGTCAAAACCGCAGCCCAGGTTCAGCTAGACACATATAGATCCATGCATGTGTATGCGTGCATATGGATGTTGTGGTGTTGTTTTAGATAACACAGCAGGCAGCCACAAAATCAAAAGAAATTCAGCCCCTGCCCCGCTAACCGCCAACCAAGAAAAGGCAAAACTGTCGCGCAGAGCACACACACCCACATAGTATACAGACATATAAATGTATATATATGTATGTTGGTGTGTAACTTCTTGTATGTAAAAAACAAATCAAATATTTAAAGCTCATTGAAGCGAGCACCTTAACACATGTTGAAGGCGAATGAAGCGGCATTTGAAGTGGATGTCAGAGCCAGGCGCTTGGAACATTTGCTTTGCTCAGTAATTTTTTTCTATAATTGATTAAATAAGTTATTAAAGTTATATTTTGTGTCACTCAATCTCTGCGTGTATGGCAGTAAAATAAACAGGTAAAACTTTATTGTAATGTAAGCTTTTTTAGCTTTTATTTGATATGCCTAAATTTCATCTTACATTGAAAGTAATTGTGTTAATTGTTGATCGAGTGAAACAATTGTCACAATAAACAATAAATTGCTCTAACTGGCAGGGCGATTGCATTCAAATCAGCCTTGAATGCAGTATGCTAATCGACTATATAATTAATTAATTGTTGCAAGTATGAATTAATTATTCTGTTATTGCCACCCACAGCTACAAAAGGCTGCAATAGCTGCAATAATAGAAGTAAATTTTAAAACCAACAGGAAAAAGAATTAACACATTAATAATTAAATTAGTAAGAACTAATCAAAATAGCGCGGATAGAAGTGATTGCGTTAAGGGAAGCCTTTTGTCTATCCGCTTAGTAAAATAATGTAAATATTAATAGCTATTAGCTTTTATTAATCACCAAGCGGTGATATGTTGCTTCTAGAATTTTATATATACATCAAGTAGCTTTTACTTTTTAACTATAGCCACCTCCCCGCTACCACCGCAGAGCTATATATCAAGTTAATAACCCAACTTGTATTGCCAACCAATTTAACCACAATTTAAATGCAATTGACTTTTTGGGAATACAATAAGATATACTGTAAAATATTTCATTAAGATCGGTTAAGAAAATTCCAAAAGTTTTGCTTTTTACTGCGCAATCGGATGGGGCAGCTAGCGCAAATTTCAAGAATTTCATGTTGCACACACACATTCATTCGCGACTGCTTCGAATTCTATCAACAATATTGCAATTGCGATTGTATTTTTTTCGGTGACGCTATTTTAATTCGTTTTTTTCTCATTATGACCTAATGATTGGTGTGGCTGTTGAGTAGAGTCGGCAGCAAGTTATGCGGTCATTTGCGAATTCTAACCTTGCCAAGGGAACTTTTGTTTTAAATATATATATTTATTACTTCAAAAGAGAACGTGGAATAACAGCGTTCAGGGTATTCCCTAGTCGGGAGCTCCCGACTAGAACCTCTTACTTGTTATTTATTTATGCGTGGGCTCGTATTACTTGTAACAAATATTCATAAAACTTTTATGATTTTAAATCTTTCTGTACAGAGCATAATAAATTGGGGTCTGTGCTGCCTACATTTGCCCATTATTACTTAAAACTTTTTTACAACCTCTCACCTATATACTGGTTTATTGTCATAAAACTAATTGTAGTAAAATTTTACTATTTGCGCTTAAGAGTTATAGCTTACAATATAGCTATGCACTTGCGCATATTGCAGCTTAATTAAAGAAAATATAAGAGTCTGGATTAATGAAAAATTATAGTTTTGATAAATTTATGTATATTTCTGTATTGTTTAGTTAATATGGACAAATCCATCTTTCAGTCTACTATTTAATCTGCACCTGTTGGAAGATAATGTTCAGTTTTATGTGTGAAATATTGATTACGCTTAAGATATAACCTTGATATTGCTTGAACAAATATTTAAGCATGTCGTTTCAACTACTCTTCAAGATAGTTGGATACGAAATAATTATTGAAGAAACAATATTGTTTTGGGTTTTTGTTTTGCTTACGTACCAAAGAGTGGGAACTGTTTTATTTACACAAGTGTATGTAGTTTATGCAAATGCTTGACAGATTCAGGGAACATTCCAGGGTATTTCGAATTTAATTTGTACAAGTACTACATCATTTAAATATAAGTACAAGTGAGCTGTATCGTATAACAGATACACACAGAAGTATTCAGATGCACATTGCTAGAAGTGTATCTATAGTTGCGGTTGCGTGCGTCACACCGAAATCATCCCTTTGTTGTGGTCTTTCTGTTCCAGTTTGCGGTTGGCATTGAAGCAATGATACAATAGCTAAGTGGGACGACGTAGGCCGAATAGACGCTTAAGACTGGCCAATTCGTTAAGTATGTTTAAAATACGAAATGAATGAAATGTTGCTTGCCAATATCTTGCTTACTCTGAAAGTGCTGGAGCGCGGTATTAAGCCCTTTTATGAGGCCCATTCAAAAAAAGTTCAGGCTAGAATTACTCAGCGGGAGATAAACAGAAGCAGAGTCCCACTAAAAATTGGATGCAAAAACAAAAAGAGAAAAAACCGAGATAGAAGGGGTATATTCGGCACGCCGGACATTTAATACCCTTATAGACCGAACCTCTTCATAATGCTTTGCTCGAATCTAAGAAGCAAAGGGAAGTATGGTTAAGATATCTGGAAAAACAAGAAGATTTTCATACAAGAACCTTCTTTTCGACCTATCGTTCCAATTGCGGCTATTTGATATCGTGGTCCGATAGGAAAGTAGCATAGTAAAACTTATAGATGGTGAGTTGGGCTCCATACAACAACTTAATTTTCGACCAATCGTTCCTATGGCAACTATATGATAAAGTGGTGGGGTGTTGATAGGATTTAGTATATATATATATATATACTATATCCTATACTATATATATATACTATATATATATGAGTTAGTTACGACATATGTCCTTGGTTCAACAGAAAGAGGTACGTATGCAAAGTGTCATGACGATAGCTATAAAACTGAGAGACTAGTTCGCATAGAAACAGACAGACGGGCATGGCTATATTGGGTAGGCTATTGAGACTGATCAAGAATATGTATACTTATTGGGGTCGGAGATGTCTCCTTCTTTGCGTTAAACGATTCGATCCAAAATTATAATACCCTCTGCAAGGGTATAAAAACGAAACGAAAATGCAAAATAGTTGGAAAAGTATGCAAATGAGAAAAATCTGTCAAGCGGCTAAAAAGTCCTTTGCTGTTTCTGCTTTTGGGGCTACCACGGCAGCTGAAGAGTACGGCAAGTGTAAAACAAAAATAACTGAGTGAGTTTAACACCTGGGCATTGAGCAGAAAATGCGCTTTGGTTGTGGATTCAGTTGGCATGTCGATAAAAAAAAAAATTAAAAAGTAAAAAGTATAATATAAAGCCAAGTTGAAAACACTTTGCAGCAAAGGATTTTAAAATGAAAAGCAAACAAAAGGGCACAAAATTTGCAAAGTGACTTCTACCAAAGCCAGATTAAAAACAGATGAACAGATTTCCCATTTTTGCACCCAGTGCGTATGCGAAAAAAATTTCCAGGATAGTGCTTAGAGCTCAAATATTCGGCTCAACGAAAATTGAAGGAAGTTGATTAAATGTAAAAAAAAGTGTGCTTAATTTCACATTTCTGTCTCTCTCTGTTTTGTTTCTCTGCAGCATTTAAATTAAAAACTTGTGTACCCAAGGCAGTCCAAGTATTATACAAATAATGCAAAATAAAACAATAATAAGTAAACAAACAAATAGCCCGATGCCACAGCACGGCAGAGAAATGAATTAAAATTTAAAGCCAAAGCTGCAGCTGAGGTTTGTAATGCAAACGAATTAAAAAACTTAAATGAAACCTATCTGCAGCTAAAGAAGTCGCTCAAGTTTTAATTAGTTTACCATGCAACCAAGCCTAATAGGAGTAGAGGGCAGAACGGCAACGTGGCGGGGCATTTCTCTGACTCGCTCGAGTTTTAGCTTCACGTTTCTCTACCTGATTCATAATTTATTTTGAATTCTGCTGTTGCCAGTACCATTAGCTTCAGCTGTAATAGAGTACGGTGTCAAAGTTCAACAAGCCAACTGGGAAGCTTTAATAACTGTAGTTTGTGTTTATATTGCACTCAATGTAACACAAATATAAATGCGAATGCGAATACCCGACAGTTGAACTACACTAAATTCTTAATTGACTTTGCGCAGCAGCAGCTGCAACAGCCCAACACAACACAGCACAAATTAAATTCATTGAATATTATGCAAGCGCCATGTATACGTTGCATTTTGCTGTGGACTCACCTTTGATGGCCTTCAAATAACTATTCACATTTTATTAATTACTAAGGTGTTAACCTGTGGAAGGGAGTTTTCTCTTTAGAACTATACAAGTAAATTCAAGCATTCAATCGATTGGTAAAAGTATAATAATTTAGTCGAAAGGCTGAGAAATAAATTGTACATGATTTATATGCCGTAAGCGCAGAATATGATAATTCTTTTAAATAATACTTAATTTTGATTCAATACACCTGTCTCATTTAAAAGACAACTCCTTATCATTGCAACTTCTTAACGCAGAGCTAAAAACGCTTTACTATTTCAACATGTTTCACAATTTATTGCTAGACAAGCCTAATAAGTATTACACCGCTCATCAAAATTCATTCATCATTTTAAAACATGTACCTAAGATCAGATTTTATTGATCCGTGTTTTATCTAGATTCAAAATAAAAGATACGATTTTCTGTAACATTTCTGAAACAGTTCTGAAAATAGATATTAATCGTTATTATAAGAATTAGAGGAAATATAGGAAGCAGAAATTAAGGGGCTCGTGTAATTTCAAGTCTCTAGCTTTTGCAGATTCCGAGATCAACTTAGCTCGTCGTGCTGGTCAATAGCATGTACTCCATGTGGTCGGACATGCTACATTCTGCCTTTTATATCACGATCTGGGTCCAGGGTACTTACAGAAGTTTTTCGTTATATAAATATAGGATAATCTATAAACTATACGCCTAAAGTTTTAAATATCACAAAACGATTATGGTCTCCGGCAAGTCCAGTCTCGCAGTCATATCTGGGAATTGTTATTCAGTCCTGATTCTCATTTTAATAAGTGCATCACTTAGACATCACATCCATTGAGTAGGGTAACAAATCGGAAGTGTATACTATTACAAATGGTCACAGTTACCCTGGAATTGACTGTGTAGAGAGCAACTCGCAGTCGAGCACTCTTGTTTTGTGCGCTTCGCACTTGTGTATTCATTCACATGCTCGAAACATTGCCTGCTTCACGTTTATCTAGCCTGACATGGACTTCATTCATGCCTGAGCCGAATGGTGTTTATTTGTTTTCATTAAGCCGCAATTGATGCCAAAATGCCTGTACACAACTCATTATTAGCATTTATTTATTAATTTTGTGCGAGTGTGTGGCAAATGTTTCGCCTGGTAGACAACTGCCGCAAAAATAGCCGGCCAAGCAAATATGACAACAGCAGCGGCAAACAATATTTTAATATGCCTGACCAGCCGCAGTCACAGACGAGCTTTATGGCCAATTATCTATTCTATGGGCCCATTAATGGATGTATCAAATTTAGAATGGTTTCGCAGAAAGACAAGGTAACGCAGCGCAGGCGTTTTGTTTGCTTATGAGTATTTGGTGCCAGTTCGGGCGAAATGATGAGCTAGTGAGCTGGTCAAGTGTTTCGAGAACCCATTGTAAATTTGTGTGTCCGTTTTGTAATGCGAACATAATGCGACAATTCTACGCCCATAAATTCCACGTAGCTACCAGCCATAATTGGGATTGCATATGCTGACATCGCTCTTTATAGTGTGTCAGGCAAAACAGTTTGGTCTTTTACGACTACAGCATATTACATTTAATTGACATTGGCAGCAGCTAAAGGCAGCATTAAATTTATGGACCCTAACACGTGTAGTTGTACATACTAAGATGCACCTAAGTGGAACTCAAATGGGCAATTCAAATGGGTGATTTCCCGCAAATATAATATTATTTGGTTGCGTACCACGCACACCTCAGTTACGCACATTCGTAATAGGTTGGACAGCTATTGAATGGAATTTTGATAGAAATTAGAATTTAAATCGATTATGCTTCACTCATTATTTCAAGTTCATTTACACAAGCTGAATAAAAATTGGCATAATAAAAATTGTTCATATTTACAAAAGACAAGTGAGTCTCTTAGCCGGGAATACCCTGTACCTAGCCACAATGAGGGGAGGTAGTAATATCACCAATTCGGTTTGAGTATTACCTTTCATAAGGTTGATACTGGAATTTTATATTATTATTATTATTAATTTTATAATCTATAACTAATCTAAAGAAGCCTACTTATCATATTACAAACATTAGAAAAGGGTTCGGTACACAGCGTAATTGGCTATTGGACAATCTACTTTAAGTTGAATGTTAAATATGTAATAAGAATTTAATATTTACTGGTTTAAGGCAGGGCCAACAAAGTCAATCGACGATCATAACTGGCTGTATATATGGCAACCTGGCTTTACTCAGATAGCGAACGAATACGCAAAAATGATGATGAAAAATATTTGCCCGTTGAGCTCTGGCTACATATCGTTTGGTATGACCGAAACGATGGGGTGGCGGGGAATGTTGTTGCTATCTGAGCGCTGCATGGATGTCGTTTTGCATGAAGTGCAACATCGATGGATGCAGCCTCTGTTTTTGTGTTGCTTTCCATTTGACTGGCTGTAAATGTAATTAAGACGTGATGGAATTTTTATTAATTAATTTTATTTGAATTGCCGTGCCACATGAGTCATTTGCAGCGCCCTATTAACCGGACATTTTTATATTAAAATAATTGCCCTCTAGCTGAGTGGCCTTTATATACAGTCAAAAAAAAGAAGAAGAAAACAGAAATTGAAGATTGAATAATTTAAGCTTCGCGTGAACAGACGATGTTGTTGGGGTGTTCAATGAAATTACTTATACGCCCCTCAGGCCGATGGCTTATACAGTTGCTGTTAATTTGCTCTTATGATTTTTAATAACACTTCGGGTCAGACAACGGCAACTAAAACAACAGCAAGAGCTATAACAGCAACTGTAGCGACCGGCATCTTATCCACTTCAGCGCACTCGCTTGCATTCATTCATAGCTTGCTGTGGGTCAGCTCATTGTGACTAAAGCATGGGAGCCAGGGCTTGAATTGCAAAGTCGCTATATTTATAAGTGAATGTGTAATCAGCAGACATTGACAGCAGATGAGGCAACGACTGCGGCAACGGCAGCGACTGCGGCTACGTGCGGTCCGTCAAACGCGAGCCACATATGAGCACGTACCGCAATTGAAATTCATAGATGCCAGTCTCTATACGAACAGTGCTCACACATATATAAATAAGTATGTACATGCACACTCACACAAAAATAGATAGATATATATTCTTACATATATAATAAGTACATAATAATTCTTTTGTGTTCGTTTTATAAACAAATAAGTTGGTAGAGTTTGGTATGCAAAGTGCGAGTGCGTTTGTTTCCTAGTTTAAATGTGCCTCGCGAGGCGTGCGGGATATGTGTGCGAGTGTGATGAGATGCTTCATCTCTATTATCAGTGCATTAGTCACCCGGCTTGTTCTCAGCTCTCATATAGCTTATCGCGCTTTTCTAGTACGGGCTCAATATTAAACTGCTTTGCTAATTTAGACTGAACTTTTGCGCCAAAGAGCGAAGTGCGCTGTGGAATATTTCTGATAGAAGATGACACTGTAAGGTAGGTTTACAGAAACCTCTAGCGATCTGCTTACCATTCAGTCAGCATTTAAATAGCTTATGAATTATTAATTAATGTGACAAGTCTTTCAGAGGTTTAAGTATTTTCGCTAGTATAACTATTACTATTATTATGATTATTATTATTATTTTTATTATTTTTATTATTATTATTATTATTATTATTGTATACGAAAATTAAGTATACGAAGCATTGGCAGATACATAGTAGAATTTTAGTACCATCTATTTGATATATTTATATTAGCGAAATATAGCAAGCTGTGAGTCTTAATTTCACTCATTTACCTTTTCAAGACCATCATTGTGTAGCGAATATCTCATGAGAATTTTGAAGGCACGTCCTCTTTTAGCATATATATTTAACTTCAAGTGCATATATGTTTTGCTCTCACTTTTTCATGTTCTTTGCAAGCATATAAATGCAGCGTATTCTTGGGCCAGCGTGGCGTAGCCGCTGTACGAAAAACATTTCAATGAATTATTTGATTCAAAGTGCAAATGAAAATGCCAGAAGGGGCCGCTGTTGGCGACGCTGTCGACGGTGCACTAAAAATACTCAGAAGCGTTCACTTACGTTTGGTATTTTTATTTGATTTCATTTAATTGCTCGGTTTGTTGTTTCCCGCTGCCCGTTGCGCTTGTTAAAGTGTTTTCATTTAATTTTGTGATGCTCAAGTTCATGGCCTTAAAATATAAAAAGCTTCCTCAGTTGCTTGGGGCAACAAATGCGGTGGGCTGTTGATGTAGTTAGTTTTGTTTGTAATGTGCCTTCAATTAACCAAAAACGTATTTTTGTTTTGGTTTTACGTCATTTCGGCATCACGAAAAACAATAACAAAACCATCGATTTGTTGCCCCATTTATTGAGCACTGTGCGTTCGTCTTGGCAATTGAAATTGACTGCCGTTTTATAACGCGATAAGCAGCGTACAATGTTCTGTCAGGAATTGATTGCACCTTCAGGCATAAATTTGGCGCTCATTTGAGCAGCGATTGCCGCTCATTTCTGATTCTGACATTCAAGCTGCACCAAAACGCCGCTGGCATATGCAATGTAGTGTATGAGCAATGACTCTGCAATGGCAATAAGTGTGTGTGTGCATTTGTCTGGCGATTGTGCATCATTTAGTGCCGTTGTTCAACTAAATTTGACGGCAGCCATAGCCAGTTGCACTCACAAACCGAATCAAGCCCGCTCATTCGAGCACACCCATGCTCCAATACAATGCGCAACTCTGTTTATGCCAACCAGTTTATGTGCAGAAGATTGACCAGAAGCCCGGCACAATAATCGTCGGTCTGTGCAGCTCATCAGCCGCAAACAAGTCAATCCCCCCACCTGGTCTCAGTCAACGACAAACATTCGCTGACAGCTGCCAGACGTCGACGGCGACGTCGTGAAAACCTTTTGAGCCGACGAGCAAAACTGTCAGTCGCTGTTCTAGGCAGTTGCAGTGATTTTTATGTCTCCGGTTCTAATTAGAAATTGTACATTGGCTGACATTGAGCGCTGATTTATATGAAATGCGAACGGATTTTTTGTTTGGGCTCCCACAAACAATCAGCGGCAGTCTGTGTGCGGACGTGTGTGGGTGGCTGGGTGTGCAAGTGTGTTTGTGTTTTTTAGGTACTTACATATGGGCTGCTTTATCATCCGGCAAGCCAATGACTGATGACTGCTTTCTTAATTGTTTGTAGCGTAATTTTTGCCCCGCTCATAAGACTTGTAACGCAATTAGCATACAAAGCACGTAGCGCATTCAGAGTGAAATGAAATTTGTATTAACACTCTTGCTGTTGTTATTATTGTATTTTTTTTTTTTTGGTTATTGTAGCTAGTAGCTGTGGTGTTTTTTCTCGCAATTTACTGTCAGCAGTCGACACTGCGACTGTGACTGCAACTACGGCCCATTGTCTAGTGCTAGGAATTCTCATTTTGTGGCTGCATTTGTTTTTTATCTCTAAAATGCGGTCTTCGCAAATGAGTCAACTGGTTTTTAAAGGTGGCGTGAAGCTAGCAAATTGATTGTAGCCATTAAATGAGACTCATCATCAGCGTGGCAAATTTTCACAGTCAACGGCCAAGCCAAACGCTTTTATTTGTTGTTGTTGTCGTTGATTGGTTTTGTTATACTCTGGCAAATTGCGGGAAGTACAAAAAGAAATGGCAATTCTTAATTCTACGTAAATCGGCTCGAAAATATGTTACGACTTGGCTTCTTATACTGTTTTCTGTGAGCTTTCGCTGAAATATAATTGCATCTTGGATTTAAAATTGAATTTAAGGACTGACTTTTTGTCAAATTTGAAGGTTTAGTTTAAGAAATTCCGAATAAAATTTTATTTTTGCTCACAATAAATCTTGTTATAAGTATTAGTAAAAGGTTTCAAAAAATAAATTGAATAAATTTACCATGTGCTCGAAATTTGAGGAAAGTGGTAAATAAAATTCGATGGGAATACCCGCTCGTCTTTTTATATAAAAGCATGGTAAACTGTCTGCCCTCATTAGCCTGACAGGTTGATGATTAAAAACATAAGCTCATTATTTTAGTAGTTCCTTTTTTTTAATACAAGTGATTTCTAAGAACGGCTTTGTCTACGCACAGCAAGGTGTACACATGTGGAATATAGTTGAGCGGGTATGTCATTAATTGTCAGGATGGGTTTTCATACATTTCATGACTTTAATTATTTATTATTCTTTTATTACATACTTTAGTCACCACCCTCTCGACCTGTCTTTTAGGCCGCCTAAAGAGTGGTAAGGCCTTTTAAAATACCAGTGTCAATATACACATAAATCACATGCAAATATTCACACCAAATAATTTACTCATTATCGAAGAGATAAAAAACTATTTGCACTATCCTTCTAATTTCTACGCTCTGTCCGCTCTGCTCACTATGATAAAGCCAGACTCTCGATAATAGTCTATTTTTATAGTAATCAATCTTAATCAATCAAATAGTCTTTTCTTATCCTAATCCCATCTGTCCTTTGACAGGTACTACCAGTAAGTTTTTAATATTTTTGTTGGAGAAATGCTAATAGATGGAATAGAACATATAATAGAATAGTTCATTCGAAGCTAATAACAATTTCCCCAAAACACAAAAACTTTCTTAACTTATAAATCAGTCAACTGAGAGTAAGAGTAGAGAAGACAACCCTTCGGAATCCAATACTCACCTAGAAACTTGTCCAGCTCAAATTAATTTCTCAAGGTGCGTACTATCGCTTGTAGAGCTTACCAGCTGCTGTTGTCAACCCTTGACACGAAAAACTCATTAGGAAATTGGTCAAAGCCTTTAGGCCAATGAATGGGAAAATGGGTGCAAATGTAAATTATGAAAATCGTATACATCTGACAAGTCATAAATGTTTTGCCCGCCAGCTGACAGATGGTAGATGCCAACTGACACTCACCACAGACATTCACCGCACACTCCACAAGCACTCGCTCAAGTGTGCGAGTGTGTATGTGTTGGGGGCTATTAAATTAAAGTTGGATGTGATGCATCCCTATCGAACATAATTAATGCTTAAATTACTTTCATAGACAAAGGGTGCAAATTGTAAAATGAATATTGCATTACGGCCCGGTTTTTATTTTATGCGCGCTAATTGGAAACCGATAAAATGACATAACCGAATGCGTAACATTAATTAGATTCATTTAATTTAAATAATGATATTAAAATGCACAAATTTTATGTGCAGACAATGCCGTTGACATTGTTTACATTCTCAATTTAATGCGTTTTATCTTAATTTCAGATTTCGAAGTAAATCAATCGAATCAATGTCAAAAGCAAAAACATAGTCCATCAACTAATTGGCGCAAACAGGTCAAACCCCACACAAAACTAAATTATAGGCAAATACTGTGCGAAAAACAAGACCCTTTTGACCCAAACCAAACAACGCCAGTTCATGAGTTTACTATCCAAATGCTACAGAGCAATAATCTATAGATGAAATCGCTACTAAAACAAAAACTGCAATTTCATTAGGTAAACATTTGAATGCATTTGCCTATAAACCTGGTCAAAGTTGTATTCAGGCGAGGCTAAAGTTTAACCCCGCTAATTAATTATACGCCTTGGGCTAATACACTTTGTGCAATTAACAAAATACATCTATGTAATGACTGCATATGTGCTATACACATATTTATTCAACATGGCCTCCACTGCGAATGTGCCGAAAACCAAAATCAATAAATAACATCGACAGTCTCAGAAACTACTGGGAGGTAAGCAAAAATGTGATTTAAAAGATAGCAAATTAAAGCCCGAACAGAATTTATGGTACACCCAATTTAATAACCGCAGCCGCGCGAATATGCAAAAATTACATATTTAGAAATGATTGTAATATATGTCAGAAGACCCGCATTACAATGTGTCACAGTTATACATATTTAAGATAAGTATAAGCGTACACAGACCCTTTAGACATATTTTAATAATATATAAATAGTGTAATACATTCAATGTTTTCTGTACGTGAAGCTTATAGTCTCTGAGATCGACGTGTACTCTATGATGCGAATCAATTTCGTTTTTATTTTTGAGGGATACATTCAATGCGCCGAGCATATATACCCTCTCTTAGTTATTCTAAATGTGTATAGGGTATATTTGTACAGCAAAAGCCCCATCAAATTTGAAATGCATTTTTTCATAGTAAATGAGTTCATATTTTATATCTGACAGGTTCATAATTTAAATTATCTTGAAACTCTTAAAACAAGCATTTAAATTATAATTTTTTTGTTGATAGCACATTTGCCTATCGTTATTCAATATCATCGACTAGTTTTGACACATAAAATTATCTCACCAGTGTTTTGTGGTTGTATAATTAACGCCCACAATTTATGGAGCTAGTGCAAATCGCTTCGATGCGCTACAGCGTCCAGTTTTACAGTTTAGTCGGTTGACCACTTGCCGGGTAAAATAGCGTGCAAAAATTGTGTCGCGTCATTTCGTAATGATTTATCGTTTGGGGTTAGTGCTCGCAGCTGCGGATGCTGCTGGTGACCTTTTTGTTTACAGTATTTATGTCCTGTATATAAAGGATATGTACAGGATAATCGCCACCTCCCCGCTACTACCTCATAGCTATAAATCAAGTTAATAACCCAACTTGCATGTCCCATCAATTAAAGCTACAATTTTAATGCAATTATACCAACCATAACCCAACCAAAAATAAATCGAACTTTTTAATTAAGAGCTACATATACTTAAAACGGTCAAAATTAAAGCTTTTGTATAAATGCACTTCCATGCTGGTTGTCTACAAAAGAAACTTATTGACATATCCTTTAGATTATTTCTGTATTTTAACACAATTTCAGATTGTGTCGTGGATGCAGCAAGTAATGTAGGAGAAAGCCAAAGAAGCTTCACTACGCGCTTAAAGTTAGAACCTTAAGGATACTAACGATGGTCCTGCAGGTTGGACACGTGTGCGGGGTGGAGTTGCTGGTGGTATATAATGTGTATTATCTGCTATCTTGGTTCTGGCCCTCTTCCTCTCTCTCTTCTGCTATCTCTATTAGTGCTTTGACGACTTGGACGCTTGTTTTTTATTATTTCAGCATTCAGCCTGTCTGGACTGTCTGGACGCCAGCTCAGAACGTCAACGCGCCAACTTCAGCGTTTATTGCTGAAGCCCCCGCAACTACCATCAAACCCACAAAACCAACAATAAAAACAACAGCATTTCTGCCAATGAAACCATCATCTCACGGAGATTGTCTCTCACTTGCGGCTTGACGGCGCTCTTTACGCACTTTTTAGCTTAGCTTCTGGCGAAAATTGGCAGTCCGTTAAGATTGCAGTACGTTTGATAGAGGGTATTTTCTTAAAAAGAAACTGACTGTAGTAATCATGTAAGTGATTTCACAAACACACACTCTAGTTACCTTACTCTACTCTAGTTACCTTGTGTGAGAAGTTGAGAAATTCCAGTCGCACGTGTGGGAAAAAGACTTTTTGTTAAACAACCATATTCGAAAGTCAAAAATTTGGTGATGCAGTTTCGGGTTCAAAACGAATTTGATTGTTTTGATTGATTTCGAATCAAGGATCTTTTTGAAAGTACGACTGTAATAAATAAGAGGAAAGCAATTTGTAAAGATTATTTGTTTGCCATCGGATTTTCAAAAATCTTTGTGAACATTTATATGATACTTTTTACACTGTCTTGGCAAAATTCACCCCTCTTGGATAGAAAATGCGGTCAAAAGGTTCATTGTATTAAAAAACAAAGAAATAAAAATTGAATGGGTGTTAACAATAATAATTAAAAATTTCTTTTGCTTTGAGTGCTTTGTCAAGCACAACGCTGTCATAAGTATTCTTTCGCAGGCCGAGCAGTGGGCGTCGGGGCACTGAATCACGACAAAATCAACATTTTACGAATATAAATGAAACAAATTAGAGGCTCTAGTCGGGAGTTCCCGACTAGGAGATACCCTAAGCCCACCAAATGCAACTCGCGCTACAAGTACGTTTGCCTTAGCAGTAATAAAAATAGATTTAAAAAAAACTAACATTTCTATTAATAGTATTTGAGCGTACAACATACCACACTACTTTCCACCGCCAAATTTTTCCTAACGAAAAAAAAAAACAATTCTAATAGCAGCAGTATGTATATACTATTCAAGCAGCTACAGGTCAAGTTGAGTGACTCGAGCTCTACAAACCTAAGATATTTGCTTTAAAATAGCTTGCTTTGAGATATTGCTTGGACTGGCAAGTTGTCGATTATCGTAAACATACTCTTACTGCGCGGGCAATGGGAGGACCTACTTTCTAAATTTCAAGTCTGCAACTTAAGTTCTGAAATTCTTGCGTTCACGGACAGACGGACATGGCTAGATTGACTCGGATTTGCTTTCTTCTGCATGTTACATGCATTTGAACAAGAACATTATACCCGTTTCAACCATTTTTAATGGGTTCAGGGTATAAAAATGTGTTTGTAAACATTAAAAAAGCACATATTTGGCGGCACAAAAAAAAATTACGGTACCAATTGCTTTTCAATACTATTAATTTGACTCGGGTTACGCCGGGAAATATCTTCCAGCATCTTATTAGGCTTTAACACGTGTTAAAGTATCTTTTGTTGAGTTTTGTCATTTGTTTGGTCCATTGACATTTTGGTACAATTTTGCATTACCCAGGTGTCTATGTTATGCATATATTTGATTGGGCTTAATTTGTATTATGTTCATAATTTAACATCCATCTTTAAAAAAACGCAAATGTATTATACATCTGTTTATATTTTAAACGTTTTGAAAATTATTTTAGTAATTAATGATATTGAGAAATTCAAAGTGCATTAACAAACTCAGTAAATGGCATGGAAAACTAACCAGATTATAAAACTTAAAAAAAAATGTAATGAAATGTGTTGATAAATGCATTTCCGAATAAATGACAAGTATTGGAAATGAATTAATAAATACATTTTCACTTCGGTTAAACCCATTTCTTAAATGCTTTACCAGTCCGCATACAAGCCGCATTCGTTTATCAACTATGATAGCAATGACCGAGATACGAGACATTTTCCAAAGCCACACTGCGAAAATCCAAGTTTTCGCAACGGCGGCCATTGAATGTGCAACGCTTTTTACAGAAATTGAATGCAGCTGTGTGTCCCCCACTCTAACTTCTCCTCTCTCTCTCTCTCTCTCTCTCTCTCTCTCGCTCTCTCTCTGTCTCTCGCTCTCTCTCTCTCTCTCTGTCTCTCTCTGTCCTCCTCTTTCAGGCATCAAGAAAATGCTCACAAGCGAAAAGGGACGCAGCCCAGCATCCAGTTGTTTGAGCTGTTTGGGTGGTTTTCAACTGTATCCTTTTGTGAATAAATTGCAACACTAACTGTAAAAACTGCAAAATGTGAATACACCTGAATCTATATAGCGAGAGAATCTCGCAGCGAGGTGTTGCTGAATGCGTAATGCTGTCGCTTCACGTTTCGGCTTCTGCACACTTTTATGTGCGACACGGCGTGCTCGACAACATTTTATGTTTCTGGCACAAATTCTCTGCCCTACTCTCAGCAACAACATCGCAGCTTTGCTTCAAATGCCTCGTGGCGTTCTGGACGGGCTTGGGGGTGTGCTTAGGAGTGTGCACGGTCGTTTGCTTTAGTCGCTAGCGCTCTGTACTCTGTTCTCTGTACTTAGCCCCGTTTGGGTCTAATTAAAATTAAAATTTGTTACTTTAATAAAAAACTTTTGTGAAACAGGGCTCAGATACCTTTTAAATATTTGAGGCGCGGATACTTTGTTATGCGGCCCTGTGGCGACTTTTACTGCGGCTCAGTTGACAAATGGCACAAGCGAAAAAGTCACGTAGCCGCACTGTATGCTCGTGATGGCAGCGATATTCACAATTGAAGGCTTACTCAGAAAATGCGTCACTGATTTTTTGTGCAGTTAGCGTTAATTTAGAGCTTTTGCAGAATTTCAGTTAATATACTATGTTGCAAAGAGTTTTTTAGATTTCTTGATGTTTATATCAACTCATACATAATACAAATCATGCATACGAGATTTTTTTTGACAGATTTGCTTTTTAGGGAGAGGTTGTGAAATAAATAAATTTAAGATTATTTGTTTCTAAAAAGTGAATTCATTTCAGCAAAAATGTCCGACATCTAAGAAACGTTCTAGGGTTTTTTTCCTAGCTATCGGCAGGAACACAGAAAAAACCAGCAAATCGCAACTTCAAAATAAGCTTGAAATCTAATAACCAATCATTATGTTGCGTACTATCAATCAATCAATTCATCCGATAATTTCCACGGACTTGCCATTCGAGTTCAAATGTATATGTATGTATGTATGCACATGTTGACATGTAATGTCACAAAACGCCATTTGTAATACAGGGTAATATTTTCTGTTTAATATGTATTGACTTAGGGAAATTAACCTTTTGTTATACTAGCAAGCACCTCTAAAGACATTTAAAGCATACCAATAATGTATTAGCATGATGCAAAATAATATTAACAACATAATAGTTATTAATCCATAAATTAATTACATTTTGAAAGATTTAAAAATTCTTTGTACCTGTCTCAATTCATTTGTACCTGTCAGGGGCGGGACAATTTCTTTGGACTGCATTTTGTGTTATGGCATGTCCTTTCTGTTGGTCGGTAGTGCCTGCCGAATATAAGAGAAAGGCTGTCAGCCAACGGTTAAGGAATAAGCCGGCCAACGGGTTTCCTCAATAAATTCAAAACATCGTACAACAAACCAACTGGCAGCAAGGATACTACGACAGGCGACAGCCATAACGGTGACATCGATAAATTAAATGTTAATTTGAATTTACCGTTCAGTGACACGAACAGACGGCTCACACACACAGACAAACAAACACAACACCAAATACACCGACAGAGACAGTCGGAGTTTATGTGGCTGATGGGGCGCAAAAAGTAGCAACTGCCAAGCTAAATGAAACGTACAAGAATCGAAATCGAAACTGAAACGAGAATAAAACTTTATGCATGAAAATTGCCGTTAACGTGACAATAAACAGCAACAAAAAATAAGAAAAAAGAAAAAGAAAAATCGAAAGGACAGCAAACACATGGCCATCAGACGATATGTGTATATATGTAGCTAAATGTAGATATACATACATGCTTTTGTATGTCATTTCAAATTTAAGTTAGTGTATTTAAATTTCATTGTTAATTCGCTCAGACCCACAAATAAAAAAGGGCGAAAGTGACTTTTGTGCCAAGTTGCACAATGGGCAACCCAAAAACAACCATAACTTTTTGCCAGACCTAGACTTAAAATTTATTGCCAAAGTTGAGCCAAGAAAATGTATGTAACTTGTAAACTTGGCCACATTGGTAAATGTGTTCTGTAGTGTCACACTGACCGCATTCTAAGAGCCCAAAACGCCGCATATTTGTCAACCAGAGCCGTCGCTTGATAAACAGGAAATGATATACAAAGCGAGCCCCTTAAATACCCCAGACAAGGCCCGACGATCGAATCATAAAACCTGCAAAATTGCCTTGCCTTTTCGGGCTAAAAAGTTAAGCATAACAAAAAAAAGTTGAGAATGAAATGAAAATAAAGCAAGAAAAATCAGGCTAAAGCTGGGCAAAAAACTTTTAAGCCCCTGTAATAAATACCCGTCCCGCGCTGAGCATAAGCTGAAGTTTGGCATGTTCAAGTTGGACCTCTGATTTCGTTTGTTGTAGTGCGATTCGATTCTGTTGTTGCTGTTGTTGTTGTTGTTTTTTTTTTGCTAAAACTCGCCTTGATCTACTTTGCTGCTTTAGGGCCGTCAGTCGGCAGTCAGCTTTCCAACTCAGCAGGGCCGACTCTTGTTTGGCTTGGTTTATGTAAGGATACACATATATTAATGTTTATCCGTATGTGTTGGTGGGTGACTGCGTGTATGTGTTTTGTGTCTGTGTATACAAAATGTTGATGTGGAATGATTTCAAAATACTTTTCCAGCTGGCGGCTGCAATAACTGAAATTGAAATTCGTGCAGCGAATGCACAGCTCTTGGCCATGTCAAATTTGCATAAGTAATCAGCCAAATGTACGCTCCATAATTAAAATCAATTGTTGAATAAATCGAATTAAGAGTATTAGACAATATTTAAAAATAAAAAAGTCATAGATTTTGTAAGCTGCCGGCATGTAAATTATGTGGTATTCAGCTGAAAATGGAATTTTCTACAGGTTTCGAGCTGTTATTTTAGTTTCTAGTGTTGACAATCTCGGAAAATCCGCTTCAAAGTTTAATAATATGCAAACAAGGCTTAACCAGCGAGCTGTGGTAATTGTCAAGGGAGCTGCTACAGGCCATTGCATATTTGACTTTGGTTTTACGCGACGTAGGCGTATTTTTCACCTTTTGGGATTTGGGCTGCAGCAAATGGAATTAGTCAGTTGTCCTGGTATACTGCTGTTGTTTCCGAGCCACCCATTAGCCGCAGTCAGGCCAACAAATGCAAATTCCACTTTGATTGACAGATGCTGTTGTTGTTGTTGCATGCGTCAATTGTCAGTTCAGCGTAAATACGCCGTCGCCCTTTTTGGGAACATCTAACTTACTTTTACTTCGAAAATCGACCCTGACAACTGAAGTAGATTCATGTAGAGCATGAAATATGGTAATATTCCCATTGAAACGCACACACACACATACACACCATTTCGCGCTATCTGACTTGGACGTCCATGCGTGTGTCTGTGTGTTTCTTGAAGTCACAAGCGATGCGTGAAATTTCATGCATATGCAGCAAATTGAGGTGCGTGCAATTGTGTATCTCTGACATTTAGCGTACAGACATAAAATAATAATCATATATACACACACCTACACAGTCACATGTCAGTATGCACTTACAAAAAAAGCTTTTGCAAAAATGTAGGCAAGGCTTTTTAGCAACTGCTGCTGCCAAGCAACTTGGGTCAAGTGCTGGACTCCGCGCCACATCCTGTTGCCTGCAGCATGCCCATCGCCCACTTTATTGTTGTATTGCCTTTTGAAGAGGTTGCTGCCAATGTCTTTAGTGTGACGCTCCTAATACCCCAGCGTCAACTTATGAGTGCCTGTTATATTTGAATTTGTGATGTATGAGTATCTCTCTATAGTGGAGCAACGTACTTGATTAAGTTGAACAACAATACAAATTGTTCATTTAAACGCCAAAGTATGTTATTCAAATTGAATTTAATTGCTACCAGTTGAACACACCTTTTGTTGTCTTGAGTAGCGCTCAGCAAATTATTTTTAATTGGAACCCAGTTATCACCCTTGTTTGTGTACATTATGCTGTAATTAATGCTCATTTTGAATTAACAATTAAATAACATCTATTACAAATAGACAGACGGTGGCAGGCAATTTGACAAATAACGTTTATCGTACTGGTTAAGTAGAAGAAGCCGCACACACATACACACACTCGCACCCACTTGAAATGTATGCGTCAGTATGTGTGGCTGCATTTTCAGCATGCTCAAGTGTAGCCTTGTGGTCGCTTCTGTCAAGAGGTAATGCCTGCCTGCTGCAGGTGTTGCCCTTAGCCACTAGGGCAGCTCCTGCCGCAACACTGGCACCCAACTGACGTTCAGGTTTATCGATTTTAAGCCGCTTAACTTGCACTAAGTGCGCAATTAAGGTGCCCGTTTGCTGACCAACTTGAGCTTCAATTCAAACCCATTTGTATGCTGTATATATTTTCGAAATCCCTGTAGATTTGGTTCGCCATTTTATATTGGTAATATTAATTGTTAACTCTCTTGCAAGTGGATTAAGCTTAGTAGCTTCTATGCTCCATTCAAAGATTTTTCTCGTTGCAACTCTTAATTGAATATTGCCTTAAAAGCGAGTTCTCTTTCAGTTTCATCTTTCAAATTCATCTCTAAATTGTCATACAGCTTATGAGATTTTCTGCTCTTGAAGCAGCCTGAAACGTCTCAAAGCCAAGATGTTGCTTAGCTTTAAGCTGCAGTCTTTTTACGACTCTCATGTTGACCTCGTCCAGTTGCAGATAATTTGTCAGCAACATCATCGTGTGCTGAACGACGATAAACTGTACCAGTCAGATGAAAGGAACAAAGAATTTCAGAATACTTTGCTTCCTCTTGTAAAACTCGATAGGCATGTGACAGGCAAGTGTGCCACAGCTACTTGTGGCAGCTGTGGAAACTAAGGCAATGTTGGTACATAAACATTTACGATCCGGCGGTCATTCATTATGTCTAGACTTTAAAGCAAAAGCAAAAACTTGTTTGCGGACATAAAAGAAGCCGCGCAGGAAATGCGGCAAGGGACTTTATGCGTCAATTATTGTTATTTAAATGAGAGACACATTAAATTCGCGAGTGCATTGTCTGAAATAATAAGCAAGGCGCCGGCTTAAGTATTTGAAGATCACTCAAATCCCACTTAATGCTCACCTTCTGCGTGGATTGGACTTTCTGCTGGCTTGACTTTATCTGCGCCTTGCTGGGTCAGCAAAAAATAATGTATTCTTTCTGGCCTGTGCCGTTGCAGCACTCCGGCACATACGTTGTCCATTTGGCAGACGTGCCTCAGCCTGATAAGGTTATATGCAGTGTTGCTATAAAAAACGGCCAGAGTGGCAGATTAAAGTGGGCGCCACACAAGACCAACAGCAGTCATCAGCAGCAACGATGGTGGCCAAATTGAATAAGCACATAACGAGCCCGTTGCACAGAACAAGGAACGAAGCGGTAATAAAACTTTTAGCCAGCGAAAAGGCAAAACAAACCAACAGCCAGCCAAAAAGAAACCAAATGATCTAAGTTCGTTATTCGCTTGCCACATATTCGTATGTTATGTGTGGGGTTATGTTGGCAGGAGGGCCAATAAAATGTTTTGGGGCAAAACAAGGAGCAACGTGGGTGGCGCTCAGAGGTATGCTACAGTTTTCTATGTGCGTGTATCTGTTTGTATTCTGCGTTGCCTTTTGAAATGTTTCACCAAATGAATTTAAATGTGCTGACGGCAGCGGCAGGCAGCTGTGAGCGTTTATACGCTTTCCAATACGGTTGCTCTTTTATTGTTAAGCATCGCTCGCACATGTGTGTGTGTGCGTACTATGCTGATTGCTCCCCTAAGCCACATATTTTATTTTCCGAATTTCTCCAAATGGCGATTTGTGCCTCGAGTTGTGCTGGCCCAGCAGTAAGCCCGGCTAACACGGCAGAGTTTTTTGAGATGCTGCCAGCTTTATAGTCCATGCTGATTATGTGACCGTATTTAAGTGCTTTGCAATGGACTTATTATCAACTGTTTGTTGTTTGCCATGTGATGGAATAATCAATTGCACTCTAATTGGAATTTACTGAGGCTGCTGCTTTGGGCCAAAGCTGCTGCCAATTAGTGTCAGTGCAAGTGAAAATCATCAATCACAGTATTTCGGTGACCATGCCAACCATTTGGTCACATGTATGCGTAAGCCTGTTACTAAATATACACGCATACACACACACACGGCCAAAGACACACATATATGAGTGATGTAGTTGTAGTTGCCTGCAACCACATATGTCGCCACTTTCACCAGCAGCAGCAGTAAATGGAATGAACGAGTCACCGAGTTGAGCTGCTGCGGGCTAAGGGCACTTTGCTATAAAGGTTGCATTTTGATTTCCATTTGCATTTACTTTAATTGGCTGTGTATGTTTTGTAGCGCAGCGGTGTTTAACTTTTCAATTCATTAGTGCGTTTCAACCTACACATGAAATCACTTTGGGCCAAATGTTTTATATAACACCAGGCTTTTTTGCCATATCTCTGTAGGCTCAGGGACATGTCGAGTGGAACAGAGTCTGTGTGTGCATGTTTGAGAATGTCATAGGGCGGGCTTGTCAAAACCCGCCGTCATATGCGAGTACAATTCGATGCAATCGCTTGGAAACACGCGGATTTTTGTATTTTTATTATGGGGTACCTTTTATCTTAAAGCTTTTGTTATCATTAAATATGAAGATATACAACAATCTTGTTTCTGTTTATTCATTATTTTGTTAGGCAAATTTTGTTAATTTTATTTGCCTTTCTGCGTTTTTATATATATATATATATTAAGGTATGGTGACTGCAGCGCGCATCCTTGTTCCTGTGTCTAGCTACAGCAAAAGCATTTTCTCGCTTCACTTCGTATCACATTTTTTTTAAATACATTTAAAATGATTTGTCTGCTAACAATGTTGGGCAGTATGTGTGTGTGTGTTTAAGCCTGTCTGCTGTTTTACTGTAGATGGAATGTCCCTTTGCGCACCCGTCATTATCCTGTTCCCCTGTACAACATATTTTCTGGGAAAACAAGTTCTTAATTTAATTTTGTGGCATGTCTATTAAGTAATTGCTTAAACTTTTATTTACTGATTTTTTGTCCCCATAACGCGCACATAACTGGTCAGACACATACAAGTGAATACACACATACATACACATGCTCGGATGAAAGTTTTCATAAGCTTAACTTTTAAATTGAATTTCAGTCAATTCTTATTAGCCCCATTAAAATTATGCGTTATTTTAGAGATGGGTGACCAGGGGATGCCGGGCAGTATGTAATTTTAAGCTATTTTAGTAACATGTGCGACCGCTTTTGTGGTTCCTGCAATGTTATGGTATTTATTAACTAAACTTTAGTCCCGGCATGCATAGCAAAATGCTTTTTACCAATTTTATTTTATGTGCGGCAACCTACAGTATTGTTTTGTTCTATCTAATCCGCTTTAGAGGAACTATGACTACTCTTGCAGTTTGAAAGCAGCTTTAACAAAATAAGCCGAGCTACGCACATACAAATATATTTCTACCGCTGGGTATTGGGATATTTGAGGGTCACAGTCTTAAGCTGCATAAAATTGAAAGTTTTCGGTGATTATAAGACCTCAACTGTGCGCAGAACAGACTCGGACCAAAGAACTTAAAATAAGCATTTTAGGAACGGCAATGCCTGAAACAACCAAACAAAACTTTCCAATGCTGTGTTAGGCCAGATGCAAACATTTTCATTGTACCGGAATTCTACTAACATCGAGCCAGAATTTTATGAAGTATTAAATTTCTATATTCTGCCATAAGACTGTTGTATACCACTAAGTAATATAGAAAGGAATAATATGGCTGAGTATTTTTTCCACAATTGTTGCTCGGAAATTCGAAAGTAGTGTGAATAACTTCTATGTAAGTTTACAGTTTGATGCTTTTAATTTAATGGAGAAAGGGGACGCATCATCAATATCAATATCAATATCTATATCTAAACAAGAATTATGTTAAAGTATATACATATAATATATAACTCATAATAATAAATAATTAAAGTCTTGGAATGTATTAAAAACCATCCTGACAAATAAGTATATTTTCTGAAAATATCAGAAGTGGAATGCAAATGCTTTGCAAAATTAAAAACGCGTATGCAGAAAATTTTCTTTTGCGCAGAAGTATGAAATAGAGGCGAAGAAGAGCAAGAGTGGAACTTGCTATATTTAAACCATTAGCTTGCGCATTTACCAAATTTAGTTTTTTGGCAGCTTTATGCCACACCACTAACCAAATGCATAACAACACAAAGGAAGCTCCAGGTCTGAAGGTGCTTAAGCAGATGCTTTCAGTAATTTTCAACCCATACGCATAGTCTCGGACGGAGGATCGTCATTTTCATCGAAAGAACTTGACAGGCTTATCAAAACCCACGGAATTCAACATATCAAAACAAAGGTGCGCACACCCTGCGCTAATCGACAGACCGAGCGATTAAGCTTGTTAAAAAACAGCATGTAATGCGATAAAAACTGGGATAAAGATGTGGGAAACATTCAATGGAGTATACACATGTAAACTCGACTACAATATTTACACCCAACGAATTAGTATTTAACTTTAATTTGAGAGACGAATCATGCAATCGCATAATTCAAGCAATTATGAGTGTAGGATATGAAAATCAGCATCAAACACGTACTGGCTGTCGTCTCTGATCATGTCGTCAGTTACTTGGCAGAGGTCGCTCGGACGATTACAGAATGTAAACGACTTAGAGTCAGTCGATACCAATAACTCACAAGCATCGCACGCACATATCATTTTGTAACTCTTTACAGTTAAAAACTACATCCAAGCCGCATTCATGTTCTCTTAAGTTCATTTAAGAATCAAATTAATAAGTAGTTATACCGAAACCTGGGATGAATGAAACAGAGCTAAATATTTAAATGGGAAGAGAGCAGGCAGTTGAAAACATATCCAGCGAGCAGCAAAAATGGAAGCAGCGTTATGACCGTAAACATACCAAGCCACGCAAGTTTCAGCTTGATGATTTGGTAGTCATTGATTTTGTACCACAGGAGATAGCCATAAATTAGTTCCAGCATTTAAAGGACCTTATATTGTAACCAAGGTCCTCGGCAACGACCGTTACATAGTTGAGGATCTGCTCGAACATACTGTCTCACAACGACGCTACTGCAACGTGATGTCTAGTGATCACATGAAGCCATGGTGTGCTTTAACTCCAAATTTAGATGTTAGCGAGGAGATGTTTAACTACGAAAGCTACGTGTCAGGAGAGGCCGAAAGGCAAACACAGATGGAGAGTAGTATAAGATAGAAGTATAAGACACATGCTGATTACTAGCACTTGACATACAATGCATAGATACGTCAAAAAGCCGAATAATCGAAACACGATAAATCGCAACGAGTGAGCCCCAAGCGCTACCTGCGACCATTTTATAATGCCCAGAGAGAGTGAGACAGTTGAGAGTGGCAGCCGCTCACCGAGCCGCAATTTCAAAAAATCTCAAAAACAAATTTTTTTTCCCCTGTACCTATACCCTGAAAAAGGTATAATGTATTTGTATTGTATGTAACAGGCAGAAGGAAGTATCTCCGACCCCATAAATTGAATATATTTTTGATAAGCATCAATAGCCGAGTCGATCTAGCCATGTCTATCTGTCTATCCGTCCGTCCGTCCGTCCGTCTGTCCACCCGTCCCCGTTCTTATGTATGAACGGTCCGTATGTAAGAACATATAAATGCTAGACTTGAAACGTTAGCTGTATGACACGTTGCTTTTGATACAGCATGTATATATCAAGTATCTATAATTTTAAACCTATCCCCACCGCCCCGCAATGAACGCAAGGATATCAGAACCCATAAGAGCTAGAGACTTGAAAATTTAGCTTCAAACCCTGACAAGGGAACTTTTGTTTTTAATTTATCTTTATTATTTCAAGCTGCTGTTGGTGTTTGGTGTTGGAATAAGAGAGGTCAGGCTATCACCTAGTCGTGAGCTCCCGACTAGAACCTTTTACTTGTTTTTGATTGTGATCGATTGAATATGCAGTATGCGTTTCAAATACACATACGAATCAACTAGTTGTGCGTAGCATTTAGCCTGTGAAAATATGGCTTCGATCGATTAAATAAATATAAGCCCAAAACACGCTTTAAAGCCACAGAATCAGCTTCACCCAAATCATTTGTACAATTTTTGTCAACAGCGGGAGGCTGAAAGTTTTGTAAGCCGCTAACGCTTAGCTATTTGTATGCCAATTTTTTTATGTTTTATAAAAAACATTGCTCCACAAAATACCAAAACAGACGGGAGACGGAAAAGCTAAGAGAGAAAGTGGACTAAAATACGACCCAATGAGCGCAATGAAAATGCCAGTGCAAACATATTTTAATAATCACACACTGAGCGAGCCTGAGCGCTGCCACGCGTGGAATATGAAAAGCCGGCGTGGAAATATTCTGTGGGTGTGTGGATGTGGGTGTGTGGCCTTCGCTTGTGGTGCTTGTGCTGCTCCATGGCTTTAATGAAATACGCGCCATAAATTATGAAGTCTAAAACAAAAATTCATTGCCTTTAATATGATGATGCTGAATATATTTGATATCTGCCTTTGTATTTATTTTTTATATTTGGAGATTTGTTTGACAACTTTTTTAATAGGCACGTTCTACATAAGAGCATACTAAAGCCAGCCATATTTCGAACGATAGCAGTTGTTGTTGTTCTAGTTTAGGCCGCATTGGCTAAAATTTCTGGCATACTTCGAGGCGGTCTGCGCGCATTCTTGGCCTGTTCTAAAACTCCTTAAGTTTATGAACTTTTTGTGGGGCATTTTTCGGCAACCTCGTCTGTCATGGGTCATAATTTGACGGCATCACATCGACATCGACATTCACATCCTGATGTCAGGGCTCAAGAATTTCAAACAGCTCAACCATGTTTCATATTTGCGTTTTAATTTCACTTACATGCCCAAAGTCGACTACAAGACTGACAGGAAACAGCCTCGACCTGGCCTGCTGACTACAGCCTGTGCAGAATTCACAGCCCACGTCAAGAGGCGTTTGTAAAATTGGGCGGGCGGTCTTTTGCTGCCTGCTGTCAAGTTGCGCTTGTCATATGCAATTCCGTTTTAGGGCTTCTACCGAATACCACAAGTGCTTCTCTGAACTTTTGCCATTTAACTCTGAGTGCTATTGTGTGCAACCAAAAACTCAAAGTCTGGCAGTACAAAAATGGCCAAAAATTAAATTGAAATAGTTTCAATTTTCGAAAATGGTGCACAACTTAAACGGGCTATCTGAAATTTATGAACACCACACACAGGGTGGTGCTGGCCGAAAGCGGATGTTGTGCACACACCCACCAGCATACGCATAGTACACACATAGTACAGCATGAAGTTGCTTCATGAATATGCATGAGCTGCAGCAGATCCCTTTAAGAAATGCCAGCAGAGGCGTGCATGTGCTGGTACGTGCCCGGCTGCATGCAGTTCACCTCTCCACGACAAAGCCAGGTGCCATTAAGCACAGCTGGTGCATCTGTAGCCGTTGTTACTGGCGACTGCCACTGCATACATAAAATATAAAATGCTTTCTCCGGAGCTTATTAATTTGTTGTGCAAAAATGCTTTTTCAGACTTTAACAAACAGCCCGGGCAAGGGCATCATCAATTTCTCGGATATCTGCAAGTAAACACACCCCAGAGCTTTAAATTCTTCATTCGCCCCCAGGCCAACTGATGCTGCTAATGGTCCTTGTCCCTTTACCTCTCAGACTGCCCAGATTAATACCTGTTCAAGTGAGTTTATGGTTTCAAACGTTTGGCCACCACTTTGTCGGGCAATTGACATTTAGTCAGCAGAACAAAGCTTAAAAGGAATCTTTAGTTACAGCCCGATATATTGATACTTCAAAAAGTGTCAGCAATATAATAAAATCATTCAATAGAATACAATCTATCAAATTTCCGATATTGATAGGACAAATATACAGGCAATCAGCAAGTATTAAATTGTGCATACAGCTATGATAAATACATAGATGAGAGCCAAACTATCAAATGGATTACTAAACAATAACATAACACAGTTATGGGATATCAACTTCTAGGAATATTGAATGGAGATATCTGAAGATTTAGCTAACATAAATACACATAAGTCAATGTATAAAAAAGGGAAAAGGTTTTTTATATTAAGTTAGCCAACTTTACAACCATTAAACAAGCAAAGGCCCACAGGCTAAAATTTTAAATTTCATATTCACGTCGTAGTCTGGGACCTCGACCCGGAATGTCATACTTTAGATAACAAAATAATTGCGTCCATTTCATCAAAAAATGTATTTTAGTATTGAGGAATAAGAAATGTAAATAAGCTATGAAAAAATAGATAATAATAATAGAAGATATATGAAATTGTGAGAAGTTGAATAAGATTGTTTGTTATATTTTCTAAATTAAGATATATGTGTCTAAATTATTGTAAAGTTTCACTCTTCTGTCCCATTATTTTTATAGGTTGAACTTTTGCCAAAGACTGTCTCTTCTTAACACGAATGTTTAACATAGTCTTTAACATACCTGGGGCCTGCCAGAGTGCCCGTGTATAATTCCGTGAATGCAATCATTGATAATGAGACGTCACTTTGAATAAAAACGTATGATTTTCATTCCTAAAATCCAAATCTGCGCTAATAGCTTTCACACACCAAACTAAATGGCAGCTTTAATTTGTCCAGTCTCTCAAAGCATTAATTATTAACTTCGTGGGGATTAGGAAAAATCGATTAAATGCTGCTGAGTCAGTGCATTGAATTTAGAAAGATTTTTGCTCTTTACGGTGACGGGAATAGTGAGATTTAGAAACGCTTCAATGGTCTTTTGGTCATGAAATTGTATAGAGACAAGGCATAGAAAATCAATTTCATTCTCTCTTTGGAATGATACAAATGAATTAAAGCCGAAGGCAACGGCAACACAAAGCCACTTAGCTCAGCTGTCAATGGTAGACAGCCGCTCATTAAGCTTTGAACCATGGCATTGGAATGATAAGGACAAAATGCCAAGTGCTGGCAAACACATTGAGCCATCTCGAAGGGTGGCTGGGGTAGCGGTAAGAAGCACTACTTCTTGGGCATCTAGTCAAGCGTGCGTTCGTCAATCAGCGATGCGCTCGCCAAACTTCTGGCATTTTGCTGTCAGAAACAGCAAATGCTGAAATCAGAAACGGAATCGGGGCAAGTGGCAGCTCTTTCCTGGAAACAGATGTCGCTTTCACTGCCACATCATGAGCTTGAAGGGCGCATAGACTGAGACAAGGATGATTTGCTGTCGCTGTTTGCGCTTTCATTTTACTCCGCTGATTGTCAGACACAGTCCGCGTGGCTCCCCTGCGCTAATCAATTAGCAGCTTCAGCTAACTGTGTGTGTGTGTATGCACTTGTCTGTTTTGTGTGTGCACAACGATCAACTCTTTTGTCTGCGCGTATTTGACTGAGGAACAAAGCCAACAAATGGCGACATTGTTGGACTTGGCGGCGAGAACAACAACAACAACATCAGCAGAAGCAACAGCAACATGAGGAACAATATTGTCCCTAAGCTCGTGCTCTTTGGGCTTCTCTAAATAATTTAATGCCAGTAAGATAATAATGCTGATTAAGCAATTTTCATTAATCGTTGAGCTACTTAACGTTCATTACAATCTCAAGCAGTTGCCCAGCAACGCTGCCAAGGCTAGGCCGATGACAATAGCAGCAGCAATATTATGAAATGCCAAGGAAACCTTATGCAAAGTTATTCCTAGGATACTCTTGTGGGTATAGTACTTAACAGATTACGTACATGTCAGCTGATCTGAAGAGAAATATTAAATAGATTACTGCTTAAGCGGAGAATTTAAGATATTAATTGGAAATATAAAAAAACACAGAGTTTTCTGCTTAAAACAAACCTTGTTCAGAGAATATATCCTATAGATTATGGGTATAGTATTTATTTTTTACTACATAATTAATTAACAATATTATTTGGAGAAAGGTCAATTTCTTAAGATCATATAATTAACTAGTCAATTAACAAAATAATATTGACTTAGTCATTTTCAGATGCGGATTATTTTATAAGGTTTATTAAAGGTTTGAGAGAATGCACTAAATGGAGATTGGATGGGTTTATGTATGTATTTATATATAATGAAATATATTTCTTCATCTCTAAGTGAAAACAAGTTAGAGGTTCTAGTCGGGAGCTCCAGTCTAGGGAGCTCCAGTCTAGCTCCCTAAACCCTCTTATTTCAACACCAAACGCAGCTCGCTCCATGCGCTCGATTTATTTAGTAGTCAGAAAGATAAATGAAACGAGGAAGAAAGGCTATCTTCGGCACGCCGAAGATCTAATACCCTTGCAACCTTTTAATGCCGAGAAAATGGTTAATGCCGAGCTTGGTGTAGGTATCTTGATAAACAAAAAAGGCTTTTAATCAAAAACCTAGTTTTCGACCGATCGTTCCTATGGTGGTCCGATCTTAATAGAATTTTGGATATAGATGAAAAGCTTAGTAAAACTAATAAATGCCGAGGTTGGTGAAGATATCTTAAAAAACAAAATGTTTTTTCATACAAAAACTTAATTTTCAACCGATCGTTCCTATGGCAGCTATATGATATAGTGGTTCGATCTTAATAGGATCTATCATATATGTGAGGAGCTTAGTAAAACTAATAAATGCCAAGTTTGGTCAAGATATCTTGAAAAACAAAATGTTTTTTCATACAAAATCTTAATTTTCGACGGATCGTTCCCATGGCAGCTATATGATATAGTGGTCCGATCTTAATAGGATTTTGTATATATATGAGGAGCTTATTAAAACTAATAAATGTCGAGTTTGGTCAAGATATCTTGAAACACTAAATGTTTTTTCATACAAAAACTTTATTTTCGACCGATCTTTCCTATGGCAGCTATATGATATAGTAGTCAGATCCAGCTGGTTTTGACATATGTGCTGCGTGCAACAGAAAAAGGGACTTCTGCAAAGTTTCATTAAGATAGCTTTAAAACTGAGAGACTAGTTCGCATAGAAACAGACAGCTGGACAGACGGACAGACGGACATGGCTATATCGACTCGACTGTTGATGCTGATCAAGAATATATATACTTTATGGGGTCGGAGATGTCTCCTTCTATGCGTTACACATTTCACGACAAAATTATAATACGCTCTGCAAGGGTATAAAAAGGCTTTTAATCAAAAACATAGTTTTCGACCGATCGTTCCTATGGCAGCTATATGATATAGTGGTCCGATCTTAAAAGGATTTTGCATATATATGAGGAGCATAGTAAAATTTATAAATGCCGAGTTTGGTCAAGATATCTGGAAAAACAAAATGTTTTTTCATACAAAATCTTAATTTTCGACCGATCGTTCCTATGGCAGCTATATGATATAGTAGTCAGATCCAGCTGGTTTTGACATATGTGCTGCGTGCAACAGAAAAAGGGACTTCTGCAAAGTTTCATTAAGATAGCTTTAAAACTGAGAGACTAGTTCGCATAAAAACAGACAGCCGGACAGACGGACAGACGGACATGGCTATATCGACTCGACTGTTGATGCTGATCAAGAATATATATACTTTATGGGGTCGGAGATGTCTCCTTCTATGCGTTACACATTTCACGACAAAATTATAATACCCTCTGCAAGGGTATAAAAAAAGTACCCTTGGCAGGGTTCGAACTTGCAACTGACCGCATTACTTGCTGCCGCCTCTACCCAACAGCCACACCAACCATTAATTTTTAATAAGAAAAAAAAAGGAATTCAAATAACAGCACAGAAAGCAATACAATTGCAATTGCAATGCTGTTGATAGAATTCGCATGAATGTGTGTGTGTGCATGTATACAGAAATTCTTGGTATTTGCGTTAACTGCCGCAAACAGGGCAGGTAAACACATATTCTTTTGCGTTTCTTAAGCGATCTTGATGAAATTTTTAGCAGTACATATTATTGTAACATAAAATATTCGTGTATTCTCTAAGGACAATTGCATTTAAATTGAGGCTTATATTGATTTATAGCTTTTTAGTGGTACCGGAGAGGTGTCAATAGGTATAAAATGAAAGATAATCGATATATGTATAATATTCTAGAAGCAACATATCAAGTTTGGTGACTCTATTATTTACCCAATTCGTTCAAGACACAGGATTTCGATACCGACTTTTATCGATTGCTTGGAAACGGAGTAAGTAATTGACTATCGGAAACTAACTCTATCTGCGCGGGCACTAGGAGGAAATAAAGCTAAAAGTTCATACATACGAATAGACGGACAGACGGACATCGCTAGATCGACTTGGCTGTTGATGCTGATCAAGACTATATATACATTATGGGGCCGGAGATGCCTTCTTCTGCCCATAACATACATTTGCACAAATACATTATACCCTTTTTACCCATTTTCAATGGGCTTAAGGTATAAAAAGGCAATACAAATAATTAATTCAAATAATTTCTGTTTAACTTTCATATATTTTAAAGTGATTGCCCATAATTAATTTAATTTTCCTCTTACTTTTAAATTTTAAATGTATTCATCATAGTTATTAAACGCCTTAAATGTAATTCAAGTGACCAAGGAAATCGATCTGCACACCCTTGCTCACTAGACAGACACATACTTACATATACGGTCACACACACACACACACACACACACACACACAGGCATACATACGCACACGTATTCAATACGTGCTCCTCCTTTATTGCTTTTTATACCCTGAACCCATTGAAAATGGGTAAAATGGGTATAATGAATTAGTTCAAATATATGTAACAGGCAGAAGGAAGCATCTCCGACCATATAAAGTATATATATTTTTGATCAGTGTCAATAGCCGAGTCGATCTAGCCAAGTCCGTCTGTCTGTCCGTCCGTCTGTCCGTATTCATAAACGCAAAGATATCAGAACCTATAAAAGCTAGAGACTTGCAATTATAGCTGTAGGTCCTCCCAGTCTCTGCGCAGATCGAGTTTGTTTCGGCATCCTGTTTTTTGAGCCAATTGGTTAAATATTAAGAGCTAGAGTCGCCAAACTTGATATATTTTTTCTTGAATATTATATGTATATCAAGTATCTTTTATTTTATACCTATCGCCACCTCCCTGCTACCAACGCAGAGCTATAAATCAAGTTACATTGCCCACCAATTTAAGCCACAATTTTGATGCAATTGACATTTTGAGAATACACAAATATTCTATGGTTCAACTAGATATACTGTAAAAAGATTAGATTTTATTAAGATCGGTAAAGAAATACACAAAAATTAATGGGTTTGACTGCCCACGTATTTAGCGCAAATTCCAAGAACTTATATATACATGTACACGCCCAATCATGCACGTATGCTTCGAATTCTATCAACAGCATTGCAATTGCGATAGTTTTCTGTGCTGCTATTTTAATTGGTTTTTCCTCAATAAGACTCAATTATTACTTCAAACAAGCGCGTAGCGCGAGCTGCATTTGGTGTTCGAATAAGAGGGTTTAGGGTATTCCCTAGTCGGGAACTCCCGACTAGAATATCTTACTTGTTATGCTTATTTTGTCGGGCGTTTCCGACTGCAGCTTAAGTGTGTGCCTATCTATCTTTTCTCCCTTTTCTTCCCTCCCTCCATCATTCACGTTCTATGCTTGTGTGTGTGTGTGCTGTGTAAGAGCTTGCATTGGTTTGGGTGTTGACTTTGACATTTGTTTTGTGTGGCTTATCCTTCACACTGCGCACCACAATAGCATCAATCCCCGCGTATTTTTTGTCATCTGTTTAGCCAAGTTTTCGTTTTCATTGTGTGTGTCGCTACAATGGCTTTTAAATGGACGCTCCCGTCTAGCCCCTTCCTCTGCTTGTGGCGCTGCTGCTCCGATATTATGGCTGCCTACTTTATGTCCAATAAAATCTCAACACCATAGGCGTTCGCTCCACTTTCAATTCAACTCCCCTTCGACCCGTCCTAATATCTTACCCTAATCGCTTACAGTTGGCAGCATGGAACATTTATCTACGTAGTTGAAATTGAAATGCTCACTGGCTCTTGCTGTCTTTTGTACGCTGTGTGCTGGGCTTGGAATCGAGAAAACGAAAATTAAATGCATCCATATATATAAAAATATATACATATACATTTACTTACATCCATATACAACTGGATATACATATATGAAAGGCAAGAACAGAACATGGAACAGTTTGTAAGCGCCTTTTGTCGGATGATTTTACCCGCTGCATGCGAAAAATTGAACTGGGAAACCATTTATAGTTCAAGTGGGATATTGCATTTACCCTTTTTTTATGA
Source organism: Drosophila kanekoi (assembly GCA_037075305.1). Taxonomy (NCBI): domain Eukaryota; kingdom Metazoa; phylum Arthropoda; class Insecta; order Diptera; family Drosophilidae; genus Drosophila; species Drosophila kanekoi. The sequence goes on along the minus strand of JBAMCE010000093.1, from coordinate 118,979 downwards.
TATTCCATTTCGATAATGTAATATTCACGCAACAATTGTATGTGTAAATAAAACGGGCGGCAAATTTCCTCTTGGCACTTCAATGTTCGTTCTTTGTTAATTTTAAAAATTTTCCATTCACTTGCTGACGGTATTTCAATTTTTGCTTAAAAAGTGTACAAAGGAGCCATATCTGACCCAATAAAATATATATGTTCTTGATCAGCATCAACAGCTGAGCTAATGTAGCCATGTAGCCAAACTAGTCTCTCAACTTAAAACCTTTAGTCTTGAATGCTTTGCATAGGTCTATCATTCATTTGTAGACCAGACATATGTCGGAACTGGCTAGATCGGACAACTCATCAAGCTGCCATAAATATTACCTGTCGAAAAGTAGGCTATTGTATGAAAAACTTCTTGCTCATCGAGATAGCTAGACCAAGCTTTTAATTATAATTTTCACTTTGCCCCATCCAGGCTAAGACCTTGCGAACAATCTCTGGAGCCGAATGGTATATTCGCACACGAGACATCGCAAAGGACCTTAAGGTTCCTATGGTAGGAGACGTTATGAATAGTCAAGCAACAAGCTACCTATTTAAGCTCCGCAACCACCCTAACGTCCTGGCAAGGAACCTGCTAAGGAGGCGAAGAAGAAGGAGGCTTAAAAAGTCATATCCAATAGACCTGGCCAAACGCCGCCTTTAATGAAGCTAAATAACATGTACATAAACACACACTATGTAAATATTTAATCTAAGCTATCATTAATCAAAACACACGCTGATAAAAGTTGCTAAACAAGAGTAACAGAAGATTAGCCGTAAATAAAAGAATTTAAACCAAAAAAAAAAAAAAAAAAAAAAAAAAAAAAAAAAAATCACTTTGCCCCATACATATAAACCAAGTCTCATCAACATCGGCCCGCTGATAACAGCGTTCTGTCGAAAATTTAGTTATGGTATGAGCAGTTTTTTTGCTTATTAAGCTTTTTTGACCGAGCTCATATCTAATCCACAACATTGAATGCAGGATGTCTTTTAGTCATATGCTCTTTACACTCAAACTTGTAATTATTTATTATTTGATATAAAGACAGCGATACGTCAGCTTTTTAATTGAATTTTTCCTCTTGAATAGTTAATAGATCTAAGTTAAATGCGTGTGTGTCAAGAATTAAAATCTGCCAAATCCCAAGTAAGTGGCTATTGACGCAAGTTTTTTTTCATCACAAAAAATATTTCGCTTAGTTGAGGTCCGCTGCTCGTAAAGAGATACAGAACACTTCTATATGGCGATAAATACAGAAAACTTTTAGATTTTTCATTTTTAAACTTTAATGTGAAATATATCTCTTCTGAGCTTCAATATTTAAAATGCTACTCTAAATGAACTGAATAAAGGGATGTGATTATTATGCTTTCAACTTACATTTTTATACCCTAAACCCAATAAAAATGGGTAAAAATCGTATATTGTATTTGTAACAGACAGAAGGAAGCATTTCCGACCCCATATAGTATATATATATTTATATATATATACCCAATGCGTCTGTCTGTCCTTCTGCCCGTATGTATAATCGCAAGGATATCAGAACCTATAAGAGCTAGGGACTTGCAATAATAGCTGTAGGTCCTCCTAGACCTGCACAGATAACTTGTCGCATTTCCAAGCAATCGATAATAATCGATATCGACATCCTATTTTTTAAGCAATTTGGGTAAGAAATAAAAGCTAGAATCACCAAACGTGATATGTTGCTTCTAGAATATAATATATACATCAAGTATCTTTCATTTTATACCTATCGCCACCTCCTTGCTACCACCGCAGAGCTATAAATCAAGTTAATAACTTAACTTTTATTGCACTTTACTATTGGAGAAATCACAAATATTCTATGGTACAATAGAATATACTGTAGAAAATTTAATAATTATCGGATTTTTTTGTTTTTCGGTGTTTGGACAGCGCACGTGTTTGCTGCATTTGCGTAGCTTGCGGAAATTCCAAGAACTTCACACACATTCATGCGCGTCTGATTCGAATTCTATCAACAGCATTGCAATTGCGATTGTTTTCTGAGCTACTATTTTAATTGGTTTTTTTCTTCTCATTGATTCCCAATTATTGGCAGTGGTAAGTGGTGCGGTCTGTAAGAGTATTTATTATTATTTTTTTAATGTCTGGAATTAGGTCTTGGAATAAAAAATTTTAGGGTATTCATTAGTCGGGAGTACCCGACATGAACCTCTTACTTGTTTTTGTTTTATTATCTTTATAAATATTTATTTTATCAGGCTTTATCGTCGACAAACGTAGAAGGCGGCTCTTTTGAATAAGACTGCATCGTCACTTAGGAAGTCGTTTTAAATTTTTGGACACCATTCCATTTTGTAATTAATTTTAACCAATTATTTTATGTTAAATTAATTTTGTAAGGTTCCGAATTTGTGGGTTGAAATGTATGAAATTCTTGAACAACACCAATTTATGTAAGCTCAGAGCTCAGGTGCAGAGCAGGCAAAGCACAGTCGGATTACTGGATGGGTTAAAAGCAAGTACAAACGCAAACTCTAAAGTGCGATGGCGGGAAAAAGTGAATGGTGGGAAGTCAACATAAGGACTTGAGCTGAACGGAATGTAGTCGGTGCTACAAAGTAAAGTAAAAAGTTTTGTTTATTAAATAAAAATAAATGCAAGTTAATTAATTAAAAGTTGAAAGAAGATAGAGCATGCACAGAGCATATTGCCTATATGTCAATGTGGGCGTGGAAGGCCGGAGATGCAGCCCTATGTGGTTAAGTTCACTGGAAAGTATGTTAAGCTTAATTAGCAGCTTCTACTGATGCCACATGGTATCTTAGACAAGTGCAGCTGCTCTGCCAAGAATTGCTACTCTGGGCTCGTATATGCTGCGTTATCCGGGCCATAAGTTTTCTTGCTGTAGCTTTTGCTTTTGCTGTTGTTTTTGTTTTTGTTTTTGGCATGTGCGCCATAATTTGGCAACAGTTTCAAGCAAGAAGCATCAACAACAATAACAATTAAGACAGCAAACTTAATACAACAACCACAGACGAAACGCACAATGCCAAGAGCAAAAACGTCGGCCACGTCAACGGCCAAAACAAAAACCACAAATAACTACAACTGTGCAAGGCAAAATTAAATTTGAAATAAAAATAAAAAAACAATAATAATAATAATTTTCATGACATTAACATTGGAAGCTGTGTATTTGAAGGCGTTGACTGAACGATGGCAACAAACGAATTGTCGGAAAGTAACACAAATGCAAAGAAAGATACAGACACAGACACATATGCCAAAACAATTGGCAGCTGACTATAGAGCTTTTTGGGGCTTGTTTTTGTAGATCCATGTTTGAATCTTCCGCTTGTGGCCTGTCGTCACTTGTCAGTTGCGTTCTTCTTCCATTAAATTCCAATGAAAGCTGCTAACCTGCATTTCGTCAATTGAAAGGCCCAAATATGTAAATTAAAAACGAATACATCGCATTGAAGTTTTTTTCTTTGCTTAAGGTAATTTTTTTTATAAGTTTTGAACTTAAATTAATGGAAATCAAGTTGGCCACAAAAATTAATCAAACACCCACGGCTAAAAGGCAAAAGGCGTCGGTCGCTGGGTACAAAATTATAAATTTAAAAATTAATAAATATATAAAATTAAGGCGAGCATCAGCATCGGCATCGGCAGCGCCGGCGGCAGCGACAACGCGGTGACGCCAGCGGTTCTGCCTCTGCGGCAGCGCTTTGATGAGCGGTGACAAACATCTATAAGATGCGAATACATATTTTTAAACGAAATTATTATCGCATTTTTGTTTCTTTTTTCTTTATTTGTTTTTTCATGGTGCTTCTCGTGCTGTTTTTGAATATTAATGCGCACTCAATTTTTATTTTATAGAACCTAAAACATATATTTATATTCACATATGCACACACTTATATTTATTTGCTTTTCTATTTCCATTTCCTTGCAGTTGCTTAATTTGGACTAGCGCCAGGGCGAGCCGACAACAGCAACAACAACAGCAAAAACAACGTCAATTCGCCATATGCTTTGGCTCATTGCAGCCAACTTCCTTTGCTGGCAGTTTCAATAATTAACAGTACTTTGACTTTTAAAGCTGAAACCCGAACACAAAACACCGAAACGCAAAAATATAGTCAATATCTTTTGCTACAAATTTGTCATGCAAACGAGTAAATCCAAAATGAAATACCCCTACGCAACTGGGCGTCTAATTTAAAGCCCGTGGCCGCCAAAATGCGAGTGGCCAATTTGCTGAGTGTGCGACAACAACAACAACGACAACAATATCTAACAACAACATCAAAAAGGCGGCTACGTTGCGAGCGCTAAAAGCGTGTGTGAACATGAAAATAAAACATCACCAGGAAATAAATTCAGAAAAAATTATAAATATAAATACAGAAAACTGAACAAAGTCGCATACAACTATAGAATAGGCTATATATATACACATCCTATATATACAGAAGAGAGTAACTTGTAATAACAAAACTACAAGAACAATAATAATTGGGACTTTTTTCGCCTTTCGCCTAAAATACTCGAGAATACGACGATACATATAGGCTAGAAGTGTTGTGAAGCGAGCAATATCAAGAGTGACATTCTTTGGCGCAGCTGCCGTCATATAAATCATTAGAATTATACAGGGTGACTCAGTGTTCGTTTTAGAGGAGTGCCAGTAACCCATAGGAGTGCGCTAGAACAGATCACGTGGTTAAAGGACATTGTTTTTTTTGGTAGCAGCACATATGAAATTCGATTTAATTTCTGAATGTCGCCCCAGCTAAGCACCCTATATTTAGACGTCAAACTTATGGAAGGGCGCCAATTTAGTTTTGACTTTACAAAGGTTGATCATGACATAGAAATTAAACAGAGATTATTTAAATACCCTGGAGCCAGAGCAGAATCTAATTAGTGCATAGTATATTTCTAGAATGTGGAATGCTTAGTAGCCGACACCCTATATATTTAGGCCACTCAAACAAAAAACCTACGAATTCTACGTAGCATATAAATATTGACTAAAATCAATACAAATGCCAGCGGTCATATACATATAAGCTCAAAAAAGACGGGAAAATTGGACGCATGATTTTCTATGATTTTACAGATTTTTTTTCTTTGTGTTTCAATGATTTTGCCTTTATGACGGAACGGCAAAAGCGTCGAAACATTTTGAGTTGGTGCAATATAAATGTGAAAACCACTTGCACGAACTATACCAAAAATAAAAATAAAGACAAGAAATGTTAAAAATAAAGACTAAAATACTAAAATTTTGAGGCAGCATCAACACCAGCAGCCGCAGCAGAAGCAGCTAAGCGACGCGGTCTCCGCAGCAACCAAAAAATAAAAATAAAAGAATGTATAAAATTAAAACGCAGCCGTTTGAGCCAAAAAAAAAAACCAATCAACGGACAGAGACAGCTACAACAACAACAAAAACAATAACAACAACAGCAAACAGAATAAAAACAGAAGCCGCATAGCTAAAACGCCAAACAGTCCAGCAAACTCGGCCGCGACAGCGACGACGCCTCCATAATAATATTATCATTAACAGCAACAACAACAGCAACAACAACGGCAACAACAACAACAGCAACAACAACAGCAACAACAACAACAGCAACAACAACAGCGACAACAGCCACCAAGAGCAGCAGCAGCAACGCCGTGAACTGAGTGGGCGTCGGCTGGCGTTGGCAAGGACAGCGGCAAGAGCGACACGAACGTGAACGTGGACGTTGGCGTTGACGTCTTCGTCGCTGCCTCCGTCTCTGCCGTTGTCGCACGGTGCGCGCCACATTGGCGAATCAATTTCCGTTGCGGTGGCCGTTTTAGTTTTGGTTTCAACGTCGCTAGCGCCACGCGTGTCGCGAATCCCTAATGGCGCACCTCCTCGCCGTCGGTGGCTGTCCAGCAAATTAACGCAGGTTCATGAGATTAAGACCAAAACCGGCCCAATACCAACACCGAGACGAAGAGCGAAACCGAAACCAACGTCAAGCTCAAAAAGTTAAGCAAAGTCAAATACAGCCGCAACGGCTAAAAGTGAGAGGAAAATATTCCAAGTCGTGACCATAAACCAAAAAGCGAGTGAACAAATTTGAGCAGCCGGACGTGTCCGTGCCCGAGTGAAAGTCAAGCCAAATGCAAGCCATGCAGTGCTTCGAGCTTGGCCAGCTGCCCGCATTGCCCACCACAGCGGCAGCAACAACGATGCGGCACAGAACCAGCGTCACAAGGATACGCAAAAGACTCTGCCGTTGCAGCCGGCGGTCAGAACCAGAGCAAGAGCAAGAGACAGCCGTGCCAGCACGTACAACACGACGATCCAACACAACGACTTTAAATAACAATCGCAGCCTCAATTTGACGCTGATCAGCGCCACCGCCGCCCTGACAACGGCGGCCGTCTTGCACACAACAAATGCTCTGACTGCATCAGTTGGCGTTGTTGACGCCGTTGCACTGCCACTGCAAGGCACTGCCACTCCCATGCCCGCCCTAACACACGAACTAAACGCCACGCTGCTAAGCAGCACGGCAGCCGCGCTCTTAAATGACAGCAGATCCCAGCTTGACGCTGGCGTTGCGCCGGCCGGCGGCGTCGAGGATTGGTTCGACGATGCGTTCTGGGTGCTTAAGGCATTTGTCATGCTGTTCATCATCATAGCGGCCATTTGTGGCAATCTGCTTGTTATTATTTCTGTGATGCGTGTTAGAAAATTAAGGTGCGTATACTTAATGTGCCCAACTAAAGCTTAATTCTAAATTGGCAGATACAGCCCCTAGTCCCCGGTCCCCAGTCCCCAGCTACCGTGTCGCTCGCTTTGCACGCTTACATTCTAATTATCTGTGAAAAGCAATTAGCGTTGCTTTCTCTGTCTGAATTTTTGTTGTAATTGCATAAAATACCTGAAGCTGTGCCGCCTCCTGGGGCTGCCTTGATTGCCAATTTGCGCGAAACGCCCCGCCAAGCCACACCCCGCACCTGACGTTTCCTTAACACTTTCTAATTATTCCGCTTTCATATGCTCAATTTTTGTCAACTTCGCATAAAATTCATGCACGTCCGCCTGCCGTATACCATGCCCGCTTCTGTATCCGAAATCGTGTCCCGTTCGTATCCTGTTTTTGCGCTCGCTTTGGTGCCAGCCATTTTACTTCCAATTCGCTTGAATTTTATGTAGCTGTTTTGTTCCTTATTTATTTCGGCCGTAATTGAGCGTCTATCTACTACGCACTACCCTCTCTCCTTATCAACAACTTACATTTACATGCTCCACATTCTGTAATATTTGCATTTCTCTTTGGCCAGAGTTCCACAATACCATTTCCTCTTTTTCTGACTTAACTGTAGGAAGGAAGTGGGAATGACTCTCTTAGATGTGCCCGACTAACATACACTCTGTCAAAACAAATTTCAGCAAGATATGAATTTAATAACGAGCTACAAAACGATCAACCTTCAGTCTCTCGTACTCCCATTTGTAAGAATGTAGAACCCATAATATGCACTAGACCAAATGTTAGAGCTCGGTAGATTATGCACCGTACTTATTAAAGTCTAATACAACATTCATATATTGTATAAGTAGCTGTTATTCAAGCATAACGATGTGACAAATCATGACGTTTTGATTTTAATTTTCTATAAAGTAGTATTTAAAACGTAAGTTGAGAAAGTTAAATCCTTAGCTAGGAATGCATAGAAGTAAGCCAAATAACGTTAACGCCTAAAAACACAAATAAACACAAAATCTAAATATCTGTTGACTCCAAAATTAGCATAGAAAACCAGATTCGATGGCAATGAAATCCATTCGATTTTGGATACGTTAGGGTAAAAATTTATATTTCAGTCGGCATTTTAGTAACATGTGCAACATCATTAAACAAGTCAGAGGTTCCACTGGGGACCTCCCGACTAGGGGATACCCTTAACCGTCTTATTCCAACAGCAAATGCATTTTATAATAAAGATAAATTAAAAAAACAAAAAAAAATATGTTCATTTGGCAGGGTTCGAGCTCGCAACTAACCGCACTACTTTCCGCCGTCTCTACTGAACAGCCACACAAAAAAAAGCTTCTTCAGTAGGGCTTGAGCTCGTGGCATACCATACAACGTGCTTGCGATCGCTGATGATAGAATTCAAAGCAGACGCGCCTGAATGTGTATGTGTACATGCATACAGAAATTCTTCGAACTACGCTAGCTGCAATCACGTGTTTCATAACCGATCTTACTGAAATTTTCTACAGTATATCTTATTGTACCATAGAATATTTGTGTATTCTTAAAAAGTTAATTGCATTAATATAGTAGTTAAAATTGTTGGGCAATACAAGTTGGGTTATTAACTTGATTCATATCTATGAGGTAGTAGCGGGGAGGTGGCGATAGGTATAAAATGAAAGATATTTAATATATATATACAATTCTAAAAGAAACATGGCACTTTTCGATATTCAACGTCTTAATATATACCCAATTTGTTAAAAAAACAGAATTTCGATATTGATTATTATCGATTGCTTGAAAACGGAATAAGTTATCAATTATCGGAAACAAACTCGATCTGCGCAGTCACAAGGAGGACCTACAGCTAATTTGGAGTCTCTAGCTCTTAAAGGTTCTGATATCCTTGCGTTCATACATACGGACAGACAGACGGACGGACATGGCTAGATCGACTCGGTTTATAATGCTGGTCAAGAATATATATACTTTATGGGGTCGAAGATGCTTCCTTCTGCCTGTTACATAAATTTGCATAAATACATTATACCCTTTTACCCATTTTCAATGGGTTCACGGTATAAAAATACCCCTTTGTACATGCAGTATGGCTAAAGGGTAATAAGAGAAGTGCTGCTTTAGCGCAATTCATTATTTTGTTGACAAATTAGGTTTTAAGACTCTTTTTTAATGTTCAAGCATACAATTTGCTTGCTAATCGATTCTTAATAGTCACGCCAGAGTTTCTAATTTTCTTTTTTGCTGTTGTGGCGATTCTCCTAGCAATTTCTTGTTAATAAAATTAAAGCTGTGACAATTCTTGTTCTATTTCCTTGTTACAAACTGTGCTAGAAAATGTAAACTCAACTGTGAAACGTTCTTTGAGCCAATGTGCTTATCTTCTCTTAAATATACGAATGTATACTCCCAACACTTTGTTTTTTTTTTATATATTTGTTTTTTATTATTTATGTGAGCCAATTGAGGCGCATGTGCCAATATGTTCGCTTTTAGTTGGAGCGCCATGTTTAATTATAAACGGATAAGTCTACTCTAAAAAAAAAGGAATGGCATATACATCTTTATTGAAGATTCTCCGAATTAAACTGCATAGGCAATGAATGCGTTCAAATGTTGTTTATATTTTGATTTCATTTTTGGCTATTCATAGATGTGCGCATATAAATTGACGTACAGTCCCAATGACAAGCCAATAAACCTTCGTGTTATCAATTTGCAAACGAAATATAAATATAGCCACTCAACTATTCAGACATACGCACACACATACGCACATGTGGGGGAATATACACTTGTCAACATCTTAGCGAGACGACCTCGTTAGATGCGATGTCAGCTGACAGGACGGTGCGGGGCGGAGGTGGTGTCCTTCGCTCGACATTTATGTAGAAAGATATTGCCGTAAAAAAGTTTTCTAGTGATAAATGATGGGTCGTCAGCTTGGCTCGGCTCGTTAATATTTTTAGTTATGCCTTAATAACTGGCAGGCAAATCAATTTAGCGCTTCATAAAACCCACGGGGTTTCCGCTTTCACAGAACGTCCGTCGGGCTCACATAATCAAAGTTAACTGCGTCGCACCGTTTTGCAGTCATGCAATCAAAAGTTGTTGCCAGCAAGATTTTGCCACATCCCCTTCAGGTTACATTCACTGTTTTTTATAATGCAAATTCTTTCGTAGTAATGAAAACTTTAAATGTTTTTAGCAAAAGGAGTGCATAAAAAAAGGCAAGAGAAAATAAGGCGAACACACTTTGTTAGATAGCAAAAGGAAGAATAACAAGAAGCCGTTGGGTTCGGGAGGTTGGCGTAATTAAGGTTGAACGTCTCTTAATTTATCTTTTTTGCTGCTAACGAGCAACATTTTATTTTTTAAGTGACTTGCGAGTCGACAGTATGAGAGCCTTAAAAATAATGATGCTAATGTTCATCACGGTGCTGCTGCTGTTAATGATGATTATGATGATAATAATGATGGTGTGGCTAGGCTTTCTACGTGCGTTAAGTCGAGTTTTACCCAAATCTAATTTCTGGCCAACATTAACTCCGGCCAGGCGCAAAAAATTTCACTAAATCCGAAAGCAACGTGCGGCTTATAAATCGCCAGCTGTTGTCGGACACGAGCTGCAAATCTATCTATTATTCTATGGTGCACATATTACGCGTAGATGAGACGTTCCTTGAAACAAAGCCATGAGAATGGAATGTGGACACAAAAAAGTAAACAAAAAAGAAACAATTATATAGCGTGACAGTTAAACTTATAAAAAATTCAGTCTACAAAAAGTAATGGAAGAATCTGTAGCCCTGCAAAGGCGCGACTAGACGATATCCAGCATATATACTAACACCTGCTCACACTCAAATTAAGGCACATTCTTACGTCTTCTATTCTCTACTAGGCACAATCAACAATTGTTTCTTTAATTTATATTAGTGGATAACTATTATTAGGGAAAGAACATACTTATATAGATCTATGTACATTTTTATCACAGTTTCAAAATTGATAAAGTCATGTATGTATAAATTGTAAATCGGCTGTTCGAGGTCATTCAGTATTTAAATAATACAAATTTAAATAACATTAGATACGATGATAAACTGACAACAGATACGAGTTATGCTCGCTTTCGACCATTTTATAGGGTAACCAAAAAGAAAACAAGTGACACAACAGAAACAGAAGCCCCTCGGCCGAAACTTTGGCAATTAAGGCGGCTTATGGTTTTTATGACAGCATAAATTTAAAATTTTCTATACGCCGCCCAATAAAAACGCTTGCCATCGTGTTTGAAATTATTTTCACATTTTTACGCTGTTGAAGATGGGCCACGAGCCACAGCTATAGTCGCAGCCACAGTTCTACATGTAGTTGGGGGGCATCTAATACGTAGCAACCATTTGCCATTACATGGAGGCTACTGATTAACGCCGCGCCACCGCTTTCACTTGAAGGATACACAGCAACTGTTTCCGGGGTTTTTTTTTTTGGCAACGCCTACTCCAGCCGCCAAAGTGTTTAAATGGCATTTTCTTTCTGTTTGAAGAAGTTTAATGGTATAAGTAGCCTAGCTAGGGACGGAAATATATATAAATATATATATATATATATAGAGAGAGAGAGAGAGGGGAGAAAAGTATGTCCTAGACAGAGAACGTCTAAATAATTGCAACGCATTTGCAAAATGGTGGCTATTTATTGCAATTAACGGGTCAAAGCGCTGAAAGTTATTTAAGAGGTACAAAAGTAAGGCTAGAGTAATATATAAAGAAGGCCGTGGCATGTTGAAACTAAACGCTTACCTAACATTAATGCGTATTATTGGTCGATCAAATTTCCTAGAATGCTTAAAGTTGGTTTCAGTAGAAAATAGAAATTACTTATACGCTATGTAAATCGTTTAATTGGAATGCATTGAATAGCTGCGCTTACTAAACAGCTTCGAAAAGTCCACATTCTGTCATTCCTGCTGCTCATTATGCACTGCAAACCGAATGCGAACTTATAGCCTTGGTCAGCTAAGCCACATTTTTCGTTTCGATTCGTTGCCTGCCTTTTAATTATGTCCCGTGCTGATAGCACAATAGAAACTAAAATAATTGGCTGGCCCTTGCAGAGAGGCAGCAGCATAGTAGCTGCTTACCCCTTGGCGGCAATGGTGCGCATTTCACATTGTCCAATGCCAGCGCCCACACATAGAAAGCACTAACACGCTCTTACGGATACACACGGAAAAGCGAGCTGGGCATCAGTACGATATCCTGATTAGTCCTTTAAGAGCATGCCGTATTATAGCCCTTTTCATATTGTTTATATTTGTTATTGCTGTGTTGATGTCATGATTCGTAATATCTCATATTATTTTCGTTTTCTGATTGTGCTCTTTCTCTTTGCAGAGTTATAACGAATTACTTTGTAGTTTCCTTAGCCATGGCTGATATAATGGTCGCTATTATGGCCATGACATTTAACTTTAGTGTGCAAGTAACTGGGCGGTAAGTACAACAACAATACAAGCAAAAACACACACACCCAAACACATACTAAAACAATAAAAGAAAACCAGCTGCAACTGAACACAGCACCAAATAAAATGAACGGGGTAGAGCTGCATGGCAACAGCAAAGGCTGGAAGGGCAGCAGTTTGGGTCGGAGGAAGCGTCCGAGCAAACAACCAAAAAAAAACCCTGAAAAATGAAAGCAACATTTATTTATACTGCCTGCTGTAAGAGTGGGCGTGTCTGCATATATTCCCATGTATGTGTGTATGTGTGTGTGTATAGACCTGTGTGCGTGATTGTATGGTAAATGCAAATGCACAAAGTCATCTCGCTCTGTGTTTGAGCTCATATGCGTACGTTTGTGTTCAAGTATTAAAATGTGCGAAAACTGAACAAAAAATTAAAACACAAATACATTTTTCATCACGATCATAATACACGCTTCGATATGAAATTAATTTGTGGGTTCTGTAATTAGTAAACGCAAGTGGCATATAAAAAGTCAAATATTTTTAATGTGGAAAAATATTATTTTGTCTGCAATCACAATATTATTATTTTATTTTTTTAAAGTTAAAGCACCTACGTTCGCTGTGCTATTTAAAAATATTTATAATATTTTTTTTGTTTAATTTCCTCCCTCAACTTTTTGATTTTAAGATAATTTGGCGTTCCAGACACTATTATATTGCTGACCGACTTTTAGTTCGTAAGTGTATGCATACTCATGGAGAATGGGCACACACAAGCGCACTCTTTAAATTGCTTTTCTAGGGGACAAAAACCGTCAGAGTGTGACATGGTCACATCCTTCACAGTGCCAGTGTGTTGGTGTCTGCAATTGTAATGCGATATGTGCATGTGATGTCATGAACAGATACGTAGCTGAGTTAATTATGCACAGCCTCTGATTTAAGCCCTTACTTTAGGCTCGACTTTGGACTTAAGATCAGCACAAATGTTTGCAATGTCATCGCCAGCAAGAGCAGCGCATAATGTGCACACACCGAAAACTTCAGCAGGCCACTTGGCCACGAAAGTCGCATATAAATTGGCAATGGCCGCAGTTGGTGCTCCCAATGGGCTGGTTACTAACCATAGCCGCCCACTTGGCATTCATTAGGAATTTTACCTTCACTGTCGCTAGTTGCATAATTGACTCTGGCCCACGGCGCCAACGTGGCCATCGTTGTCGTTCCACTTTTTATATGGGCCAACTTAAGCGCCAATTCATGACAGCGCTGAGCCGAATAACAACAACTAGTAAAAGCTGAAAAGGCTTTGCGACTACGCCTACGACCATGTCTAGATCCTGGCATTGCTGCAGGCGTGCGCACATACAGTTTCTGAATAGTCAAAAGTTTTTGAAACTGATGCCAAACTGGTCGCCCGATAATAAATTTTCCTGCCCCATGGCATAAAGAGCGAACGGACGACCAGTAGAGCTGTTCGAGTAGGTCGGAGAAAGGTGAGGAGCGTCAGGGTGGTTAGGCGGCAACCAGCAGAGACAATATCGCGAGTTTTAATGAGTTTTTCATGCAACCCGCTCGTTTGCGCTTAAGTGTGCGTGTATGTGTGTGTGTGTGTGTGTGTTTTTGTTAGTGTCTATGTTGGCGCCTCTGCCTGTGGCATCAACAGCAGCACTGTAGTCATCCCTACCTTTCAGTCTGTGCCTCACAGTGCATTAAAGCATTTTAATTTGGGCTCTCTGCTGGAGTCGCTTGACATGAAAACATGCCAGTTCATGGGCAATGCCACCTGCTAGCCGAAACCAACTAAGATGAAATGGATAAACACATAAATCTGATATGCTGATAAGACAGTTAGTGGCTTTTGGTTCTCACCACTCCCCAAATATACTTAAGAAACTCTGGGAGGCGGGAACTTTAAGTTTTCATAGCATACTTTGTGGAGCAAATATTGACTGTAAGATTTTTTTTTTTTTTGGTAAGAATGTATATATATTTTATTGTTAACAAGATCACTACTTCCTTATATGGCAGCTTAAGCTAGTTATATATGGGGGAAAAATTATTTTGATATTCTGTAGATTTTTTTATTATAATATATAGTTGATTAAAGAGATAAGGCTTATAGGACCCTGTTAGGTAGATCCAGTGGATGGCACCGTCTAAGTCTCATCTTATTGGCCCTTTTGGCATGCTGACGGGTTACGTCTCTAACTTTGGGAACTCCTAGGTCTCTCTCGATATCATTACTTATTCTTCTGAGAATTTTACTCTGCCCTACTCTTATTTTGTTGAGGTGGGATTTTGCGGCAATCCCGTACATTTGCAGTGCATAGGTCCATATAAGAGTCAGTATTGCTTTGTAAATCCTTACTTTGTTTTTAAGCGAAAGCTGGTTTTTAGCAGAAAGTAGCCATGCCATCTTTTTAGCTTTTGACAAAACTGTTTGTTGAACCATCGTGACATGTCTGCAGAACGTGAGCTTTCTGTCCAAAATGACTTCGAGGTATTTGTGTGCAGGTATCAGCACTGCAGTGTCATCTGCATACGTGGCAATAAGGGCATCCTCCCTGTCCACTGCTGTTACCGAGCTGGTTGTTGGCATGTCAGCTGTGTATATTGTGTAGAGAGTGGGACCGCGGGCACTGCCTTTTGGAACTCCGGCGCATATTGGTCGATTTGTCGACTTTTCACCATCGACGGGTGTCCAGGGTGCCATACTCTATCGAAGGCTTGTTGAATGCCCAAGAACACTGCCACCACATATTTCTTGTCTCCCATGGCTTCCAGTGCAAAATTGACCAAGCGGCTTAGTTGCTCCGGGGTTCCATGATGATTTCGAAAGCCAAACTACCACTTTGGAATCGCCTGTGTCACGCTTGTGAGCTGCAAGATCCGGTTGAGAATAACCCTTTCCATCAACTTCGCAAGGGCAGGGAGGAGACTGATTGGTCTTCACGCGTCTACGTATGTGAGCTGCTTCTCTGGCTTAGGGATCATCGTTATCAGTCTAGACTTCCAGATCTTTGGAAAGTGTCCTAAGCGTAGAATGCTGTTGAACAAAATAACTATGAAGAGCAGCACTCTAGTAGAAAGAAGTTTTATAGTCCTCTTGTCCAAAAGGTCCTCGCCTGGGGTTTTTAATGTTTAAGTTTTTGATCTTGAACATTAACTCGGGTAGAGTAACTGGATTAGAGAGCAGGGACATTTGGAATGGGATTTCCAGCGATTCCTTGCCCTTTTTTTTCTGTATTCGTATGTGAGGTTGATTTTCAAAAACCGGCTCTCCAGACTATTTGCGAAGATTTTGGCTTTCTGTTGGCTCGTATAGCACTTGCCACCTGATGGATCCTTGATTGGAGCCTTCGGGATAGCTTGCCTCTTAAAGCGGCTTGTCAGTTTCCAGAGTGAATAGTGTGTGGATGCATCTGTTCCTGCGTCGGCCAGAAGTCGATCAATTTGAGACTGCTTGTACCTAATTAGGACTTTTTGTAAACGGTTGGCAAGCCGTTTATAGATTCGATGAACAAGTTCATCACCCGTTCTGGAATATTCCCTTCTGGCTCTCCTCTTTGAGCAAAGCAGAGCACTAACTGTTGTCGGCAGCTGCACATTCCTTCGCTGATTCGGTTGTTGCTGTGTCTTAGGCGAAGCGCAAAATGCTGATTGCCTTAAATGACTTTGTAATAATAACATTGTTTATGTAGTAATATCTGCGGCGTGCTTAAACATTTTATTAATTTTCGTAATTTAATTTTTCATCGCTTTTCAGTTGGAACTTTAGCCCCTTCTTGTGCGATCTGTGGAACAGTTTGGATGTGTACTTCTCAACGGCAAGCATTTTGCATTTATGCTGCATATCTGTGGATAGGTGGGTACATACATATACACACACTCACCAATATATATGGATGTGAGTGTGTGCTCAAATAAAAATGCATATGACAGCTCACTTGAAATAGTAATAACAGTGGCACTGCAATGGCTTCCTTTTTGCAGATACTATGCAATTGTAAAGCCTCTCAAGTATCCGATTAGCATGACGAAACGCGTGGTTGGCATTATGCTGTTGAACACATGGATATCGCCGGCATTGCTCTCATTTCTACCCATTTTCATTGGCTGGTATACGACAGAGCAGCACAAGATATTTGTGAAGGAGAATCCCGAGCAGTGCTCGTTTGTGGTAAACAAGTTCTATGCCATCATTTCGAGCTCGATTTCGTTCTGGATACCCTGCACCATTATGATTTTCACTTATCTGGCCATTTTCCGTGAGGCCAACCGGCAGGAGAAACAATTGATGATGCGCCACGGCAATGCAATGCTCATGCATCGTCCATCGATGCAGCCATCAGGTAAGAGTAACAGGCAATGCTTGAATTACCATTCGGCCAGGCAGACTGTCTGGCAGGCAGTTGGCATTCTGAGCCTGAAGCCGATGTTAATCCTTGCCCGTTTATCATGTCCTTTTGCCAGGCGAGGCGCTGAGTGGCTCGGGCTCATCGAAAACATTGACACTGCATGAGGTCGAGCAGGAGCATACCCCGACAAAGGACAAACATTTAATCAAAATGAAGCGGGAGCACAAAGCCGCACGTACTTTGGGCATCATCATGGGCACCTTCATACTCTGCTGGCTTCCATTCTTCCTATGGTAAGTGAGCGATGCTACCCGCTGGCAAGGGACTTAAGTATAATTTATTTGATGTTGCGCATGCATAATTAAATATTACTTATACGCAACGGAGTGGCGTGGCTCTTAAATGGGTTTTTTGACAGTTACAATTTAAATTTTGCTATTTATATTTATTTATTTATATGACTGACTCTTTCATGCATTCACAGGTATACGCTCTCGATGACCTGCGGACCATGTCAGGTGCCAGATATTGTTGTCTCGATACTCTTCTGGATTGGCTACTTCAACTCCACGCTCAATCCCCTGATCTATGCGTACTTCAACAGAGATTTCCGAGAGGCTTTCCGCAACACATTGCTGTGCCTGTTCTGCAACTGGTGGAAGGATCGCCACATGCCACTCGACATTGACATACGACGCTCAAGTCTGCGCTACGATCAGCGTGCCAAGAGCGTCTACTCGGAGAGTTATCTCAACTCAACCACGCCCTCGCATCGCCGACAGTCGCAACTCGTCGATAACTTATAATACAGGGACGAGGCGCTGCTGACGCCCATTGCACAGCAGCAGCAGCGGCTGGCAACGGGCGCCCGTGGCTCCGGAGCTGGCTCCAAGGCGGATCCCGCAACCAAGCGCAGTCTGGGCAACCTGTCGGCCGAAGATGTGCAAGAGATACAAATCGAAATACCCATGGAATATATCAACAAATGGAACAAGAATAATAACGCAGCTGCCGCAACGGCCTCCAGTCACGTGTAAGGAACTGAAAATAGTTGATGACAACGGCAACAACAGCAATCCGGACATTGGCAAAGTTGCGTCAATCGAACAAATGCAATTACATTTTCCATTAATTTTTAAAATTAATATGCTGGTTGCATTCATGTTGTACATATTTAAGTCAACATTACGGCATTACTCGTGTGCATAGTGCACTCTATGAACGCGTTGTCAGTTTGTTTTCGTTTTTGTTTTTCTTTCGAATTTATTGAGCTTTAATTTACTGAAACAGAGTGAACATGAGTAATTTATTATTTATTTTTATGTCGAACTTGTTGTAACTTTAGTGCAGTCGTGTAAATAGTTAATGTTTTTTTTAATATATATATATATTTTACAACTAAATTAAGCTCAGGTTGTAAAGCGTTCAGCGTTAACAGACATTTCTATGCCCAGCAGAACTATTCGGAACGACATCATTCAAAGGGCAATCAAAACATTATATTAAGCGTCTATATAAATATAGGTACATAAGGCAACCGAGCAATAGGAAGAACAAAAAAGTAGATATATGTATAAAAATATAGATACATACAAACCAAAAAATCTAAAATTTAAACTGTGCCAATTACCCAAATAAAATAATATGAACTACTTATGTAGGCGATCTGTCGCATTAAACAAATAAATACCAAATGAATAAAATACTTTAAAATAAATATATGGCACACAAGAGTGCAATTAAATTGACGAAACTATACCCAAATATACATACGTGTAAGTACGTACTACATATATATTTAGAATAAATGTTATATATGATCGACAATCGCATGAAATAAGAATGCTCTAAACATGTATAGTAAATAGCGAAATTAATAGTTAAACCAAATATAGAATACATAAGTAAGTGGCAGTCAAAATCAAAACTAATCTAGTGAACTTCAAATAAAGTTTAACACAATATCTAGTTCAAGTACTATATACATACAATACATCGATATCGTTAGTTCATTAAACTCAACGTCACGTCTAGGCGTAAAGTTTTTACAAAGTGTTAAAAGTTAAATTGAAAAGTGCGTGTAAAAGTGCTGTGTGTATTTTTATCAGTTTTCGGATAAATGGAAATTGCGTTGCAGTTCCTGGAATTAAGTTGACTGTGTAGCCTGTAAGGGGAAGGCTTGTGCACTGCTTACAAAGTCAGCAACTTGATTCCAGCAATTGCGGCCCAAGGACAACGTTGGAAAGTGTCAAAAAACAAAAGCAGGACTTCAGCAAAATTTGAATATGAATATTAGTTGAAGGTTAACTACAGTTTGTAACGTTCTTAAAAATATGTATGTTCCTTTGTTATGGAAATCAAAAGCAAATAAAATAACAATTGGCCATTGTATTCAGAATTTGTGACCACTGGAAACAATGAGACCCCAAAAGCTTCTTATTTCGAGAAACGATCAAACAAAATAAAATATAACTTAAACATGTTGAATGTTCATGTTAATAAGCCACAAGAATTTTGTTGTTGACTTCGATACTAGTTTATCAATAAAGCAAAGCGGGAAACCCCAAAAATGCAAGGCAAAATAATTATAAAGAGCCAAAGCTCTTTATGTAATTTATTTCGTGTATTAATAGGCAAGAATGTAAATGTGTAATGTAAAATAGTCACAATATGATTTTCCTTAACAATAATCGAATAAAGTCAACAAACTCCAAAGAACTTGTTATATTTTTATAAACAAATCAAAAGCTAAACTAATTTATATGTCTAATAATCTTTATATACTTATATACTTAGTATAATATATGTTTGTATATGTATTTGTATGAATGTGTATATGTGATTGTTATTTATTTTTCTGCAAACTTTAACGTTACTTTGGGTATTGCTATGCCGTTTTCTATACCAGATGCGAAATCTTAAATTTAACAACAGAAACGAACAAAAAAATTAGCCTCGAGTAGCAGGCAATATAAACACGAATCATAAGCTATGTGAATTACTAAAAAAGCTTAAAAGAAATGTTAAAAATTAAATTGGAAAAATTAAATTATTGTACGAAACAAAAATATATGAAAATAAAAATTTGGACTTATAATAAAGCAAACAATTTTGAATTTTGCGAAGGGTGGCGCCAATTCTGGAAACGACACTTAGGTTGTAATCGGCAAAGTTCATGACACAGCAACTCAAAAGTAAATAAGCCCGAGATGATGGCCAAAATACCCAGACCCCAAACTCAAAGTACATTAGCAGAATATAATCAGCACAAAAATAAAGCTGATTACTGACAGCGACAGTTGTAAACTTCTAAATGACTGCCACGGCTTGGCTGATAAATTACAAGATTCTTGTCAACATACCCTTGCAACGGTCCGACCAGCAAAGGCTGCGTCGAACACGGCGTATGAGTGATTTTTATTTGGCAGATAATTTAACCGGCGTCATGGCAATGATACCCGCGTCGCACAATCACTTTGGCAAAGTAAATTGTAATCTATTGCGTTGCCAATAAGCAAGGTTTTTCCGACCAGAGGTAACGGCCAACGCTTCGTATAAGCAATATGCCAATGGAAAAATATTAATATACCTTAAAAAAGACGGTGGTTGGGTCAAAAGTGCTTTGCAATATTATAGGGTGCCATACATGAAATTTATTTTCTAAGCAGGTGACAGACACCGCTAAAAAAAAACCTTTACAAAACTTTACCAAGTCGAAGAACTTTTTAGCATATTAAAACCAAAAAATGAGTAATTTTGTAGCCCATGCGTTTTTCAGTATCTACTGGTGTGTGTGAGTGTAAAAGTGTGTATCAATGTGTGTGTGGCTACATTGAAAATGCCAACAAAATGATGTACCAAAAATAAACCAAAATATTTTCACGCAAAATAAGCGTGAAACCAACCCCGTCCAAAGCATGGCACAGCGTGAAATACTTCCATATGAATGCAAAGAAATTAAGTGAATTTTTAGCACAGAAATTATGTTAATGTTGAGCATGAGTCATAGCTAACTTATTATAATACATCCATCAATATGATAATAATTTCATCGAGTAAAACTTTTTAGCTAGCGCTGCACACTGGGTCAAAAGCATTCAAAATAAAAAAAAATCCTTAGATTATAAATATACTTTAAATATATGCAATAAAGAAAAAAATCAAGATCTCATTATAATTTACCAATGTAAAAACTCCATGCTTAGACATATTACAAATTGATAAATATATATAAACTATTTTTGCAAAAGCCTCACTGATTTATTGCGGGATGTTGCCACCTACAAAACTCAACTGTGCAACATCTCTGAATCCCACAGAAAAATCCGCATAATAAATATGACTGAAAATCAAAGTTCATTCATCAAAGTCGAAATTAAATCTGAGCACGCTTGACTTTTAACACTTGACATGCAGCCTTAGTCAGAGTTGCCCGCAAGCAGATGTTGAAGTCTCTGAGTGCTAGGTGCACCGCCCACAAAGGTGATCCATATTATCTGGCAGCCAATCATCGCTCATAAGATGCGCCAATTTGGCCATGACAAGTGACAGTGACAACGACGCGTTGGTGTCAAAAGCTGTGCGCCATTTCAAAAGTACCAGCTATTTTTCTATACCCTGCAAGCGGGTATTATAATTTGATCATGAAATTTATTTATTAGAAAATTTAATCCTTATTCGAAATCTGAGATTCTGGATGGTAGCTGTAAGTTGTCGTAGGAGTGAGTGAGAAATAATCTGTATAATATAATTTTAATTTTACAAACGTTCGGCAACAGTTCATAACTTTTGATATGTGTATATGACAGGGCATTTAATAGTTGCTTGCATTCAAATTGGTTTTTGTTCTGTGCGCTTGTGGAATAAATATTTTAATGCACAAGACACGCCTAATAGTAGATCTGCACATTTTCAAATTGTGAGCAAGTCGTACTCAGGGAGAGCATACAAAACTGTCACCGGCATAGAGCTCATGCGACAATAGAGGAATCAAATATGCTGTCGTTATATTTTTTATGAAATTTTAATAACTTTCACAGAGCGGCATCGAGATGCCCAAGCACACGATGTGCCACCGGCATGTTGCCATCAGGAGTTGATATGTAGTAGTAGTAGTTGTTGTTGTTGCAAATGTTGTTTCGCCCCTCCACGTGCCGCTCATTTGTTGTTTGCGTCTGAGTCGCGCGACACTAACACGAACATGGACACAACACAAGCTCGTGCAGCAAAAACAAATCTTTTTTAGATTTACGCACGCATTTTGGGTATGCCATCAAAATATTGTTATTACAAATGCAAATATTGACGCCCTGCATGCGGAGGGGGTGAAGTTGACAGTGGCAGGAACTGGATCTGTGTATGGAAATGGAAATGTAAATGTGAAGGTACCGTTGGGTCTGCTGCTGGTTGCCTTGGGCAAAAACTTGGCATCTTGATTATGCGGCAGATTCGTTTGGGCTTTGGCGGCTTCAACACTCAAGGGATGCTCTTAGCGGTATAGCTGAGCGTGCCCCGTCTACAGAGTTGCGAGTGGGCGTAGTAGTGGACGTACTTCAATTGTGCTTATTGTCAAACAAAATGGGATTTAAGTACTTAAAATACCCGGTAATTGCCTAAAATGCTTGTTAATATTGCTTGTTGTGCTTCAATCTAGTTTTAAGTTGAGGCATTATTGCTTTCTAATGGCTTAAACTATATAAATATTTACTTTAAGCACTCTTTTATTATACCATATACTACGCGCGCATGCAACTCTGTGTTTTTTTCAAAGTTTATCTTACGCGCCAAACTTTAATGCGCCGACGCGCTCTCTTCGCCAATTCGCCGCAGATTGTGTTGTGTTTGGCCGGCAAAGGACTTGGCACGCCGCCCAACATTCAGTTGCTGTCCAGTTTTCGTGTAAGCACAACGCATAGAACAGCACCAGCAGCAACCTCACCATCCGTGCGACTGGCAGTTGCTACACTAAAAACAATAACATCATCAGCAGCAGCAGCCGCCGCAGCAGCAGCAGCGAAAACAATTGAAACCTGTGACCACTTGTCACACATGCTGTTGCAAAAAGGAAATTCAAGTGGCAGTGACAGTTGCCGGCATCGTTGTCGCTGCCGTTGTCGCTGCCGTTGTCGATGTCGATGTCGCTAGTGTTGGCATCTAACTCAAGTGCCACTCTAGCGTCAGGCGACAGGACTGAGCCAGGACATCGGCCGAATATCAAGCGTGCGTGCTTCGATTTCGGCTTTGGACGCTGTTCGCAAAGCCCAGTACACAAAACTCGATACAACAGTCTAACGTGTGTCCGTGTCCGTATTGGTATCCGTGCTTCTGACTCTGACTGTGTGTGTGTGTGTATGTGTGTGCCTGTGTGTGTGAATAACGTCTTGTACGTGTTTACGTTTCTTTGCTTGCTGAAACGTGCGGCAAGTTGCGGCCAGTCGTGGAAATCAAAAAGAAATTTCGTTCTTACAAATCGATTTCGCGTTTTTTATTTGTGTATAGCAATAAAAATAGCACAAACTTCAATCTAATGACAAATTAAATAACACAAATAGCAGCAGCACGGCAAAAGGACAACACAAACCGTTAAAAACAAAATTGCGAGGAACATGCAAGAAGTTTTCCCTGATAGCAACAATAATAACAGCAACAACAATAACAAAAACAACAACCAACAGGAATAAAACCAACAGTCAAAGAAAAAGTTTCATTCTCGTGTTGCAAACGCCACAAGCAACAGACCTGCCCACGCCGCCTCCATCACATAGCCAAACGCAAATCAACAACGACAATGATGGCGTCAAGACCTTCAGGCTCATTCAGATCCACCGCCAACACCAGTACCATCAGCCCCACTAGCTCCTGCTGCAGACACCCAACACGCGTTCAGCAAGTAAGCAAACAATAAAAACTTTTCTCCTTCCTGCTTCCATGCCCAACCAAAAAGAACATTCAGTTAACTGGTTACGTAAATTGCAACTGATGCCCGGCCAATTGATGGTGAGCCTCGTCTCGGGTCTATTGGGGCTCCCATTTAATAAAATTTAATATGCAAGTGGCTTCATATTTTTAATATGCCACACATGCATGCATGCCTGAGACAAAACAACGGTTTTACTTGACCTTTGGCAGCTGAAAGTGCAATTTTTCAAGTCCACCAATACTTAAAAATGAAGGGAAATCAAGAGGTACAGAAAGACTACTATTTCCTTTATATTTGATTTATTTTTTGGTTTATTTCTCTTGGAAAAGTTGAGGGACATAATATTGATTGTATAGTATAAATATAATGCAAACTCTAGTATCTATATGGGCGCCTAACTAAGCCCGAAACGCAGGAAAGCCAAAAAAGAACAAACATGCAAAATATATCAATATATTGCTGTTGTTGTGGACGACAGCCTTTTTGTATTTTGGATCGAGACATTTTTAGTTAAAAATTGCGTGCGTTTTTTTTAGTCTTTGGTTGATGAAAATGAGCGTATAGGGCGATTCTTCCAATTATTTGTATGAGTAGTTAGACAAGGGAGTGAGAGTAGCTGCAATATACAGATATTGCCCAATATTTGACGTAGGTAATTATCGGGCCTCTTCGAACCTTTAATTTTTCTGTTTTTTTTTTTTTTTGAGGTTGTTCCATAGCTCGAACAAAGTCCGTTCACAAAAAAAATTAATTCATGAATTTTGTTTTAAAGACCACAGTGCAAGTTCACTGGACCCACCCTCTGGCACTACTCGAGGCTGCTATTGCTCGGCCTGTATAGCATGTCCCACACGTCTCAACACAGAGCACTCTCCGCTACACCTTGGCACCTCACTCAAACACACCCACCTGCCGCCTCAGCCCCCTGACATTTGCTTTTAGTCTGGCTTTTTTCCAGTTTTTTTTTTTTATAATTTTTCTCTTTGCCATAGAGTCTTTTGCATTAAGCGTTGGGCAATCGATTTTGTTGGTATAGGACTTTGGGGTGATTTTCGGCTACCTTTCAATAAACTGGGTTTTATTTGTCTGGCTTTGAGAATCAAATTTACCATAAGCCCAAAGAATACATGCACTAGTTGAAAGTGTGCTCCAGCATTGCAAACTTTTTTGCATAAATTGCAAAACTGCATGCCCAACAAATTAGACAAGCACGCACCTAAATAAATACATATACACACACAATTACACTTCCACACAAACACACACACACACATACACACACTTTGACATGTACAAATTGAAACTTTTTGAGCTACGCTTGAAAAAGTTTCTATCTGTGGGATACAGTGAGGATTAAGCCAGTTGGGACTGTCAATGTTGTATTTGCGCCAAACTTCTGACTGTTATATTGTGACTTGTGCAGGCACTATTAGCCTAAAATAATATAGTTTATAAATAATACGAACCTAGCTATTTCAGTTCGCTAATGCCGGGCTTAAAGCTTGCCAATATTTTCACATAAATGTTTTAGATGTATGTATGGCATCATTCATTCTAGCGATATTTTATGCAACCGCTCCCCTGTAGCGTCTGAAATGTGGCTCGACAAATGGCTGGGTAAATGATAAATAGAATAAATGCCTATAGGAATGTTTGTTGCCATTCTTATAGCTGTCGCTGTGTGTGCCTTTATATGGTGGGTGGGTATTTGTGTTACTGTTGTTGTGATTGTCGTCTCCGTTTTGGATTTAGCTGTAAGCTTATCGGATTCATTGCTGGCATAATGATGCGATGCTGAAAATGCCAACGCCAAATTCTTAGCCTAGGATTGAAAATTCAATTAATGAAGTTGTCATTCTTCGATCTACTTGAATAAGCGTGAATAAAAAGTTCAATAATATTCTTAGGGAAATGTAAGCAAACATATAAGCACAAACTACATATATAATAAATAACGGTAATATTTATGCATTGAACAAAAACAAAAAAAATATTGTTTGTCTTGTTTTCTTTTCATCAAACAAGCATTTATTGGTTGTCATGGAACAAAAATCATGTTGAAGATCAAGCTGTTAGAGTAATTAATCACTATTATTGTGGGACATACTTTTAAACAACTTTTAAATTCATTTATATAGTAATACAGTTAAAAAAGTAAGAATTTCTTCATTATACAAGTATTGTCATCCTATCGTTTCATAGCCTTATCTATTCATACCATAATGCCAATATAAGTTATTTTAATAAGATATATTAAGTGTACTCACGCTTGCCACGACTCCACACAATATACACAAGTCACAAGCTTCCGAAACATTTTTCAACAATATAATTGTATTTGCATCTGGAGTGCAGAAACTATGCATGCTACATATGAAATATTGCCAGACACAGAAATTGATTCCAAATTCGGTCACATATAATACCACAAAACAGTTGAAATGAAGGAATTAGAAACAAAACCGCAACAGCTACATGAAAACCAAATTAATTTCCAAATATCTTTTGCTCTTGAGTGCACAACAACTACAAAACCGGTAAAGCATTTAATTATGTTTTGCATTTTCGTTGAGCACTCAAGTGAAGTCGAAAACGCCTTTTGCTCCTCACATATTATTAGCCAATAAATACCCTCTATGTTTACAATATATGTATATAGATATATACATATTATAAATACCCTCCATGGGTATATATTGGCCAATAAAAAGTATATATATATATGTATAGCCGGATACGATGTAATATATATAAATATATATTACATTGGCAATACAGACAGCATAATACAATGTAACTAATTTATAATATTTCAGTGCCTAATATAGTTGAAGAAGGGCCGGGCAGAGTTTTGCGGCTCTTATTATAATAACCTCCGCTTCCGGGCGCCCATTGATAGTGCTTATGACATTAAGTGGCGCTCAGTTTTCATCAAGAGTTGTTAATTCTTGTCAATGGTTTTGAATTTGATAGACTTTGTTTTCGCAAATAAATAGTACACAAAACAATATTAGGAGTATCATTTCTATTTCTAGTCACAAAATTGATTTTTATTGTTATTTTGAAAATGAGACGATATATCGTCAATAGCATATGAGCATATATGGCATATGAGAATATATATTTCAAATTTCAAGTCTCAAATTATTGTGGTCTCCGAGATTGAATCGCTTATGCAGACGGAAAGACAGATATGCAAAAATCTACTCAGCTCGTCGTCTTGATCAAATGAATTTGTACATCCTCCTGCTTTTTTTTTTTATTAATTTTCACAAAAACCAATATATCCCTTTTTCACTATATTCAATGGGTGCAGAGTATAATAAACATATTTAATAAACATAACTGTAATAATACCTTATCTTCTTTACACAACTCGAACGAAAAAAGTTTTTATAAATAGCTAGAAAATGTTTTCAAAAATGTTTTTAAATACACGCACGGATTTGCATTTGTAGCCATAATAGATAAATTGGTAATAAGCGCATATATCTATATATATTGCCGTTGGTCTAAAAGGTAGTGCCAATATTAATAAAAAATTAAAAGATTTTCATTATAGAAAAAATATATTAAAATTCAGCTCATTGAAGATTGTTGATTTATTCAAATTATATGCAAATGGAAAAATAATAATATATTTTTCAAAAGTTCAATAAATTGTTTGTTTTACGCCAAACTTTGTCCTTTGCCAAGGTGCTTCACATAGTTATTACTGTTGAGACAGCCCTCGTTAACTTTTCGACATGAGTATCCTTCCTAGTACTTATATGTTGTTTGCTTTGCACTCGTCGCATCCCGGTCCGGCGTTGCTTTACTTGCAAACTTTGGAAGCCATTGAGCTATTCTTTTGTTTGCTGGTTAGAAGTACGCTCGGCATGCCCCTGCGCATGTTTCTCTCTGTTCATACATTTAACTTTAACTTTCGCTTTTTTGTTGTTGTGTCAGGCATATGTAGGCGCGGTAAATGTGCCCAATGTATTCCTTTGTCCTTTCGCTGGGCCCTGGGCCTAGTTGGGCTGAGCCATTGTCTCTTCGGCCGTGTTTTTTCTGTTTTTGATGGTGTGTGAGCATTTTTACCGGCAGCATACATGCATTATTTATGCTATTATCGATTTTGTATATGCTTTCGAGAGTAGTCTACTCTATTGACTGCCTCCGCACGGGTACATAACGAATGTCGAAGTGGCGGTCGCCTGGCGAAATTAAATCATTCTTTACAACGAAGTTTGTGAGCTCATCAGCATTACTTTGAGGCTTGCAAATTGTCTGCCTCAACAGCAACAACAGAAAAGTTGCGTATATTTACGCGCTTTCTTTGTATTTAGTTCTGAACACGCGCCGTTTACACAACCGAAACTTAGTTAAGTCGGTAAAAGGTCGTATTGTGGTTGGCATTCCTGACTTTCCGCCTGATTTTAATTTTGACTTTTTAACAAAGTTAGCCAAATACTCAGAATTGAATTTTGAGACACTGTCCAAGTTATAAATGACCAAGCCGGCGTCCTCCTAAGTACACAAAACTCCGTGCTCCTTGGACCCGCCCGGACTTGTCTCAACTTGCCTCGACTTGGCCTCGGTCTGATTCGGTTTATTTACACAGCTAAGGCCCAAATTAAATTTTAAGCTGTTGATTAGCATTTTCAGCCTTTTTGCAAAAGGTCGTGAAATGCTGTTTATTGAACCTTGATTAGATTCAACGGCAGTGATGAAAAAATTTATAAAAACAAATCCTATACAGATTCAAGTGAAGGCTCATTAGAAAAGAACCTTTTTTCACGACGAGATGCAAGGCGACGCGATGAAAGCGGCTCTTAATTAAGCAGCTCAGACTCATACATCTTTGTTGTTTTTTTTTTATTCAAATATATGAACTTTACTTCGTCAGCAGTAGTAGCTTATAATAAAAAGTAAAGGTTCAAAAAAGTTTCCCGTAATTTAAAAATGAGTTGGGCTTCCAGTTTGTGATTAATTTTTATTCCATTAAGTTTGGTGCATTACAAAAATGTGTTAAATACTTTTTGTTTTTAATCAAATTAGACGTAGGCGGGACACACTTGGCGGGTTGCTGCCACATCACTCAGCATTAGGTCGTGGCCTGGCCAAATCAAATTAGCCGCCTTCAGCAAAAACCATAATCAAATTTTTTTATTTCAAAGAAGATGAAAAATAAGTATGGTTTATGCAATCTACGGGTACTCGCACTGATACTTGTATTGGTTACATATTGGAATGGGGACACTGTGCGCACTGGAGTGACGCCTTTCACTGCCTCTGCTTAATTTTGGCGACGGAGTAATTGGAAATGAGCGAGACGCCGCCTTTGTCAACAGCAAAAGCATAAAAACAACAACAAAATATTCCAGAATGACAGCTTTGACAGCAGCAACTGAAGAGGGAAACAGAAGCTCAAGCATTTCGCTACGAAAACCAATTTTCAAACAAGCCAACAATGGCAGCTGTGGAAGAGCAGAGTGCACGCAGTTAATAAGACAAAGTGCAGCCACGACTAACATACACACACTATATATCAAACATATATCTCATACTCATATATAGAGCATATATAGAGAGGTAGCTACTCTCATGCTGTGTGCTTTCAAGTAAGCTATATTAGGAGAAGGCACTCTTGAATGGGCCTTGACGGCATAATCAAGTTAGCATATAGCATGGAGCACCAGTTGCATACCCTACACTAATCAGCTTTATCAACTTAGACAGTTAGATTGAATTGTTTGTACATTTCAAAAGCTTCTATTAAACATTAATGCTGCACACTCACAGACGGACACGCAGACTCACACATAACACAATTAACTTTGATATTCACGTTCATTAAAATTTAATGAATCTCATTTGGCTAAATGCCAAGTTGAACACTTTGATTCGAGAATTTTGGTTTCGAAATGAATTTATTTTGTGGATACAAATGCACAGCAAGCTTAAGAAGGACACTTACTAAATTCAATTACCTAAAAGGCTCAAAAACATTTAATCTTTTCGAATGTTAACTCTTTCAGAATTTACTTGAACTGATTTGCTGAAACGTGCCAAAAAACAGTAACAATTGATATTATGTTATGTTTCTGGGTTAATCAAACAGTTAGTTATTTCATTAACATAAAGGAACTTCCTGTTTATATGTATATGTGTTTTTGAAAGAATTTGCATAGAAGGAAGTGTGAATGTTCGCACGTCAGCTAGGCCTGGGTTCAGGGTTTTGTTAAGTCGGGCAGACCCAACTAGAGCACACTTTCCTGTAATTAGCTGCTGCTTACATTTATACAATTTTACTCTGAGTGTGCAACAAATTAAAAGACGTTTCCTACTTCCGGTTGCTTAGGACTACGAGACGAGTATTTAACCTTGTTTCTATGCAAGCTTGCCTCTCAGTCCCAATGAAACTTGGCATTACGGCAACTTTTAATATTGAGTTTACTCCAAGGTAATTACCTTTGCCCAAGTACATTAAATTGATCCAATATGAACACTGTGAGTTAAGAAACTATCAACCCTTCTATCTACTCAGTAATAATCTCATTAATATATTATAAATACCCCAATCCACTTCCCACTTAAAGGTTAATAATCATTCTGGGGCAGCGAATTAAAGGAAGCGACTTCGGATGAAACTTTTTATTTACCATCCGATCAGCATCAGTCATTTTTAAATATATTTGTTCAAATTGATTTAAGGGGTGTTTCTCACAGTACTTTTCGCAGAATCCAAGCTTCCTCGGTGGAAAATGCGATTCATCGTTTTTTTGGTGCAGTTTTAAGTAATGCCCAATTTGCTTCAAACTTATTTTCTAAGCTCTATATAAGAATTTAATGAATACGTGTTTTTAACCGATTTGGTAAATTCCACCCCAAACGCGGTTAATTCGCGAAAAACGGTTGTATGAAAGTTTTTGCTTACCATCCGATCGGGCGCAAGCTCATTTTCAAAGATCATTGTTCAAATTCAGATGAGGGACACTCTTCTTTTCGAAAAATGCATTTCTCCTAGGTGGAAAATATGTTTTCCCTAATTGAAAACAAAGGGCATGGCATGAATATTAAAATTTCTTGAGTTATGAGAATCGCCCACATTTTGAATTTTAATTGACATTAACTCGTAGTTCATCAAAGGAAAGACATTAATTCTTTGTATAAATTATTAAAAATGTAATATTTGTGTAATTAAATAAATGTACTATATGTGTAGCCATGAGAGCAGTATCTAATTTGTAAGTCAATATTTGCTTATAATTTTGTCGGCAGAAATATTGTAGTACAAGTCGTCAGCATCACTTACTTTAATTGAGAAACAACATGTAACATAATAACAAGGAGGCGGGTCCCTTAGCTGCTGTGGATTCTGAGTGCTCGTAAGCTAACAGTTGGATGCTTGTACACACTTTCGTTTACAGCCATTTGTTGTTATTGCTTGCTGTTACTGCCGCAATTGTTTGCACAAATCGTTAAAACGTTAATCAAACAGTAAAGAGCGCAAATGATGCGCCTGCGGCGTCTGTGGCCGCTGCTGCTCCGCCCCCTGATGCCGCTGTTGGTGTAGCTGCCAACCACTGCGACAAACAATGCGCACACCTGAGCCGGTCGTGTTGACGTGTTGTGTGCTTTGCTGGTTAACTAAAGCCAACAGGCAAACACAGAAAACACATCGACGACGGCAAGGTTGATAACTACAACAGGACTCTGGGAAGAAATGCCAACAATATGTACCGCGGAATTTTCACATTTCATTCATTTTTTACGCGTGCACTCGAAAGTCTTGTTTGGCCATATTGACAAAGAGTCAATACAAAGCAAAAAGCATTTACAAACCGAGGGGTAAGTTTCAGTGGTAGTAGACGGTGGTGTCGTTAGAGAGTAAAAATAGTCTGATATTCAGACAGCCAAAGTCACTCAATTGATTTTTAGTAGTTCAGCTCTTTTGTTTTCACTGTTGTTCAGCTAACAAGGAAACGAGACTTTGGCTACCAGAACGAACTGGCCCAGACAACCAAAACATCCAACCCAATCCCTCATAGCAGTACCTAATGACATTGTCCGGCCGTACTTGGTTGTATATTGACGACGACCTTCAGAGCGGCCACATGGACACACAAATGCACAATGAGATACTTGGCGCACTTGACGGTCCTACTTGAATCGTATCAAGGACACCAATCGTTGTAAGCACACGCATTTTTCAAGTGCATGTACTTGCTAAATCATGTGTGTGTATGTGTTTGTGTGCTCATAAATATAAATCTTCTGTTTCCCATGATTCAATGAATAAAACGTTTAAATGCAACACAGTTCCAGACCAATGCATGCTCTCATGCTCTGCCCCCCGGATACACACTTTTATTGTCTTTTTCTTTCTGATAGCTCCGGCTAGCGGGTTGGCTTGTGTGAAAATTCATTGTTGGCCTGTTTCTAGTAAAAACTTTTCAATTCCACGAATGTCACCATTGGCTGAGCTGCCAGCCGGCTACCTTGACAAAGTGCCAGACATTACTTTGTGCTCTTAAATTTGTGGCATTAACATTAATTATTTTCAATTTCAACGGAAAATATAAATACAAATATTTTGAAACCCAAAGTGAAGAATTTTATGAATAATATAATAAAAAGAAAACCGGAAAAATGAAAAATATTGCTTAAAAATTAAATTTAAAATATATATTACAAGAGTTTTAACATCCAAGAGTCGAAACGGCTTGTCTATTACAACAGAACTATATTCTTAAAGCTCCTGCAATTCTCGTTGGCCCACTTCTTAGTAATTTTTAAGCATTAGCTGGGGGCAACCCCTCGGTGCCTGAAGGCCCAACTAACTTTTGTGTTGCTGTTAAATATAGTCGCTGTTGAAAAAAGGTGGAAAGGAAAGGACATTACAGCGCACTTGCGAGCCAATTAAAGGTCGTTTCGCTGACCTACATAAATAATGCATAGGCCTTAATCAACGGCATAATGCGTTTGCCAAATGGCTCGAGGCAACTGCCAGACAGCGGCAAAAGTACACTTGCCCACATTTTTGATGATTTCTTCGTCATGTTTCAGGATTTCAGCTCCAACAGGCAAATAAATCGACGCGGCATTAAATTGGGCAGCAGTGCTAAAGGTGAAGTAAAGCAGAAATTAAATTAGAATACGTGACTTGCGTTGTGTCCCAGTTGGTTCAACTTGGCGGCTAACGACCCGTCATTAGCTGTAATTCGTTGAAAAGGACACAACTGACAGACCAACACGTGACTTCGCCCGGCCTTTTGTGGGTTAGAAACTCATGCATCTACATTTATACATCTCATAATTCTACAAATAATTGTTCAAATCTGACAATATGTACACTTCGCTTGTGTGAATAAGTAGAGTACCCAAGGGACTTGGCTCTCTTGGAGTAGCCCTAAAGTCTTGACGTTGCTCTTAACGCTTGGCTGCTTCCACATTAAGTGGGGCAAACGTATGCGAGTGTGTGTGTGCGCGCGCATGTATGAGGGAGTAGACACTCAACCAGCACATTTGTACTTGACCCAACAAATAGCTTATGTGCTGAGCATTTGAAGAACTTTAAGAATCTGAAAGACACATTTAACTTACATTTTTTAATCTTATCATGATTATATTTGGGATCCATCTAATGAGCCCTTGAAGTAGTGCTGCCAAGCAATCGCTGACTACCTGGTTGATCTTATCAATAGTTTCCAATCGCAAATTATATACCCTTATAGCTTTGTCGGGCAATGTGTGTGTGCTTACAATACGTTTTTGACACCATTGAGTATATACATATATAAATATATATATATTTGTCTTTTATTGTATAAGCTGATATAGCTGGGATGCTTTCTTCGCTCAAACGTGTTTCGTGACAAAATTATAATTAATGATAAAATATTTTTTAATAATAATATTTGATATTTAAAACTATCGTTAGTTTTAACGGCGTATAACTATAGACAAATTGTATAGAAACTAGTGGAACTACTTTTGATTATCATCAGCACAACTGTGGAGCACTTCTTTCAGGGGTTATTCTCAAAATATTATATAAGACATTCTTGTCAATCCTCATCTCCATAACACCCTTCGGCGCAGTGCTGTGGTCCTTATCCTTCACTTTTAATTATGAGATCTTGTTTCTTGGCATCCCTTTGTTTACGCTCTGGCTGCAATTTTTGGCGATAAAAATCTAATTGCTTTCATTTTAGACTAGCGCTCAGTCATTGTGAACTGCTCGTAATCAAGGCTTCTTTTTAAGGTTAAGGGCAACGCAAATTAATTAAAAGAAATTTACGCGTCACGCACATGTTTTCGCTGCACGTGGCGAATGCGCGATTCTATTATTTTTTGTACTCATATTTTTAAGAGCGGCACATCAAACTACTGCAGCTGACATTTATTGTCCCGGCTTTATTTGTATTCGGCGTGTTTTTCGCTTTGTTATTTCTTTTAATTAGCGCGTGCGGTTTAGACACCACTAAACGCCGCTCAGCTTTAATAGCATACTTTTTTGCGCTAGTTGCAGAATTTGTATAGACCGTTTTATGCTAATGCCAGCACATTCAAATGTGAGAACAAATGAACATTAAATACAAAAGTCAGCAAAAAAAAAAATAAATAAATAACAAAGTGCCTGGAGAGTAAACGGGCGTGCACAGTTTAAATTTTTTCGTCGACAATTTTGCGGTGCCCTCCAAAATTAAATAGTATATGTGTTTGTTTGTAGAAAAAAGAAACAAAATAAATTTGGTCAGCACATGCAAATTTTTGGCGCTGCTTTCAGGGTCGCGTTGTATTGTTGTTGGGCTGAAAGCACCATAAATTGAAGCCGCGTAAACCAAAAGTTGCCAGCAACAAATCAATAAAACTGCCATCAAAAGTGCCTGCGAGCAACTAGCAAACTAGCAACACGCCGCTAGCAGTTCACCAACATGGCCATTATAAAGTTCAAATGCAGGATTTAACATGCAAAATATGCCGATAATTCAAAAAAAGTTCTTCTTTTCTTTATTTACATGTTTATATATTTTTCGCTTTCCGTTTGTTGCTTTGAAATTTTATTTGCCATAATTATGTTTGGTCTTTGCTTTTGACATGCGCCTAATTTGTGCAAATAGCTCACAAAACAGTTCATTTAACTTCAAGGGCTTGCCAATTGAGCCCAAGTGTTTTCGCAAATTGGTTCATTAGCAAAGAGAAGAATATTTTTTACGGTGCAATTAGCCGTGCCCTTAAAATGGACAGTTTGTTTCATTTAGCAGCTCGCTAACACATTTTACCAAAGTTATTTTTCACTGTTGATTCCAATATGCTGCAAAAGTGGCCAATCTGCCACCCGAACGCATGCACACTCACGGCTGACTGCCATCGAAACACACAGGAGCAATTAAAACTCGCAAAACGTTCCCAAAGCAACCAACGAGTGTCAAGTTAATTCGCATAAAACCAGCTTCATAATTGCGCCCTAATTGCCATTCATCAGAGCCAACCAAAACAAAAACAAAAACCAAAACAACAATTAACAAAAAACCAAAAACATGTAAAGTTAATTGACAGCTCTTTAACCCTACATATCCATGCAAATCTGTACCTACTGTGACAGGCAGTGCGGACTTGCTTATGATTTCATAGAATTATCTCTAAACGTAGCACGCAATCAAATTACGCATACACCGCGTTGTCCTATCAAAATGCACTTGACGCTTAAAATAGCAGCATACTTATTGAACGGCTGCAAGGGCAGTGGGGTAGGTGGTACTAATAAATGTCCATCAGAAGAGTCAACCAAATGGCAGGGCCACTTACCTATAAATAATTCCAGTGCGAGCTCATTGTTGATGGACAGCGAATGGCGAAGTTCAATGTTACGGCCCAAACAGCACACATGCGAGTAAGTGTGTATTTTTGTGTTTATATGTATGTGCTTACTTTACACATATGTGTGGGCGCGCGTGTGTGTGTGCGCCATTAGCTCCATCAGCAATATTCTATAGGCAGAACCCTCGGCAACAATGTGCCATTGTCACGAAGCCCTCGAACTGCTGTAGCTTTCGGGCTTAAAGATTTTTCGTTGAAAGTTTTCGTTCATGAAATGTTCATTATTAGCTGTGATTAAATTTGACATTTGACAGGCCGCGCGGTACTTATGGCAGACACGTAACCTGAATATCGAACAACGCCCAAAACAAAATAATTGCAGTAGCGAGCACAAACTTACAATATGTTTATGCCAAATATATAATTGACAATATA
The DNA here is from genome assembly GCA_037075305.1 of Drosophila kanekoi. Lineage (NCBI taxonomy): Eukaryota > Metazoa > Arthropoda > Insecta > Diptera > Drosophilidae > Drosophila > Drosophila kanekoi. The sequence goes on along the minus strand of JBAMCE010000093.1, from coordinate 83,164 downwards.
ATATAAAGTATTATAAAATAATGTAAAATAAATAAAAACATGTAAGAGGTTCTAGACGGAAACTCCCGACTAAGGAATACCCTGAACCCTCTTAAAGATAAATTAATATATATATTATTGTACCATAAGATATTTGTGTGTTCTCAAAAAGTTAATTGCATTTAAATTGTGGCTTAAATTGCTGTGCAATATAAGTTGGGTTATTGTTATTATATTATCACTTGATTTATATCTTTGTGCGGGTAGCGGGAGGGGGCGGCAGGTATATAATTAAATATACTTGATAAATATATATTATTCTAGAAGCTACATATCAAGTTTGGTGACTCTAGCTCTTAATATTCACCCAATTTGCTCAAAAAACAGGATATCGACATCGATTTTTATTTCGTGCCTGTAAAAGGAGTAAGTTATCGATTATCGGAAACAAACATGATCTGCCTGGGCACTAGAAGGACCTATCGCTAAATTTCAAGTGTCTAGCTCTTATAGTTTCTGATATCCTTGCGTTCATAAATACGAACAGACGGACGGACAGACAGACAGACGGACACGGCTAGATCGACTCGGCTATTAATGCTGATCAAGAATATATATACTTTATTGGGTCGGAGATCCTTCCATCTGCCTGTTACATACATTTGCACAAATACATTATACCCTTATTACCCATTTTCAATGGATTCAGGATTCAGGATCATATCGACTTAAATACGTTGAAAGCAATATTGAAGAGCTCCTAGCACATTTACTTTTAATTTTTTATCATGCACCCTTCCTTCAAGCATATACATTTTACCATGAATTTCGCAAATCAGTTAATGAGCAACAACTATGCCAAAATATAGATAAGGGCAATCGTATCATCCAGCCTCATCATATTTTGTAAGCCTATTTTTAAGGTAACATAAAATGTACAATAATTAAAACATGTTTTGTTATTAATGGATACATTTTCATCGGTATTAATTTAAATTTTGTTATATATATATATATAAATATATTTGCTTAACAAAAGGGAAAATTCTAGCGAACTACAGTAACTGCAATAATGACACTAACACGAGTTAAATACTTATATATAGTAAGACTTTAGTCAAATATGTCTTAATTTTTGTATGGCTATTTAGACACTTATTTTACCGAATTTCTAATATCGAATAAAGTGAAACACAGTGGGGTATACCCAATTGAGCAATTCTTGGTGTAATTCACCAGCTATATTTCTGCCTTTTCGAAATGAATACTGGTCCCAAGCAGTGGCAAAACTAAAGGGATGTAATTTGCACGTACCAAGCCGTACGAAGTTGCATTACGTTGCCCTAGTGATTAAGCTGATGCAAAGGTATTTACTTTTTGCTAGTATCACGGAGCAAGCGATAATTAAGTAAAGCGCATAAGCCGGACAAAAAATAAAACTGAGAAGAAATCTGGCGGGTGCTTTAAATTTAAAAAATTAACAATTTAATTGGCAAGTTTTTGAATGCCTATCAAACTTATCGTAAACGTGCACAACATTAAAATCGGTTTGGATATGCGTACATTATGGTAACATATATAAGCTAAGCCATAAAAAAAGATTTTAACAGAAAAGCTTGGATCAAACATTTAAAAATAAAATATTTCATAATTTTTTATTTATATTTTACTTGGTTTTGTATGGCTTTTCTGAACTTTGTTTCTAGAGAGGCAGCAGCAACTCACTTTAAACAGAAAATCTGTTGTAGACTCTTACGACGACATACTAAATTTAATTCCAGCCTTTGGTCAAAAACACAAGAAATCTGTTTATTTATAATTTAAAATTCTAAAATGAATATGCATTATTTGGATTCTTGCGATCTATTAGATCTGAGCATTCTCATTTTCCTTAAACTTAAGTCTCAAGAATATGTTCCTGTTCTTAAGTTGAACAAATTTTAAACACATTTTTTACCTTTGCGCTTTTAGTAAATACTAAGCATGCATGCTAAAACCACTTTAGGCGATTTTGGTTGTCCAGGAAACAAACTAAAATTTCTATTTCTATTATCTATATATCTGTATTTCCAAACAAATGCCATGCTCATTGCTTGGCTGGCTCGAAGGCAGCGCTTGAAATAAATAAAACAAATTGTTCTGTTCTTAAACCAATATTTTTCGCATTTACTCCACTTGTCTTCTTCAGGGCAATTTTAAAGAGTTCGTGACCTTATACGGGCAACTACGAATAGATATGGCGCCATAATCAAACATTATTGTTACCTAAAGTTTAAGCGTTGAATGTTCCATTCTGTAATTGAACTATTAACTTCCCTCATAGGCAGACAGGGCTCAATTCGAAGTAAATAGTAACATATACACAGATGCGCAACAAAAATAAATATCTATACTTATATTTCTCTTCGTTATTGTAGCGCTTACATCATTTGTCAGTTCGCGTGCCAGTTTATTTAATTTTTTCGTCACCAGCCCCCCTTAACGTGATTAGCATGCAATACGCCTGCTTTTGGGAGCCATGGCTTCGAGGAACAGCACACGATACTGATACAATCAATGATCTTTTGAGCATTACATTTGCGGGGGCCGGGCATGACTATGAATTTGATCTGTGTGTGCTTTATTACACACATCGTGCAACAGCAGTAAACTGATTTCTGCCGAAGCAGCAGTTAGCCAATGAAATCGAACAAATATTTATTTATAAGCCCAATCATCGGTTTCCTTGGCAGAATGCCTGACTGCCAGCCTGGCTGTCACTCACATTGCTGAGACAGGGCAAGGGCAGGGCTGCAATAGTTGCCAGACCACTGTCGTAATTGAAAACGATTTCCTTGAAAATGCAAGGGCAGCAGCCAGTTGGATGACTGGCTGCAATGCAACGGCGCCAACATATTGAAATCCATTGACATTGACTCTGGATCTGTATCTGGCTCTGACTCTAACTCTGACTCTGACTATCGCTGTCTGTGACCGCACACCGTTTATCTGATTGCAGAATGCGGCACTATTTAGGTGTTGTATGGCAAGAGATGCGGCATGTAATTTGCTTATTTGCCTGCTTTGCCACATTTGCCGCCAAATGTTTGGACTAATTGACACAAATGAAACAAAGTACAAAGCATAGCAATTGCCACATCAGGACAAATTGTGTTGGCGAAATTGATGATGGATGGCCAAGTCAAAAGTGGCTGTCACGCACATTAATGTGCAGACACTGATTTCGCAACTTCCTGCATTCCCAACTAAAATATGCAAAGTCATTCGTGGTGCCAAAAAGTGGTGCATGCTTTGCTGCCGCGCTGACGCAACGCTAGCAAAGTCGACAACTGGTGATGGCATTGGGAATTGCAGCTACCAATGTCAAAGCCATGTTATTGTCCGCATTTCAAAAATTCGAATTTCTATTGGTTTAGCTCGCCTCTGTGAGGCTGACCTGGCAACCGCCAGAGGAGCTCCTTACAGCAGTTGCCGCATTTTCATACATATGCATGTATGTGTGTGGGTGTGGGTGTGTGTGGGCGTACTGCGGCTGCTGAATTTGCAATTTTAAAACGAACCAGCCCACCATGCAAACCAACAGGGAAAGCACGAACAACTTGTGAATAGAGCCCAAAAAAGTTCGTTAAAGTTTTATATGGCTAAGTGCCAAAGGCTTCTACCTTTCGTTAGCTAGTGCAACTGTTATTGTTGTTTTTATACCCTGAACCCATGCGAGAGGGCAAAAAGGGTATACAACTTTATGTATGTGAGCAATGAAGCATGTTCAAACATAACAATTTTTTTCTAAAGCTCTTCTCTCATTTTCATTTTAAGAAACAAGTTTTAAAGCAGTTCTCAAATGTTTTATAAACTAGGTACACCAAAATTTATGTTTTGCTTCTCATATAGTATCAACAAATTATCAATATATCGCATTTTGCTACGTCGCCGCATTGTCCACAGAACTAAACATCATCAACTAACCTGAGGCTTTGGTATATACACATATTTGGCTGACATATTTGAATTCAAGAATATATTGCCAATGGCGTGAGATAAATGGAAAAGGATACACAGCCGAAACGTAAGGTTTGGAAAGGCAGCTTGAAGCTAGAGTGAAGAATATCCCTTAGTCGGGCATTCCCGACTATAATACGCTTATTTGTTCTATAGCTGTTCTTATTACTGCAACTGTGCGGAAAGCACTTTGAAGCCAGCATTTCTAGATTTTGGTTTGCTAAATATATCGGGCTTACAAGCATTGTCAATGAAACCTTATAGCAAATAAGTAGACCGAACTAAAAAGACCCTTTGAGCTAAAATGAAGCGAAACGAATTTCTGATGTTCATTTATAAACTTAATCCTGCTTTGCGATTAAAGTTGTTTTACATGTACAAAAAAAAATTGGAAAATAAGCAATAAAACATTATAATTTGCACATATATTCGGCGCGTTATTGTTTCCTTAGAATATGAAAATCTATATTTATGTATCTCGTTCCTCTCCTCCCTTCAAGAAGAAACTTCTTAACTATTTGAAGCTAATAACACTTCAGAGTTCAACGCTCGTGTTTGCTTAGTAAGTTATCAGCCCTTTCAATATTATGCTATATCAACAAAAAGAAGAAACAAATAAGTTTTATCATTTAGATTTATTGTCGTGCTAATGACCTTGGGGCACTTTGCATTTGAAATGGTTACCATATGAATTTATACGAATTAGATCAAAGGAATAGTAAAATCTCTTGCCGTTAATTGACTGTCAAAGCGACGATAGCTGTCGGATAGCGACATCCACCGGTGGCACACCTCACGCATCACGCAGAGGGCACCTGCATTGTCATAATTTAAAAGCTGATGCAAAAATTGGTAAGGAAATTTCTTATTATACGGGTATTGTGTAGCTGGAAGCAGCATGGGGAATAGTTATCAAACCATAAATGCGCGGCTTTTCAGCTCGGAATTGAAATAAATAACCTCCTTTACCAATGTGACATTCACAAAGCCAATTTGATAGCTTTTTGCATGGCTGAAATTTGATTAAATGAGTGGCAAGCGGCAGGCTGGCAGACTTGGCAAATGTGGCCATCAATTTAAATCAGTTCCTTAAATACAATAAATAAGGGTCGAATGCGCATTCTTAGCAGGCTCTCTCATATAAGGGTTATATTAGCCAGGCATTTTTAACAATTCACCGTAATGGCTGGCATTCATTTTGGCCAAGGTGCATGCCAACTGAATATCTGCTCCTGCTGCTACTCTTGCTGCTCCTGCTGCTGTCTTTTCTGCTGTTACTGCTGCTGCTGTTGCTGGTTTGCGTCATTTAATCAGGCAAAGTGATTTTGGTTCACACACACACGCCAAAACTTATCATGTTACATTTGTATGTCGCTGCGGATATGTATGTGCCACGTAGCAGACAGGAAACAGGCACAGTACCAGCTGATGTTGAGCCCGCTTAACCTTACGCAACGACCCAGCTGTAAATTTACGGCCATCATGCTAAGTTCCTGCCATCTCCGGCACAAGACGTGTGCGTGCCTCCGTCGCGGCCATCTTTTGCTCAGTAGGCAGTCCAAATTTATTACCATTTTCCAGTTGTAATGTTTCAATATCTCGTTTTGTGTATGTAACCGTATGTGTGTTTGTGTATCTGTGTGCCTTGCGTGCCCATTAGCGCCATTTTAGAAACGACTTGACTAGATATATAAATACTATTATTAGTCGAATGGTGCTCTATGGGCTGCTCGTTTCTTGAAGCTCAACGGTTACGTGATGTATGCGGCATTTGTCATACATTTGTTGGGCTCAAGCCGGAGACAGAGTGAATAAATATGACCCGCTAACCTTTAACGCCCGCATTTTGGCCAAATAGCACCCTATAATCAACTTACAACGACTACAGCTTTGACTAATTGTAATTCGAAGCTCTGACCCCTTGGCATCTAACTAATTGGCGCGTGCAGAGTCTTTAATGACGTGCTTGAAGCTCTTGGTGCACAAGCGACTGCCTCAGCAACCGAATGGGTTCTCTAGCAGCACACGAGTCTTACATTTGGCAAATTTAAATTTTCATGCGAAGCAACTGAACAGCAGTTCCATTAGGTTAACCCACATACACCACACCCAACCATCGAACGAACAGCTCAGCTGCACACTGTGCTGCCGAGTCAAGATTCTATATCGTTGTGCATTTATGCTAAGTCGAGTGTACTCGTACTTAAGTTGAAATTTTCTTGTGCGTCATTACCATAAATTTTAAAACTCTGCATTCGACATGTATTATATAATGTGCAGAGAACTACATACTACCTATATAATGTTTATTTTGCACACTAAATCAATATATTTATCAAAAGCACACAGATACTGCGTGAGATTAACATAATCATTTTGCAATTATGTTAAATATGGAGAGCTATGAGGCAGTGCGGTTTTTTTTACAATAACTTTTACAGCTGTACTGAAAATATTAATTTGACTGGTTAATAAAAAAAATACGTCGAATGTCTGTAATTAAAATTGTTTGTAAAATAATTAATAAATGGAAATATAATACATGCTTTTTTATGAAAGTTTATTTGGAAGTTAATACGGTCATTAAATTAAATACAAATTTAATTTAATTGTAAACATTGAACTAAGAAATACTCTGTCTGGCTTGCGGAAGCGACAAAATACAAGAAGCATTGTCTTTGAATTTCATAAGCAAGCATTGAACAGCAAAAGCAATCGTTATTGCATAAGTATGTGATTAAGTTTGTGCTTGTGCTACTGTTGGGTATGAAGCATTCCGTCTTAAAGACAATATTACTAGGAATTATAAAGATATATATGTTTATATATTCCGCTTCATTTATATATATTTATATATATAGGAAATCAATAAGACACTTATTATACCCTTGCAGAGGGTATTATAATTTTGTCGTGAAATGTGTAACGCATAGAAGGAGACATCTCTGACCCCATAAAGTATATATATTCTTGATCAGCATCAACAGCCGCGTCGATATAGCCATGTCCGTCTGTCCGGCTGTCTGTTTCTATGCGAACTAGTCTCTCAGTTTTAAAGCTATCTTAATGAAACTTTGCAGAAGTCCATTTTTCTGTTGCACGCAGCACATATGTCAAAACCAGCTGGATCGGACACCATATCATATAGCTGCCATAGGAACGATCGGTCGAAAATTAATTTTTTGTATGAAAAACATTTTTTTTCAAGATATCTTGATCAAACTCGGCATTTCAAGATTTCACTATGCTCCCTTCATTCGATCGGTCGAAAACTAGGTTTATGATTAAAAGCCTTTTTTTTATCAAGATACCTTCACCAAACTCGACATTAACCATTTTCTCGTCATTAAAAGGTTGCAAGGGTATTAGATCTTCGGCGTGCCGAAGGTAGCCTTTCTTCCTCGTTTTTTTCTTAATTTGTACATTTGAACAGCTTTATTAATTATTTTTCCACCTATTATTTGGGTAGACGGTTAGCAAAATAAGTGGAAAAAAAAAATAGCCAAAAAGTAAAATTCAACATACAATATTAAATTCAATTTTATAATTTGGGTTTTCCATAGAAAACATTTCAACCAATGAATGAAATGTATTGAAGCCAAATGTAATCCGTTCATCAATCGCAAAACCATATTGGATTTAACGAAAAACTCGAAAAAAAAACACAAAAAATATACAAATACCTGGCGAGTTTTTTTTCATTTGTACATAATTAAAACCAGTAAGCGGTTCTAGTCGAGAGCTCCCGACTAGGGTATACCCTGAAACCACTTCATCCAACACCTAATGCAGATAAAAGTATATACTATTCTAAAAGCTACATGTCAAGTAAGGTGACTCTAGATCTTATTATTTACTAAAATTGCCCAAAAAAGAGATGAAAAGAGATGGACCGACAGATGGTCATGGCTAGATTAACTCGGCTGTTGATGCTGATCAAGAATACATATACTTTATAGGGTTGGAGATACTTCCTTCTGCCTGTTACATACATTTGCGCAACAACGTATTACCTGTTTTACCCATTTTCAGTGGGTTTAGGGTATAAAAAATAACCAAACAACTAAGTGATATACCCTGTTACCAATGAAATTGGGTTAAGATTAACAAGAGAAATATACTTTATCTGTGTATAAAAGAACCTTCACAACGAATTGGGTCTCACTTATGGAAATGGAGGCAGATGTGGAACAAATAATTTACTCATTCTGCGAGAATGTAAATTTTAAAGATTTTGTAGTTTCCGAGGTGATAAAGACGGACAGAGGGACAGACTGACCAGCAGATGGACAATGCTGGATAGTCTATACGTTACATATTCTATATTCAATAATATATATCTCTCCAATCAGAGTTAGTTCGTAATAATTGAAATCATTCAAGCAAATGAATATACATAATATTAGGTATATTCCAAACGTTCAATGTTGTATATTTAAAATTATATATCTTTCCATGTAAAAATTTCTATAAAGTTAGCTCTGCCTCATAATAAATGAAATCGAATGGGTAAGCTGTGTATACATACCTAACGTTGCTAAGTAGTTGCCATTTAGCATTGTTTAATGTTAATGCAGATTATGATAATGAGAATCACAGTTGACGGCTTTGTATTTATAAAGTGTGCGCATACATATGACACCTGCAATAGCAGTTCAATATTAATTGATTGATCAGACTAATAAAGCCACCAGCTTTTGCTTAACGAAATTGCAGAAAATGGGGAAACGTCATATCCCTGAGCAGCCACACCGAACACATACCGACTGTGCCGTGCCTCATGCCAGATGTCGGGAATGCAAATGTCACCGCAGCAGCTGCTCCGCACATTTCATATTATACGGCATATTGTCATTTGATATCGATTAATGAAATTTTCATTAATTTAACTTTTTCCTGGCCAAAAATAAAACACAGATACCTACGACTGCCTCAGTTGGCGGTTCATTAGTGGCATCTGACTGAGTATTTGTCTTTCTCCATTTATTCAAATATTTGCAATATTGGATTTTATTGTACGCGCCCACAACATGAGCAAGAATTAAAGTTTTCAAGGGTCTGCAATTTATTTAAACATATTGTTTGTCGCTTATATGAATTCTTCTCAAAACTTGGGCCTAGCTATACAAATATAATATTATAAGTTAAGCAGATTATTTGTTTTCGTCGATTTTTGGGGCGTTATGTTAGTAGTTTAAGGGGAGCTGGCAATCCGCCAATGGCTGGCCTCAACCTTGCTCAAGCTATCGACCTTGCCGTTCGTCCTAGTCACGTTAATGATACTGTTACTGCTACTGCCATGGTTTAATCCCCGCCGCCGCACACTTGAGCACGTTTGCCCAGGCGTGGCTTGAACGGCACCGATTTCTTCATCATGCGCGACACAAACTGCCCGCCAGTTGCCTCCTCGCTGGCCGCACGGCTCTCCAATAGTTGCTGAAAGTCAATACTGCGTCCAAGGCGTGGCGTCCGCACGCGATACGTAGGTTCGCTACTGCTTTGCACTGCAGGAACAAAAAGCAAGAAGATGATGAATACAATTTACAAAAAAAAAAAAATAGTAGACATTCTCTTACGAAATCAACTAAAACAACAATTAGTTCAGTTATAATAAAAATGTAAGATACTTACAAAGAAAACTTTTCAATAAATGTGGAAATAAAAATCCATAAAAAAAAGTACAAAATATTCCAAGAGCTCCAAGTCGGAATGCCCTGGGATTCGTAGAAAAGTCGAATCTTGCACATGCACTTAATAAACTTTTAAACCAAAGAAAAGTTCTCGTTAAAGAATTAATTTTCGAGGAATCCCTAGCAGAGTATATTTAAAATGCTTTCATAGCTTGTTGTCATAAGGACACATTGCTCATACGCAGGGTGCGCCCAATACTCACGCTGACGAAGCTTTTGCAGCAGCAGGTAGTAGGCCAACGGCGGCATGTTATCCAGGTCAAATTCCTGCGTCTGGGCTGGCGGCGCTGCCCCGTTCGCCTTTTGCCCCAAATTGTTCTCCTCCAGCTCGTCAATGATGTCGTTTAGCTCTTTGTATTCACCCATTGCGCGCTTGTGGCGTGCTTCCGCCGCAGATGCGGCTCTGGCAGAGCCGACGCTGATGCCGCTGATGCGATTTGGTAAATCCAGTTTGTTTGTGCCCTGCGCAAATGAAGTGCCACAAAGCGGCATGAGAAACATAACACCAAAGAAAACAACAAAAATATTTGAAATATTTGATTTGAGCCCTTTTCGCCTGCGGCATCAAGGCTTTCAATATCGTTCCTGGCGCCTTCAAACTGTCGACACGTGTAACGTTATTTTTATGCTGCCTATTTATGCGCATACGTGAGCTCTCGGTGGGTGTGTGAGTATGCGTGTGAGTGGGTGTTATGTGTGAGTCAAGCACTTTATTGTTTCAATTTACAGCATGACAGGCAGCGTGTGCCGCTTGATTAGACAACTCAATGTGAATTGAAATGCCAACACCTTAAATCGGCTTATAAATTGTATCTTGGCTACAAACTCAAACGCAATAATACAGCTGTATACGCATGCTGAGAGACGAGTAAATTAAATAAAGTAAAATTAAAGTAAGTCAACAATTTAATATTTTGGCAAACAAGAAAAGGCAAAGTCAAATAAAGAAGAATTTTAATTAATCTAAGCAGACTCTCATAAAGAAAGTTTCTAATACACGTAGAATACCCTAACCGACAAAAACGGAACATTCCCAGTTTGGCACGTCTTCAATGCGCGATTTCTTATTACTGTCTGATGCGGGTATACACAGGTCTCAATTCTCTTGCTTACATAGACAAAAAAAAAGAGTTCACAACACCAATATACTCTTGTCACCTCACGAATGAGTAAAAAGTTCTCACGTAGTGCTACGGATTGTGCAATAACTGATTAGCACATGTGACAAGTATTTGTAGAAGAAAAGTAATGAATTTTTTCCAAAAACATAAATATAAACACAAATAAGAAGTCGCGAGTACTCGAATAGGAGGTAGCACCCTTTACAATCATTCAAGCTTTCTTCAATACATGAATATACAATTACACAATACTCGCCCACCTTAGGCAGAGGCTTCTCCTTCCCACATTATTTGATATGTATTCGTTAATGGCTTCGAAGTGTACAGTCTGGCCCTTAAGACATTTTTTTGGTCTCTGATATGGCACAGTGTGTGATATGAACACGCGAGGGTCTGCCATTTCAATTATTGGAAAATCTGCTAGAGTTATGTTGAATAAGATCGTTTTTTGATGTAGTGTGAGGACATATCGTCGAAAAATATTTCTAGTCTCAAACGGTTATAGTTCCCGAGTTTTACTCACTCATGCAAACGGACATGTTCAAGATCGTCTTATGGGTTCAGATGTGCTCTGTCTGTTGCATAAATCCAAAGTAAGTCATTAAGCCATATTGAACCATTTTCAATGGTGTCATGAAATAAAAAAAGGTACTTTCAATTTTGGTTAGTGGTTGTTCCGTTGTTAAAACAAATAAATTATAAGAGTTGGTACCGCAGCACTTTACAACTAGCTAAAGTAATTTTAAAAGGAAATTAAAAGATGGGTAAGCCGAATTTAGATGGCATTGGTGAATAATTAGCGATCCGAAAAGTGGCAATGACAGTCGGAAATTGCTTCGAGATGCAGCCGCCAATACCCAAAAACTAAAAGCAGCCGCAAACGAAATCGACCGCTGCAAGAGATTTTGCAAAAGTTTTTGCGCACAGTGTGCAGTACTATGGCAATTGTATGACTTATAGTTTGGCAGCCTTGTTAGGATGCTTTGGATCTTTACTGTAGCAAATAAAACTAATTAAGTGGTACTTGGAAAGCTCCGTTATCTAACCTTTTTACAACTTAGCTGCTTACTCACCTGCAAAGCTTTGGCTTGGCTGGAATAGACCAGGTAACAGGATGCTGCGATTAGCAGCAATGTGCAATTACTTAGTCTATACATAACTGGCAGGCTACTGGCTGCTGACAACGCGAGCTGGGCCAACTCAGGCGTAAAGCGTTGCGTTTTTTAGGGGCGCCGCAAACGACACACGACACGGCACTGGACACTAGTTCCTTGAGTTGAGCTTGGGTCTAATACGCACCGTGTTACGGCCTCTGGACAACTGATGCTACCACCATGAAGCGCAGGAATTTTTATAGCCAAACGCCTCAAGCCTTTTGTAGGCATAATAATGCCATTGAATGACAGCCACTAAATGATTTGTTATGTACCCCTAATGCCGACTCAAAGGCGAAAGCCACTCCCCGCTGGTTGGCCGTAAACAAGCGGAATCCCAAAGCCAAAACGGAAGTGCTAACAATTTGTCCCGCACAATTGTTCAGCAGCAGCCACACAGTGGCCGAAACCTAAATAATTCAGCAGACAAAAGTCGACAAACTCAGGCCCGGTATCTTCTTATTATGAAGCTAAAGGTGGCAATGTTTCCCTAATTTCAACACTACGCATTTGAGCTGAAAGGGGTTGCTCCGAATGCGTTAACGAAATTAAAATACAGTTTAATATATAGACCCGATCAGGTGGCTGTAGGTAAGAATATATGCTAGATATATGACAGACGAAGACTCATGAATTGCAATAATTTGTAGTTGAAAGCATTTAGAAGTTTTGATAAGCTTCATCAAATTTCAATTTAGTTAAAATGCCGATTGGGCCACACTAACATATTGAAAGCTTTCGCTACAGGTTTACTTGGAAACTTTGTCTTAAGGCAATAAGTAAATTTAGTTAGTTATAATTAAAATTATCAGGAATTTTACTAAATTGTTTATCTAGATCAAACCATTATGTGACTATCATTCGTTTTTTAAAAATGAGAATAATTAATTTACATGGTTGGAAAGCCTATTGGCTTATTTGTATTATTATTTTCTTAATTATTTTTGGCCTAGGTTTGATAATCGAAACATTGTTAAGGATGATTTATTGGGCGAAGCAAAACTTAGTGATATTCCGTAAGCGATTATATTATCGCATTTTGTGTTCCTAAAGTTTTCCCTATCAGCTAGTGAATTTTCGACATGAGTTCCTGATAAATTGTACATCCTTTGTAGGAAGCGACGTGACCCTGAAGCCAGTTAGCACATTTTGCTGATAATTCTTTGACTTCCGAATAAGTATTAATTGGATGTGTTGAAGAGCATTTTACATATCAGTTTTGCACTTTGAAAATATGTGAAAAATGAAATCACATACACACAGGGTGTTAAAAGAAGCTGAAAACTACCTCAACGAGAAAAATCTTTTGCTTGAAAATGTTATAAAAATCTATCTTAATATTAAGCTAAAAGATATCTAAGATATGTGCCCTCAAAGATTAAGTAAAGGCTTGATACTGCTGATATACTAGAGCCTGAAAGTTAGAGCTGCAAAATATACAATCAATTTTCAGACTATAATTAACTATAATTTTTTATTTTTGAAAAATAAAATAAAATGTTGGTTTAAAAATTGGAATAAGATAAATCTCAATGGTATATTTATACCTTATAAAAGTTGTTAACAATTTTCGAAGCACTGTGCACTGCCCAGCAGGTGGCCAAATCGACGGCATCCTTATTTGCTGTTCTATGCAAATCAAAGTGCGTAAAAAACCAACAGCCCCCAACAACAACAACGGCAACAGCAATGGCGATGCCAATCGATCAATCCTATTTAATGGTGACAGTTGTCGTCACAACGTGTCTAAGCGGGGGATTGGCGCTTGTTTGCCGTTGCCAGTTGGCTGGAAAGGATTGGAATGCTCGATGCCATTTATTTCTGAGCCGCATTAACTTTAATTTGTTGGGTAAACAGCTGCGCACCTGTCCGACTGGCAGTTTAAGTCCTGGCCAGAACAAACGTTGTTGTGATCTGAGTGTCAGCTGACAACTGCCCGTCTCAATGGGATGCCAATTATTTATATCAATGGGCAAATCAATTGCTGAACACAGAAATCTTAACACGTAGACACAACAGCATTGAGTGGGCATTAGCTAAAATCTGGTTTCTTGTGGACCATAGCACATACATGATGAAAATCCTCTCAATTACACATTGTCAATTCATTAGTAAAGACTGGGCGCAGTTCGGCCTTGTTCGGGTTATATATGTAAGCCGAACCCATTGAAATTGGCAAAATATAAATAATCTTTTTGTAGAACATTATGTGTCTGTATGCATCTCTGAACTATATGTATATATATATATATGAATATGTATACTGGGAGTAAACATTCTTAATCAGGATGACGAACGGAGTCGATCTACTCATGAACGTCTGTTGGTCTGTCATGCTTAAACACGTTATCAGTCAAAATAAGTAAATGTTGCCTTATATATATTTGGTAATATTATAATCAATTATCACATTGAACCCTGTAACAAAAGATAAAATAGAAGTATCGAGTTTGAGCCTGAGAGTCAATGTAAAATGTGTGCATTCGCTGTTGTTTCTTGGATAACTGCAAAATAATTATAAGATTATGTTCATTCACTTCGTTTAATATATTCAGAATTAAAAGAACTCATATTAAATTCATCCATAATTCTTGTGCTGTATGCTGTATTCCCGCAGCCAAATGTCCCAAAAAAGTTGGGACATGAAGCAGTTAATATCCTTCACCCCATAAGTCGGACAACCCATGAATCTGTTCTTTGTAATCCTCTCAGCAGCAAAAAACAAAGACGAGATTAAGAATTTAAAAATTCTGATCGGACAATGCGTTCATATTGAGGAAGCATGGAAAAAGGAAGATGTTATACAGTGTCGGCGCTGCCAGCAATTTGATCACACAGTTAATTTCTGTCGCCAAACACACCTCTGCATTACCTGTGGTGATAAACACCGATCCGAGGATTGCATTAGACCATCTACGGCGAAGCCCACATGCGCAAACTGCGGGCTAGTCCACCCGGCTAACTACAAAGGTTGCGCAGGGTACCAAAATAATGAATCATTAATGAATAGAACTAACAGCAGATAATGTAGGAAAACTCTGCAAATCGCCCAAAGACGATCACCTATCAAAAACGGCGTTACATAGACAGGGTTAATTCCCAAACTTCGTTAATCCTCCCATTAGGAGAACCTTTTCGTATGCAGATGTCCCTAAAGGTAATCAAAGCTTACCCGAGAAGCAGCACTTCCTGCAGGGAAGGCCACAGGTACAACACAAACATCCACCAACGCATGATGCATATCAACGTCAGCATATCGATGTTCAGACTAGCCCTATAGAGTTTTATATGCAGGATACTCCATGCGTTTCCAATAGTGCGTTAAATGAGATCATTAAAGGATTAATGGAAATGCAAAAACAAATGCTTACCATGCAAACTCAAATTTGGGATTTGCTCAACGCGCGTAATAAACAATGAACTCTCTTAAGGTAATGCTTTGGAACATCAATGGCATTTTCGCAAAATGAGCGAAGTAGAATGTGTCGCGCAAAGCAACTGAATTGATATTATACTTATCAGCGAAACCCGACTTCTTGGGAACTCGACTCCCAAACTCCACGGATATTGCTCATATCCTGCCAATCATCCTACCGACACTCATGGTAAATGTGGTGCTGCCATCCTTATTAAAAACAACATACAGCATTTTCCTACCCGTCCAGTGTGGAGACTTTGCAGACTTGTTAAGTCATCTAGACCGTATGTTCTTTGAAGGCGGTGATTGGATCGCCAAGCACAGGCTCTGGGGAGACCAGCGGTGCGACCAAAGAGGCAAGGAGCTTGCGACATTTGTCCTATCCTCAAATGTGGATGTGTTAGCTACTAACTGTCCCACGAGATACCCATGCAGAGATAAAAACAACCCAAGCTGTCTGGACTTCGCTATCTACAAAAACACCTCTCAATGGAAGCTCCACATAGACAGGCGCTTTGAGTTCGGATCATCTCCCATTAATTGTCGCACTCAACTCCGCTGCAACATACTTTTCTCCTGCAGAGAGGCTCATCGGTCGCTACACAAATTTACAAGAATTTAAGAGATGGTGTCGGTCAGACGACGATCAGGCTAACACATTCGCTACTAACCTCGCCGACCGCTTCAAACCCCATGAAATGGCCCCGCCAAACGACCATGAGGTCTCTGCTTTCCGCTCCGCTTCAGTTGGACCTCCCCATCTCAGCATTTACCTTTGCGGAAGTCTCTAATATGATAAAGAACCTCAATTTCAAAAAGCTCCGGGACACGACTTGGTCTGCAACAGAACATTGAAAGCTCTTTCTAAGAGCGCGATGGTCTTCGACGCGATTTTAAGAGTGCAATACTTCCCGTCTTCATGGAAGTTTGCCATTGTTTCGATGATCCCCAAGCCTGGACCCTTCTGATAGTGACCCTGCCTCCTATCGGCCGATAAGTCTCCTGCCTTTGATCTCGAAGGATTGGGAGCGACTGCTCGCCTCTAGGATAATGGTTGTCGTAGAATCCCGTGGACTCATCCCTGACCAGCAATTTGGATTCCGCGCGGGCCACAGCACTGCCGATCAATTACATCGGGTTACAAACCACATTCTTAACGCGTTTGATTCAGAAGAATAATGCAATGCAGTCTTCATTGCCATAGAGCAGGCCTTTGACCGGCTGGCCAAAATAAAATCTTGTCTACCCTCACCCTACTTCGAACTCATGAAATCCTATCTGCAGGGTCGATCATTCAAAGTTAAAGCGCGAACGGGACTATTACGCATCCATCCAGTTATGGCAGGTGTACCGCAAGGAAATTCTCGACCCTATCCTGTTTTAACTATTTACAGCAGACATACCGGACCCTAACGCGGACGAACTGGGCGTTGATCCAAACAAAATGACTGCTACCTTCGCTAATGACGTCGGAATCTTTTTTAGCTCACCCTGCGAGTACCTAGCTGCAGACGGTATCCAAATGTACCTTCTCCTTCTAGACAACTGGGCTAAATGGTGGAATATTAAAATAAACAACTCCAAATGCGACTAACTTTCAGACTCCACATCATGTCAGTGATTAAAAAATCGCCAGCCTATAGTGGCCTCTAGTCGGCGTTCCACCGAAATGTCTTATTTTTGTTTCTAAGCGGGCCCGTCACTTCTCATCAGATCATGTAAAAGCCTTTATAAGGCAAAAATTCAACCCCCAGGTATAATGGTGAAGTTAAGTTAGTTTAAGTTCGCTTATGAAAGGGATTTTGCGTCCTTTAAAATAAGTCTTCCGCCAGAAATCTTACTGATATTTGTTG
This sequence comes from Drosophila kanekoi, assembly GCA_037075305.1. NCBI lineage: Eukaryota > Metazoa > Arthropoda > Insecta > Diptera > Drosophilidae > Drosophila > Drosophila kanekoi. The sequence goes on along the minus strand of JBAMCE010000093.1, from coordinate 65,950 downwards.
TAAAGAGTTGGCCGGAACACTTAATAGTAAAAAAATATAAGGCCAAAAAGAAAAATTCGAGCTTGCCTACCAGAATGTTAAAGGTCTCAATTCTAATCTCGATAGCCTGTATTTAGACTTTCTCGCTTATAATTTTCAAATTATCACTTTCACTGAGACCTGGCTGAAGCCGGACATTTCAGACCCTTCAATTTTTACCTCCAAATACACCACTTACAAATGTGATCGAGCTTTCCATATCGGAGGAGGAGTACTTATAGCTGTCGAGGTTGCTTTTTCATTGAAACGCATTGATCTTCCTATCTCAGAGATTATAATTTTTCTATCTTTAATTCATGTTCATATTTACCTCCTCTATCTAGCTTGTCCACCTATCAAACCCATCTTAATGTTATTAACTCTATCTCCTCCCTACTTTCTGATAGAGCCCTCTTAGTAGTTCTTGGGGACTTTAATCTTCCAGATGTCAAGTGGTCATCGCCAACAGACTCAAGCTTTCGGTTGCCGTCTTCGTCAAACAAATTTATTGATGGTCCATATGTAATGTCCTTACGGCAGGTTAATCGAGTGCGCAATGCAAGAAACAGATCTTTTGATATAATTTTCGTGTTGGATTCGTTCGACAGTGTTGTGCACAGGATTAATCCGCTTACCCTTCCTGAAGACCCTTTTCACTCAACTCTGGAAACGGTCATTGATTTACCAGCCCGAGTCCCTATCAAGGAATCGGAATTAGCTGAACGTATGCGTTGTTCATGAAAGGCTGATTTTTATAAGTTGAATGATCTTATCTGCAAGTCGACCGGTCCCAACTGTACAATTGTGCAGACATTGATGTTGCCATTAAGCGTTTTTATGATACCTTGCACTCGATTTTTGATGTCTGCGTTCCTCTTGATCACCCTGAGAGGCCTGATATGCAGTTGCCCGATCGAATTTTTCAACTCAAAATTCCATCTGTTATAAGAATTACCTTCGGCGTTTTCGCCTTCAATTTTCACATAATCCTAAGCAGTTTTTTAACTGAGTCAATTCTAAACGAAAGACATCAATTTTACCTTCTTCGGATAAGTTAGCAGATGAGAGCGCGAACACATAGCCGATCTGATCGCAAACTTTTTCAAACTACCTACTCATCCTCTAGGCATAATAAAAATCAGCTTTATCCTTATCAGTTACAGAGGTCAAACTGCATCTTAAATCCCATTATTGCCGAAGGTTCGCTTTTTAGCGACCTTAACACTATCAAGCCGGTTTACTCACTGGGCCCTGATGGTATTCCTGCATGTGTGCTTAGATACTGCGCTGCAGCATTACGTAAACCTGTTTTAAATCTTTTTGAATTGTCCGTAAACACTTCATCTTTTCCGACCATTTTGATGGAATCATACATTATCCCTCTCCAAATTATCCGCTTTACCTAAAGCTTTTGAGAGAACTATAACATCTCAACTGCAACATTTATGTAGTTCTATTATTTCACCTTACCAGCATGGGTTCGTGAAGCGCAGAAGTACAACCACTTACCTTCTTGAGTTTACTTCGTTTGTAATTGATTACTTAAGAAAGAATGCAGACTGATCATCTATCATCATCTATACTGATTTCAGTAAGGCTTTCGACTCGGTCAACCACTCCTTGCTGCTTCATAAATTATGCCTTCTCGGCTTCTTAGTCAATCTTTTGAACTGGAACCCAAATTGTTCTCTTCAGAAATTCGTTTTCTAATCGTATCCTGATTTTTGGTGTTCCTCAAGGTAGTCATCTTAGCCCGCTACTCTTTACACTTTTCATTAATGACCTTCCCTCGATACTGTCTCATTCTCGAGTATTAATGTATGCTGATGATGATTATGCCTTGCATATAAAGATATGGCACCATGTAATCTATTACAAGCTGACATAGCCAACCTTTTAAACTTAAACTGATCTTAATGTAAGGTGACCTTCTAAAGAAGCCCTCCTTAATTGGTCCCTTACATCCTTGTAAGCTTACCGCTCGAGCGGGTTAAGAGTACTTCTAATTAAGTTAATGATCTAGATGTCATCCTTGATCATAAACTTAAATTCGACTCTCATGTTAAGACCGTGGTAAAAATGGCCAAGCAAAAGGAGTTTCACGTTCCGTACACGACAAAAACACTTTATATAATTTTGGTTCGACCTATTCTTGAGTATGCCTCATGTATCTAGTCACCACAATATACTATCCATCAGGTCAGAATTGTATCAGTTCAGAAAGAATTCTTGTTATTTGACCTTCGTGGTTTAAATTGAGATCCTCGTGTGCGGTTACCGTCAGACTCCAGCAGACTTCTGATGATTAAGCTTCCTTCTTTGATTAATCGTAGAGCCATGCTGGGTGTAATATTTATTTATAAATTAATTACTGGTGAAATCGACTCTTCGGTGTTGACTAGCCAATTAAATTTCTCTATCCCTTCTAGACTAAACGTAAATTTGTACCCCTATCGCTTCAATTTTACTCAACTAATTATGCTTTGAATGAACCGTTCCGGTGCTCTGTGATGACTATAACAAGCATTGCAGAGTGTTCTGCTCGGAGTCTTCTCTTCCTCGTTTAGAGTCTTCTATTATAAATAACAATAATAATTGAGGTTTATTAAGCATAACTCGAACTTGACATGAACAAGATATGGTATGCTACTTACAGATTACAAATAATTCCATTTTTAGATACTACCTTCTTGTCCACCCATTTCAAAATAAGAAAACCCCTATTTTATATGGTAAAGGCTTCCGATTTGTTTAGGATAATTCGTGGCGCGGAGGGAATGATATCTCATCGAAATTCTCCTTGTTTTTATTTAACTATATTTTCAAGAATATCGCGCACTTGCCAAATTTCGGTAATGGTATCTCATCTGCTTTACTTCGGCAAGTAAAATGTTTATTTGATTTTTCTCTGCATTTAGACAAACATGACCCAACCCAGTTCACCCTCCATTGTGACCTATATTTATTTAGTAAATCAATACAAAAGCTCTTCTGTGGCATACAATGGACACTTTTATTTATTGATGCAACGCTGTAAATTTTATAAAAATTTAATTAAACGTCTAAGATGCTGCATGATGGCTATGGAAAGCTGGAAAATTACTGGCAGTAAATAATCAACTTGTTCTGTTCACAAACTTTGACCCTATTTTCCTACCCTTAATGAATTTCAAACATCACCGTTTGGTGAACACTGACTGCAATAACAATTGAAAATCTCTTTTGCAGGGACATATGAAATTTGCCTTTATAGCTGCCATGAATTAAACACACACATACATACACAGTGCTATTGCATTTGGCATTAATTGAGTTCATAGTTCATATTGAATTGGCAGAAATGGATGATGTCGCTCTCTTTTCCCTTCATTACATAGACAATGTTTACAATTAGTATGTGTACGATGAGTTGCTCTCGAGGACTTTATTAATTGTGTGTTGCTTACCAGTGAGGTGATCGGGGCGGGTTGGTTGTCCTTGATGCCCACATAAAATACACGCTTCCTTCGTGACTCGGTTGGCTCATTGGCTGCCGGGTACGGCTTTAATTGAATAAGTAGTGTCCTGTGCGCGGCACTTTGAAGTTTGTACTTTGCATCCGGCGCCTGGACCGGGGGCCATAGCCCCGCACTGGTCTTAGCTGACCCATGCGCACTCTTGGTTGACCCACGCGACATTAAGTTCCCCACAACCTAGAGCCTATTGACTGTTGCGTAAAGCGTTACTTTGCTGCCGGAAGAGCAGCGGCATTATTGAATTTCCGGCCGCCCAACTTACAACACGAGGCACTAGAAGGCATTAATTATGCCACAATGGGCAAAAAGAGTAGACAAAATGGCAACTTATCCAGGATATTAAAAGAAGCTGTCTGTCAAAAGGCCACTAAGCAATGGTGCATAAAATTTATAAGTTGCAGCCCCACTTAGACTGCTTTAAAACCGCTTTATAAATGGCTTGTCCTTTAGCTGGCGTGGGAGTGGCCCTTCGTTGAATGATGTGCTGTGTTATCCTCGCGAAATCCGAACATTAAAATATTTAGTTGCCAATCCTGACAGTGCGTGGCTGAGAGTCTGATTCGGAGGGTAAGCTAAGCAAATGTCAACTGGTAGACGAAGGAAGACGCAGCTAACAAGGATAATAGCACTGTGAACATGCAAGGGCTCAATCTTTATCGGTTTCCACCACTCTAACAAATCCTTGAAAAATATTGAAATCAAAACACTGAAGGGCAGCAAAAACTTATTTTCCTTTTAACAAACTGACACAAACTTATAGCTATCAATTTATGTGGCTGCCAAGGGCATTTGAACTTTAATATTTCAACACACAGACTATAGAAACTAAAAGGAGACAGCGCAAAATAAAGTTGCCAATGGCACTTTCTTAAAAGCCACATTGATATATAAATGTCCTTTCCGAAAGATAAGTTATTCAACTCAAAAAAAAATGAAGTTAAACGTTTAGCAAGGATTGCTGCTGGCTAATATAATATTTTAATTTTCTTAGACAATTTTGGTTAGTAAATAATGTAAAACTAATTTAAGACCTGGAGGTTACCAAATTTACAGAATTCTAGTTTATCTACTAATTAATGCTTCACGTCGGTCATAGGCATTTTATAATTAAAAATCTTGTTAGTTAAACGTTATAATAATATAGAACCCAATAGTTAGTAATGAAACTGGCATGTTGAAAGCTTATCCCTGTTGGCTGTTTTATTACCCCCACCTTTTTGACACTACAATAGAGCGACAAAACAAATAAGAAGGAAAATGGCTAATTTGACACGCCGAAAACTAAAGTGTCTTTTAAACATAGGGCTTACAAATAATAGAGACAACTTTTTTCCAACCGATTGTTGTTACAGACACAGTATTCCGATATTGAAAAGATTTTGCGCCTTGTGAGGTTGGTAAATGCTGATTTTTATTAAGATATTGTGGCTATTTTTTAAAAATGATTTTTTTTATTAAACGTATGTAAAGTCGCAGCGCTTCCGTGAATCTTTGGTTCCATTAAATCGGAGCTATTCTAACAATATTTTAGAAACTTGATTAGTTGGCTCTTGTTAGCATCAAGAATCATCAAGAATATTTATGTGATCGAAAGTGTGACAAAAAAATTAAAACATTAAAAAACTGTTCAAGCTTTAATTTTATATGTAGGGCTAACAGATCATAATAGGACTTACCTCGTAAGTTCAGTTCAGTTCGAAGCAAAGTTTAATTAAGATATGTTAAAAATTCAAAGCGGTTGTTCAGACTATCGATACCTTATTAATGACACTTGCTATCTTGATATTGGGTGCTAAAGGTACAAAGTAAATTCAATATTAAGAAATGTACATATTCACAAAATCACGAATTAAGCACACGGACATATAAATACAAGCATTTAAAAGTATTCAAAAATATTTAATTTGAATGGAGAATCCATCGATATTATGGTACTCAGAGCAAGTTCAAATACTTGCCCTCTTTGTAACCACCAACAGGCAACTCGTCAAAAAATATTGAAGCATGCATTAACATGCATTAAACAGAAGTGCATCCTTTATAAGATAGGATTTAGCAAAGCTGCAAACATAAATATATATATTTCCCATGGAAGTTCATTGCAGAAAATATAAGTTAGAAGGCAGTCCCTTAGCGTAGCATCTCAGCAGCACTGATGACTGCCGTCAAGGATATGCAGATGTGTTCGTCTGTTTTTAAATAAAATGCATGCCAAGTGCTTACATAGCGTATGCGCAATATATTTCTGTAATTTTAATGGGCAGGAGGCAAGTGAGAGCAGGGCAGAGCAAGTGGCAGCGCTGGTAACGAAGCGGCAACAGGCAGCTTCAGAACTCGAACAAATTGCTGTCGCACCGATATGCAGAGTACTGCATGGGTAACCAACCAACCAGGAAACGTTATGCCTTTTAAATGTGGTCGAATTTTACATTTATTTTGACTTTATTTCTAGCCATTTTTTATGGCTTGACTGGTACGCCTATTTCATAAATTATTTATTTATTCATTTACAGACGGTTGGTCGTCGATTGTTGAGCGTTTGAACGCTTGAAGCAAAGTGCAGCCAACTTTTTTAAACTTCAAGCAACTCAAACAGACGCCAGCGAGAAGCGAGGAACGTGCAACAAGCAGCCAGCAGACGATGGCATCGCGTCCTGGCTGAGCGCTAGGCCAACACTCGACGACGACGTTGCTGTTGACGCCGCCGATGAGCATTGCCGGTTGATAAGGCTGTGGGTAAAGATGAACTCTGACCCGTCGCTTGTTTGCATTGCAAATTGCAATTATGTGAGCGAACGAAAAGTGATTATCGCCCGAGCAAGCAAAACTACTTCAAGCGACGTTTTAATCAGCGCAACAGTAAATCGAAATAATGTCAACGCTTAAAGTCCATCAGAGTCCAAGCGCTGCCATCAGAGCAGCGGCGTTGTCCACTTCAACAGCAACGACAACAGCAACGGCAACAACAACGAGAAGGCCTACCAAATCGATGGCAATACTTGTAGCTGGTGGTGCAGCCTTAAACGCAACGGCAACAACAACAACAACAGCAATTACTAATGGCAGCAGCAGCAGTAGTGGCAGCGGCAGCAACTTGCTGCTTACTTCAGCAACAAAAGCGCTGAGAGCAACAACAGCAGTATCCACAACTGCAATGACAACATCAACAACGACTTTGCGAACACCATCGCAATTTGTGGAAGCCTCGATGACTTCGCTGTCATTAACGGCATCATCAACATCATCGTCCGCCATCGCCGCCTCTCCCTCGCTGCCATCGTCTCCAACAACTGCCCTGGAGGTGCTCTCGACCATTGCCAGCAACATAACGGGTAACGCAAATGCCAATATCAGCAGCGAGGTTGAAACCAGCGAACAATTCGAAGACAGTTGGCTGGACATGTCGCTGCTGCTGCTCAAGGGCTTCATCTTTTCGTCAATTATCCTGGCCGCAGTGCTGGGCAATGCATTGGTTATCATTTCAGTGCAACGCAACCGTAAACTGCGGTAAGTGAAGTGCATTTTGCATGATTGCTTAACTCATACGTGCTCAGGCTTAAAAAAAAATCAGTTGAATAACATTTTTAGCGATTCACTTTTATGATAATCGCATATTCAATATTGCCTGTGATAGTAAAAGATCTCGAATAAGAGAGACAATTTCACCTTTCGAATATGAAAATGTGCCTGAGGGTAAGTGAAAGGAAACGGCAAATTGACAGTGGGAATAAGAAAGCGAGTAACTTAAATTGCATTGGGTAATAAATATCTAGGCTAGAAATTTTGCGACGCATTCCAATGTATGGGCGTTACTCGTCGTAGTGTCTACATTGTCGTTGGTTAAGGCATCTTTAAAAACAAAATGTTGTTCATACAAAAACCTCATTTTCGACCAATTGTTCCAATGGCAGCTAAATGATAAGTATGTAAGGAGCATAATGAAAATAATAAATGCCAAGCTTGGTCATAATATCTTCATAAAAAAATTAACCTAACTTAATTTTCTACCGATCGCTCCTATGGCAGCTATAAGATATTGTGGGCTAACGTTGAATGGATTTTACATTTATATGAAGAACATAGGAAAGTTGCAATGTTTTGTAGAGATATCTTGATAACGAACGCTCGTTCCTATGGCAGCTATAGTGCTATAGTGGTCCGATTTAGCCGGCTCCGACATATGTAGACGGATATTGACGGATGGACATGGCTATATATGATACTGTTCAAAAATATATATACTTTATGGGGTCGGAGATGTCTCCCTCATTACACATAGCGGGACAAAAATGTTATACCTTATGAACATACACACAAATTAGCATACACAATCACGTAAGCCGCTTGCAGGTCAAGACTCTAGCTCCACGGCCAAAGCCCAAGAGTAAACCTCCAAACATTTTTTATCGATGATAAACTTGATCTCGAAGGACCTACGTTCTAAGTTCAAAGTATCTTGATCTTATCGAGGCGTTAAAGCAACGTCCATAAATAAATTGACTCAGCTGTTGATGCTTATCAGGATTATATGTACTTTTGGGAGTGGAAGAAACATCCTTCTGCCAGTTACATAAATTTACACAATCCCCTTTTAACTCTTATTACCCGATTTCAATGGGTTCAGGGTTAAAAAGGTAAACTGCAACAGATGAGCCTTTTTTAAATTATATACATACCCGTAAATGCAATTTAACGGAGCGAAAAGATGAAAAATAAACCATAGTGAATTTAAATATGACACACGATGATGGCAAGAAAAGGGACTCCAGAGAGAGAGAGAGAGAGAGAGAGAGAGAGAGAGTAAGAGAGCAAGATAAAAACACAACATTTAAGCATACTATCAAGGGCGAAAAAAAATGTATTGATGGATGTGTGTGAGCAGGCCAAAATGTCATGAATTTTTCTTAATGGCTGAACTTTATTAATACGTGCCATTTTAACTGACAAACAGTCTCCAAAGTGTATTAATTTAAATGAGCGAATGAAAGGAAATGCAAACTTATTCTTGAAGAAGAGTAGAAAGTAATTTGGTAACAATTGATACGTTGTATTGTATCTATATTTACTGATTATAATCCTTAAATTCTTCTCAAAGGTTTAGTGGGGATATATAAATTTTGTGTAATAAATCGAATGTGACATTTTACAACAAAGACTAATGATATTCGGAGCTCTAAATGAAATCACAATATGTCACAAAAGAACATTTGGAGCTGAGATAAAAATTAATTTTTTTGCTTGTGCGATTAATCGTTATGATCAGTACAATTATTATTTTAAAATATGAATACAAATTGTTTTTAAATACTTGCTAGGATGTTTGGCGTCAGCTTTTAGATTTGACGGTATGAGTTACCGCCTAAGCGCGGTATTTACTTTGACTTCTTTGGTGTAAACACTGAAACAGCTGAGGCGACAGCTGCCTAGTCAGCCGAATGGCTTATGACACTCAAGGAAATAGTGAAATTTCAGCATAAAGGTGACCTAGCTGCTGGCTCTACAGCAGTGAAATGGAATGTAATGCAAAGCAATGAGGCCAAATGCCAGTGCGAGGTGCCTGTTACATTGCAAGCAAATGCAATGTCATCCGCTTGACATGGGTTTCTCTGTGTGGGCCGCTGTTGGTGGTTTGTGGCTTGTCCGTTGCCAGTTGGTGACTGGTGGCTTAACTTACCGCGATGCTCATTTAATGTTGCGAATCTTTTTGTCTCATCCGCAGCGTTATAACAAATTACTTTGTTGTGTCATTGGCGATGGCCGACATGTTGGTCGCCCTCTGCGCAATGACATTCAACGCATCCGTGGAATTATCTGGCGGCAAGTGGATGTTCGGGCCGTTCATGTGCAATGTGTACAACAGTCTGGATGTATATTTTTCCACGGCGAGCATACTGCACCTGTGCTGCATATCAGTGGATAGGTGAGTACATACCCCATACCACTCCTAGCCCTGCTGCACAGCGGCAGCGTAAAACACGTATCTAAAACGACTCCAGCTGGAGGCGCTTTAAATAGAACCTCCATTAATCTTGCCTCCTGTAGCCGCAATCTCGCTCTCAATACAAAGCACTGCGCGTTGCGAATGAGAAACGATTAATTACTGTGAAAGGCGCGCACATCAAAAGCAAACATTAAGCCGGGGCGTATGATGAATGCGGCCCAAATGATTTGCACACAGCCAATGGGCCGCTTGGCTTGTGGGTACCCACGTACGCCTCCTGGCCCCTCCTCGCCCCTCCTGACCCCTAAAGCCTGCAACTGTTAATTGGAGCTGTGGCCTAAGCGGAAGCACCAACAGCTGGGACGCAAATCTGGGCAAAAAACAACAATGGCGAATGCCCAGTGGCCACTCGAGCCTTTGTTTGTCTGTTTTAATTAATTTATATTTCACACACCTTTCAAAGGCTCCGGCAAAACACGCAAAAACACGAAACACAAAACAGAAGAACAACAAGAAAAACAAAGAGAACGTGAAAGGAATTGAACCAAATTAATTAATGTTTCTCATTGAAATTCCCGTGAAACTTCGATAAACAAAAGATTCATAAATTATGAATGGGCATCGTGTATAAGTAACCAAAGTGATTTCTCACTTGATCAGCTTAAGTTTAAAAGGTGCTACTACAGTTTTAGCCAGCAATTTTAATAAAACCGCATACGCTCTTTGAAAAATTCAAATTGCAGAATGGCCCACATTATCTCTATATATAAAACTGTTTGCTCTGACTGATTGGTGATCTATGCCCAACCCAAGCCGTAAGAGCTAAGAAGCTGAAATTTTCTCTGTAGTCACCTTACGTGATGAAGATGCACGTTAAGACGGGGTTTCGGGAAAGCGAAAAATGTTTGTATGAAACTTTTTTGTTTGACCGATCGGCTTCAATAACATTTTCAAAGACCTTTGTCAAAATTCATCTGATGAGTCCTTCGCACTTTTTGGAAAATCCATCCCTCCTTGGTGGATATAGGGGTCAAGGATTTGGTAGGTGATGGTTCGCTCTCAAATTCATTTCCAAGGATCTATATGAAAAATCATTTGAGACGTATTTTGCATTTTTCACAAAATTAAAGCTTCCTCGATCGAAAATGCGAGTCAACGATTTTTTGGGGTCAGCTTTAAGTTTCGTCCGATCGGTCTCAAAGTTACATTCAAAGCCCCACAAATGAATGTGGGTTACAGCGATTGTAGAAATTCTATTCGAGACTGTCGTAATTGGCGGTAAACGATTCCGATAAAGTTTATTGTTTACCCGTTCGTCTTTAAAATCATTTTCGAATACGCTCTTCGTTAATGATGAATTGGAAGTGAATATATCTTTTTTTTTTAGCACAAAACTTGGCACGGGCAAGGCGGAAAATAAAATTTATATAAGCCAATTAATTTAATTAACTTGTCAACAATAGGGATTTCTTATGTCTTTGTCTTTTCATCTAACTTCTAACTGTTTTCCAATAACAGTATCAATACAGAAAATTCATAAATTCCTCTGTCCCTGTTAGTATCAGCTACGGAAGTCAGATATAAAAATAAGTAGTAGAAACTCTTAGCCATGTTAACTTACATTGTTCAGAAATAACCTAACCAGGATCGAAATACATATTTGTGTTTTACTTATTTGGTTTGGTTTTCCGATCATGGTTAATACAAGGTCAAGCCGGCTTAGCTTCCTTTCCTAACCATTAATACTTAACGAGTCCCGGCGCACATGATTTAAATTACCTGACTTTACAATATGTCCAACTCTCCACCCCTTTGAGCGGCTCAAGTCAGTCAGATTGTTTTATTCATAACTAGATCCAAGCCATATCAGTTAATTCATTAGTTCATTTTCGTAAATTGATTGTTTTTTTCGGACTGCCACAACAGATACTATGCAATAGTGCGACCACTGGAGTATCCATTGAATATGACACATCGCACTGTATGCTTTATGCTCGCCAACGTGTGGATATTACCCGCCCTCATTTCGTTTACACCTATTTTCCTGGGCTGGTACACAACGACCGAGCATTTGCGCGAGATTTCCCTGCATCCGGATCAATGTTCATTTGTGGTTAACAAGGCCTACGCACTCATCTCCAGTTCAGTGAGCTTCTGGATACCAGGCGTTGTCATGCTGGTTATGTACTGGCGCATCTTTAAGTGAGTGACATTCAGTTCCTGAATGCCTGAAATTATTATTAATTTGCATCTTGCGGTTTCTTGCTTCCAGAGAGGCTGTGCGTCAGCGCAAGGCATTAAGCCGCACCAGCTCCAACATCCTGCTGAACAGCGTCCACATGGGCCACACCCAGCAGCCCACCAATCTCAGCTACTTACACCCCAGCGACTGCGATCTCAATGCAAAATCCGCACGAGATGAGTCGAATAGTGCTCTCAGCAATTTAGAGGTATGTATAAATAATAAATGCATTCCACAGTACAATTTCAAATTAGAGATCTGAGAATTTGGCCATATGATATGTAGGGTTTGAAGATTCAAATCTTTTATGTGATTTCAGCAATAACTGAATTATTTGTAACTTTTGTGTTCGCAATAAATATTAAATTATTACGAACTACGTGCGCAACTAAAAATGCAAGATTAAACTGGTATTGAAACTGATTTGGATTTCTGCGAAATATATTATTATTTTAAACGGTTTTTAACATGTATTATTGATATACGTATGTCTTTCCACAATATAAATTAAATAGTTATTTAAACCGATTCGAGTTTTAATGGAATATTTTATTGTTTTTAATTGCTTTTGATAGTTATAATTCATAATGTTTAAAAAGTTTGTGCACAGAAAAGATTTTAATTAAGTTAGAATAAACAGGAAAATATCAGAAATTTGGTCTTAAGACATATACTCTATTACACAATATCTCTACAAATTTACATGCTTAATGATATTTCCAATTTGATTAAGTTTTTGTGTGAAAAACTTTGTTGTTTTCAATATGCATTAACTTCGGACTACTATATCCTATAGTTCTATAGGAGGAATAGGTCGAAATATTAGCTTTATATGAAACTTTTTTCTGTTTTATAATATTGTTATTAAAAGCTCAAATTGCTTTCCATTCAACTCACATATAGGCAATACCAATGGCCAAATGTCAAATAGGGTATCTAATCTTCAGTCACTTCTTTTTTGTTAATTTTGCCTGTTCAATTTCGTCTTATATGTGAACAATATTTATTAAGAATTTATTTACTACTGGTTTATCAAATTATATTTACTACTTTTTATCAGTTTCTATTTTTATTTGCGATGATCTATCTATTCGATAATAAGAAAATTATGTGGTTTAGGTACTTGCATGTGGTTTTTTTGTGTTTTGGCAATGCTATTTTAAACGGTCTCACCACTCTTTTAGCGACCTAAAGTCAGGTCGAGTGGGCTGTTGACGAGGAGGATTATTGTAAGGGTTTTGCAGTGATTGAGCAGTCGGTCTGCGTGCTTCAGGCTTATTCTTTTCACTTCTTCGGAAACGGCTGAAATGTTGAGGTCATTGTGGATTAAACTGTTTTTAACGTAATAGGGGCGCAACCAGCCTGTGCAGAAATATTTACTTCTGTGCTATCAAATTTCAGGAGTATTTTTACTTTTTAATCACAGTGCTAAAGCTCTGAGCCTCAGATTCATTTTTCTTAACTATTATAGGACCTATTATATCATAAGATAAAATATAAGTATAAGCTAAACTTCACAGGAGACCTTTTATGAGTTTGCTTGAATATACTTTAATCGGATTCACAGGACATGCTACAGACGGCCACCGATGAGGACGACGATAAGGACGAGTGCGATGAACTGCGCGTGCCATCGCCGCCACCGCGCCGCCTCAGCCGCAGCAGCATCGACCTGCGTGACCTTGAGCAGGAGCGTTATGAGAAGGTTACGCACACGGACAGCGCCCCATCGATGATGGCGCTGCAGCAGCAGCAGCCAGCTCTCAACCAGCTGCAGGCACCGGTGCCAGTGTTTAATCCGCAGATTTGGGGCGAAACCCTAGCAAAGAAGACACCTCAGTTAGCAACAGCAACATTTCAGCAGCAACAGAGCCTGACAAGTGGCAGCGGCAACAGCGAGCCAGAGCCGGATTCAACGGCCTATCGCGTGTTTGGCCTGAACAGCGATGATAGCGAGACGAATGACCATTATGACACACACTTGCCACTGGCAGAGGACAACAAAGAGTTGAAGCGACTCATCGAGGATAATTATTTGTACTTCAAGAAGCAAACGAGCGCTGCGGGCGGCAAATATGCCGCACTGAGCGAGTCAGATTTTATTCGACTGAAGGCAGGAGCTGCGGCCAGCGGGCACAAAGCGTTTGCCGCCAGCGACTCGGAATTTATGCGCACCATCAGCGAATCGAAGGCACCCGATCAGGTGCCCGGCAAGGAGAAGGGTTTCAATTTCATGTCGCTGTTGGCCAAAACGAAGCGCTCTAGTGCCGAGTGCTTTGCCCTCGAACGGAAACGACAGCAGGCCAACTCTGAGGGCTCCAGTTTCTTTAGACGCTCGCGTAATCGCAAACTATCACATAGCTATAATGGAGGCGCCGGCATCAGTGGCAGCGGCGGCGCCAAGGAACGCAAACTTGAGCAGCGGGCGCGACAGCACAGCGACACCGACTCGACGCCCAACAAGCCGGACATACTGCTGGATATAAACGTGCTCAGCGAGCAGAACGCGGCGAGTGCAGCGGATGGCAATGGGCTACAGCTAATCGACTTTGGCAGCGATGCAATTGTCGGCGTGAGCGTCACTGATGATGAGCTAGCCCAGTTGGCCGATTGCTTTGCTGAGTCACCTAAGCAGCCGGCAACACCGCCGCCATCGCTGTCACCGCCGGAGCTGCCCGAGCAAAGTGGCATGCTTATTACGAACAGCTCGGAGCTGGCCGAGATCTTTCGCTCGCTGAGCTTTCCCTTGGGCGAGCAGTCCAAGTCCAGGCGTCAGGCGGCGCCGCAGCGCATGAGCACGCTGAGCGATCAGGTGTGCCCCAACTATATGATGTCCCCACCGAATACGCCAGCAGCTGTGAGCGCAGCCGTTGCGGCTGCTAATTCATCGCAATCGGCGTCCATCAACGTGTACTTCTTGTCGCCGCCGCCGCACGCGGCTGGCTACACGCCAAGTGACACATCCACCGTATCACTGGACGTGGTCACCACACTGCCTCTGCCGCAGCCAGGGACAGCTGCACAGCAACAGCAGCAGCCACCCAACATATCACCCAAGCCCGAAATTATACTCGACTCCACACTTTCGCCAGTAGACGGCAGCGAAGGCCACGGACTGGCCGAGCACAAGGATATCACCTCACCCCTGCTGAAGCGTAAAGATAGCGCCACCGACACGGATGTGAGCGCTTCCGGCGGCCGACAGCGCTTTCTCACTGGCTACGAGGGTATTCAGAGCATGCGGAAACGACAAGCGTCGGTGGTCACCTATGATGTGAACGTTATCAACTTCTCCCAGGAGCAAAGCGACAGTCGCAGCTACATTCCTATGGGTCGCGTCTCCACCAGCTCGGCAAGTAAGTCCAGAGAAACAGTCAAGGGCGAAATTTCAAAATGGTCAGCAATCAGCAAAGGTCATGGTCAGGGTTACGTTTATGCTTGAGTGCCTATTTAATTGGGGCAGCATTAAAGTATGACTCTTGACTTTAAATAGAATCAATATCAGAATGTACATTTTATGAAATTTTTTTTATGCCTTATATTCTGGCTTTCAGAACCTTGAATATCTCAAATGTGTCCAAGAAGAATTAAAACGCTGCTACTTCAAGCAATCGCAGCGCAAACTAAAGTGTAATTGATTGAAGTGAAAGTGTATTGAGTGTCCAAATTCAATAATAACCGGATACAATATAGTCAAAGCAAATACCATGCATTTTTTTGTACATTCTTTGTACTTGTTAAATGCATTGTTTTATTTAAATGCTTTTAAATTTGCTAAACTATATATAAAACAGACTCTAAATGGCATATTTACTGCATTTAAACTTCAGGACTTATAGAAAATGCTTTTCATGCGCTTATAAATTCACAAAACAAGCTTAAAATCAAATATGTTTTGCTTTTGTTTTGTTTATGTGATTTCCATGAAATGATAATTGGATCTCAATTGTAAAATTATTTAGTTTGTACTCATTAATATTTATTTTATTCAATCGATTTCACATTCAACTATATACAATTGCAACGTAGCCCGAAAACTAACACCTCATTTTCCGAATGGTGAATTGTTCATGCTGATTTATGGCGAATTTATGAAATAATTTCCAAAATTTGATCTTCTAAACGCATTATATGAGTAAATCGACCATTATATTAATCAATCGAAATGAAGCTAACTTGACTCTCTACTGAGTAGGATAATTAATTATTTAAAATCTTAATTTCATTATTTTAAATTAGTTTGCTTACAATAAATCAGATTATTGTCGGAAAAATGTTACTAAGTTTATAGTATTTTAGATATTTAGTAATTGTAATCCATTCTAAGCAGGAGTTATTACGAATTTGCAAATTTAAAATAAGTTGTTCCTCAAGCATAAACGCAACAATTTTCAGCATTGGTATCTGACGGATTCAAGGACTTGCACTATTTATTCAATAGATTTTGTTGTGAATCTATTCACTTAATCTGTGTATCGGAATCAGTATGAAAGCGGCTATAGACCAAGCAACAAGCTGACCTTCCTGAAACTTTGCCCACTCTTTACATATAAATACTTAGTTTCTGTGTTAGCAAGTCGTTTTTGGATCATTGCTGTGCAGCAAAATTAAAGGTTTAGATACTGCTCTTAGCACTTTAACTATTGCAAGCTTTGCACTGCAAGTCGGACGCATAAGGCATACGCCTAGTTGACCAACTACTAGAACTACGACAATCGAGAAAATGTGTGGAATGAATTCTTTAAAATAATAATTATTGAAAGAGTTGTGTGTACTTCAACCTATTATCATTATATAGTACTTAGTTTGATGATGTTGGTATGTTGGTGCTATTCTTCTTCAGTATGTATTATGTCTTTAAAATTTCACTATATTTCGCCCTCTAACTATTGCATGGCGCGCATGCTTTTTGTGATGTGGCCGAAACAACCGTAATAAATGTAATTGATACGAGCCTTTGATTTCATACAAATGTATATGTCTTTTACCATCCTAATCTATCTATCTGTCTTCCGGTCTATCTCTTTCTCTCTCTCTCTCCTTCTTTTTCTTTCTGTATGTGCATATGTATCTGTATATGTTAATGATATCATCAAATTGTGTTCAATCCAATATCAAAAACTCTTTCAACTCAACTCCAATTGTGAACGTCCTCAAACAAAATAAAAACGAAAACTTCAAACAGAGCACGAATTTTCCAATAAATCCTCACTGATTCGACGCGGTGGCATCTGCATTTTTGTGGATGAAGACGAGGCCGATATTATTGAGCAAAAGCCGCACGGCGTTACCTTTGCCCCGGCCTCCAACCCAGCGCGAAAGTGTCCGCTCTGTGGCGCCGACGTCAGCGCCACCACAACCGCCAATAACACCAACACCACCACCACCACTACAACCACCGACACCAACACCTCAGTCAGAGCAAGTAGTAATCGTAGTAGTAACGCCCAGGCCCCAGCTATGACTCCGGCTCCGGCTACAACACCGGCTCCGATTTCAGGGCAGGAACAAGCTCCGCGCACGCGCTCACGCTTCTGGCACAAACAATTGGCGGCGCTCGCAGCATGTTGGCAGCAGAGCAAGAACCGGAAGCAGCGCTATAAAACCGGATGTAGTCACTGTGGTGCAACCGGTGAGTTGTTTTGTCATCTCCGCAACACATACTGCTCATTCGACTTCCCATGAAACACTTTCCCACTCCAATATCTCTCTCTCTCTCTCTCTATCTCTCACTCTCTCTGTTTTTCTCTATCTCGCTCTCTGTCTTTCTTTATCCCTGTCTTTTTCTCGCATTGCTGTTGATTCTTATCTATCCTAGCATATCCATTGCCCCCGTAACTCTGTGTCATTCCTGCGCTTTCTCCCACAGTCAAGAGACGCACCTGCATCAGCCAAAAAAACTCAAGCACATCTGTAAATACACATTATTTATTCCTATCCTAAAGTTATATGTAATAGTAAATTAAATATGGTAATGAAGTTTCACAAAAAGCAATGTATACCAAGAAAGTTCAGATATAATATTGGAAACAAGAGGTTCTAGTCGGGAGCTCCCGACTAGGGGATACCGTGAACCCTCTTCTTCCAGCACCAAATATATATACAATTCTAGAAGTTATATGTCGAGATTGGTGACTCTAGATCTTATTATTTACCAAAATTGCTCAAAAACAGGATTTCACATAGATTTTTATCGATTACTTGGAAACGGGGCAAGTTATCGAATATCGGAAACAAACTCGATATGTGGGCACGAGAAAGACCTACCGCTTAAATTTCAAGGCTCTATCTCTTATAGGTTCTGAGATCCTTGCGTTCAAGTGTAAGTCTTTCTGTTGCGGGCAATAAATATGTTGAAATCGACCGAATCCGACTACCATGTCAAATGTTTTATTTTACCAAACTCAGCAATTGCGAGGGTTACTATATTTCCAGCAAAGCAAAGCGAACTTTGTATTCTTATATTATATTCTTCCTTTCTTGTTTTAATAAAAAAAGATCACTTAAAGGCACATTGTAGTTGAAATGTATTATTACAGTAGCTTACAGGCGAAATGGAACTCAGAGAGTTAAGTGACCAAATAAAACAATTGCATCAAGTAGTTATACAAGCAATGCTATTTATTGGATCACTTATAATTATAATGATGATTACTAGCACTAAGTATCAACATTCAAACTCGACTCACAATGAACATGTATAAATCCCAACAAAGCCCAAATTGGACATGCCCATTCTCCAAAAAAGACATTGACACTATTTGCCAAATCCCTCGCGTCCCTGGCTGTGGCCATACGGCCGGCACCTTTAGGCTAAACTCATTTTTGTTCACCGGCAGTTTTGAAGTCTCCTTTCGTGCTCCTTCATGCTGTACATAATTGCCTCCGCTATGCACGTGGAATTTCTTTGCTTTTCCAACGCTCAACCTACTGTGTTTACTGTGTTTTCTTTTTTGCATTATGATTCCTTGCTCAGTTTGTCGGGCAACCGCTGCCATTCGGAACGATGGCGACGGCGGCGGCGACGAGGTCGAGGACAAACTTGTTTGCCACTTCCTGTTGCTTACCGTTTGTCTGTTTGTCAGTCTGTCGTCTGATTTGTTTTTCTTTTTGTGTAAATACTTTTTCAATGATGTTTATGTTTATGTTTTGTACGTGTGCGAAAATGAGTCGGTGTATGTGGGGGTGTATCTGTGGAGGCACTGTATATCTTCATGATAGCAAGTGTCCTGTGTAAATATTTTCAATTGTTTGTTACGTTTTTATTACTTTTCCCACACCCACACACACCGACACGCAAACACATCAGCTCGATTATTCAAAACTGGTCAAATGGCGCCGCCCAAAGTCGGTTGTGGTAGTGAGAAGTGGGCGCTATAGACTAAGGAGAGTGTCTGTCATCGATGATACAACAACAACAACAACAACATCAACAACAATAGGAACAACTACAACAGCAATATTAATGTCAAAGTTAAACAAGAACCGTCACACATGGCGCTACACGCATAACATGTGAGGCATTGCTTGTATTCACACACACACACACACACCAAGACACTCAGCTTTTGACCTCGCATTCAACAGCATTTCCAAAAGCAGCAGCTGTTGTAAAGCTGTGCCAAAGATTAAATTTAGCTTATCAGTTTGTAACTCTCATCGAAATCTCATCATCAAACTCTTTATCTGCCCGACAGGCGGCTCAGTGCGACCCGCGAAAGGTTGGAAGGCCGAGCACAAGGCCGCTCGCACTTTGGGCATCATTATGGGTGTGTTTTTGCTCTGCTGGCTGCCCTTTTTCCTTTGGTAAGAAGTGCTCTAGGCATAAGGCTCAAAGCTTGGTTTATTTATTTATATTTATTCATATATATATATATATATTGGGCTATCTGCAGGTATGTCATCACGTCGCTCTGTGGCGCCTCCTGCCCCTGCCCGGATGTGGTCGTCGTGGTGCTCTTCTGGATTGGCTATTTCAACTCAACACTTAATCCGCTCATTTACGCCTATTTCAATCGAGACTTTCGCGATGCCTTTCGCAATACGCTGGAGTGTGTGCTACCCTGCCTGGAGAAGCGCAATCCCTACAATGCTTACTATGTCTAGAGTCAACAAAGATCTGTAAATGCTACCAAACTATGCCACTGTAAGTGATATTCAATACTCTTAGCTACTTAGCTAATACCAAATAAGACGTTACTCATGCAAAAAAAAACTCTGTTAAAGCCTTCGAGCTAAGCAATACTCAATTGTGTGTTTATTATGTATAAGTATTTATGTTATTGTTCGTATGTATTTATAAGTAAGTAATACGCTAAGCTAGGGACTCTTAACGTAATGGATTCTCTGGCTATATCATGTCAAATGTGTGTCTATTAAGCATATACGTAAAATCTCAAGTGGGTATGTCTTTGTCCCTAGTATAAGGAAAATTTCTCAAAATCGAAGCAATTGAACAAGCCATTAGAAAATAAAAAAGAGTTAAGAAAATGTATAGCTACAAGAAAATATATAACTACCTAAAACTACTATTTCGGGGAATATTCTAAGCTCACGATCTTTTCAAATGTCCGATCGCTGTATTCCAATGTTTAAGTACTGAACTATCTAAAGTCAAATTTAAAATACGACTCCATTGAGAATGGCTTAAATATTATGAAATATACTATTCGATTATTATATTATGCAAATTGTTACTTTTTCAACTAAGTGTTAGAAACTCTAATTAAATTTAAAACGTGCAAAATAAACGGATTATGACTAATAAATGCAAATTGACCCACAAAAATAGGGTACTACAATTAGTAAAAATTAGTTTTACCCGATCAATCTCCTGTTTCCATTTTAAAAAATCTTCAAAATGGTATAAAACTGGATCCTAATTTTGTGTTAAGCGCGTAAGTTAGATTATAAATATTATACGTCTTGAAGCAAACATTAGTGTTAAGGAATACAATCTAAATTGAATTGTTCGCGTCATAAAGAATATTCAAGCTTAATGACAATCTAAAAAAAAATAACACAAAAAGAAATGAATACCGCAATGAAGCAACTTTAAAATGCAAAAGTTATCAGACGTTGCAAAATTCTTAATATGCTAGAAAAAGTTGAATAAGTTACTTGGTTTCCTTTTTTAAGTTAAAGCTACTTTTGTGATACCTATTAAAGGGAATTAATTTAATTTTTAGTTCAATTTGGTAACGATTTCTGTACGCATTGCAAGTTTATGTTTTAGATAAAGCGAATGAAATGCAATCTCAATATATATAACATATACATATTTTATTTCTATGTATTTACTTGCTGAAAACTTAATAATTAAGAGTTAAAGTGTGCAACTAACGTGTTTTAAATATACATATACTTTGAGCGTGTGCAAATGAGCATTTACTTCTGGCGGGCACTGTAGAATTCACATTTATAAATATCTGTCCGCGAGAGTGTATATACATAGGTATATGCTATGTACTTGGTTGCGGTTATTCGTGGCGAACTCTGCTATGGGCCAGTTTTGGCTTGAATCGCTCACCAGATGCTTAACGCGCGCATCGAGCACACGTCGACGGAGCCGCACGAGGGGGACGCCACTTGTGTGGTGTATTTCAACAACCAGCTGTTCTCTGGAGGTGCCGATGGTAAAATACGTGTAGGTATTATGGGGCAACAATTAAGTTTAGTCATTTATCCGCTTAGCTGATCTCGGGCTTCCCTTACAGATTTGGTCGAAATCGCTGCAACTGCTGCGCACAGTGACCGCCCATGATGCGTACATTTATTGCATGGCCGTGAATGAGAATGGGAAGCTATATTCAAGCAGCTGTGATGGCCAGGTTAAGTACATGCTTCCGCCGTATGAGGATGCTTCCGTGCAGGAGTTGTTCCGCTGTGACGACGCAATTCAGGCCATGTATTGTAATGGCGCTGTGCTCTATACGGGCGATGACAAAGGCGTGGTTACCACTTGGAGTAACGATCGCATGCTCTTCAAGTACAATTTAGTAGAGGAGGTCAAATCCCTAGCCGGGGAACAGCAGCTCATCTACACAGTGCGCGACTTGGACGTGGTCGTTTCAATAATTGTAGAAGGCAAGTCCGGCAAATACAGCAACAAGGCTGTCATCCCAGGTAAATCACCTTTAACGCTGCTCGGTCCATTGATCGGCGGCAAGAGGAGCTATCTGGCATTTCCCGATCGCACGGGCATGGGCCTGCAGCTGATAAATAATCTACCACAACACAAGTTCTCCCACATTTGGCAGTTGCCGGTGAGTTAGTTAGTTAGCCATTTCGCAAGTCACTATTGTAATCTTGATCGCAGAACTGCCATGAAATGATTATGAATAGTATATGCGGGACTGATGAGCACTTGTATTCCGGTGGCTACGACAACAAAGTCAAAGGTTGGACAGATTTGGCGGCAAATCAGCCGCGTGCACTGGGCGAAGTGGATGTGGGCAGTTGTGTGAATTACATTTGTTGTGGCGCCGACAATTATGTGTATATT
The DNA here is from genome assembly GCA_037075305.1 of Drosophila kanekoi. Classification (NCBI taxonomy): domain Eukaryota; kingdom Metazoa; phylum Arthropoda; class Insecta; order Diptera; family Drosophilidae; genus Drosophila; species Drosophila kanekoi. The sequence continues at coordinate 43,730 of JBAMCE010000093.1, read as the reverse complement.
GCAAGTAGTGATGGTTTTATACGTTGCGCTAAATTTGTTTAGTTTACTTTTATTTTAAAGAAAGTTGAGATTAAATCAAATGAGCTATGCACAAATAATAAAAATAAAAATGATCATATTTTAATTTCTTCTAGGGCTTGTAGGAAATAGAATTGTGATTAGAATTCGGACTGCTTCTCAGATTTTGAGAGCAGAGCGAAAACAGAAGAATTATTTTAGAATCAACTTCAATTTTATTTAGAACAACACCTTATTGCCCATTTATTTGAAGGGAGCGCATTTTTTGTCATTTTGCAACACTGTGGGTGTTGCCAGACTTATGCGAAAAGATTAAATCAAATGTGAGCATTAGCATCCACTAAAATATACGGCATCGCCAATGCACTTGTGTGAGCTTGTAAGAAATTACCTTTGGCACGCTTTTAAACTTATTTGTATAAGCCGGCTTGACCCCGACGATGTCTCATCCCGTCGTGGCAAAGGGGCACCCGCGCAAGTATCCGTTTGTCAAAATGCGCATAGCGGATCACTCAGTGCTGGACACAATTGAGGGCCGTCACAGTTGTCGGCACTGCAATCGGTCTCGGAAATTTTTCTGCTACAATTGCCACATACCAGTGGGTGAACTGGGCAGATTATTGCCACGAGTAGAGCTGCCTCTCCAAATAGACATAATCAAGCACAAGAAGGAGATTGATGGCAAAAGCACGGCGGTGCATGCGGCTGTGCTCGCGCCGGATAATGTGCAAATCCACACATATCCAGATATACCCGACTACAGGCAGGAGGATGCTGTGGTGCTCATCTTCCCAAGTGCTACGAGTCTCACTGTGCCGCAGCTATTCCAACGAAATGTCCATTTGAAAATTGATGACAATTATGGCCTGCCCAAGGGCCATCACATGGGCACAATGTTACGGCGGCGCATGGATGAGGTTGTTGGCGAAGCAGAAACGGAACAAAGCTCCAAATGCTACACATTCGGGAACCTGCCAGTACGGCGGGCTGTTTTCATTGACAGCACCTGGAATCAGAGTCGTAGCATCTACGCTGACGAGCGCGTCCGCGGCCTACGTACTGTGGTTCTCCAAAATCGCTTGTCACAATTCTGGCGCCATCAGCGAGGCAGTCCCCGTTGGTATCTAGCCACCATCGAGGCCATACATCAGTTTCTATTAGAGATGCACGTGAACGCATGGGGTCTTAATGCAGCATACCGAGGCCTGGACAATCTGGAGATTACAGAAGGCTTTCATCAGCTAGCAGCGCCTCTCACGCTGGAGGCGCCTGCGGGTTGCCTGCAACGCGAATCGCCCTATAATGGACAGTACGACAATCTACTGTTCTTCTTTGCAAATATGTATGATCTAATACACAAGTACTACGACCACAACGATCTGATATCGTACCGTCGTCCAATTTAAGCAAAATGAGGTGTTATTATTTATAAAAAAGAGTAATAATTACTTGAAGTTAGTTTTATTTAAATATCTTCAACTATTTCTTTTTCTTCTTGCCCTCATCGCTGGAATCGCCAGGCTGCTGTTTCTGCTCTGTATTCACCGGTTTCTGCCATTTTAGAGGATTTCTGCGATAGAACGGCCACGGTGGGATAGTAATCTATGCAAGGTATAAGAGGGTTCGAATTACGATTTAGCTGTGATTTGATGATCCACCTACCAGTGAAGATAACAGGAACCCAGCACCCAGCACGTAAACAGTTTGAGAGAACTGCTGCATAATCGCTCCATATATAAGACCTATAACTCCAAATAATGTTATGATTAAACGGGACCAGCGTTCAGCTTTCGCCTGGCCAACAAAGTCCTGAGAAAAATCTAAAAGTTCAGATACTGTTTTCGTAGCAGCCTGGAAACTGTGACGCTTACCATGTGTGTCTGTATATCAAACATGTTGAGATTTCTGAATTTTTGCACTTCTAATGCGTAAACAAATTCGGTTGCGGCACGTCAGCAGTAAAATCGAAGACAACTTTAATGAATATGTTATCGATGTTTTGCAGAAGGGCGCAGTGCCACCGACTATCGATAAGAAAAACGTTTGGGTGTTTAAATGAAAACAATTATACGTGGAAAACGTTAATTATACGTGATCAAAAATAAAATTTGGCTTCGGCGGTGCCGAGGGAAAAATAATCGGTAACAATAATTCCACGCCTAAAAATCTGAAGATTTGTTTGTTTATTGAGTACATGGTTACTTTAGCAAATTAATCGACTATCATAGCGCGTATATAAGCTCCTATTGAATAAAAATCGAAAATTATTTAAATGTAAATTGTTCATACATTTATTTGTACAACTTGTAAATAGCGGCAAAATATGCCGTGGACGTTATTATTTAAGAACTTATAAATAAGTGGCGTGTAATGTGCTCTTTATGATTAATGAAAAGGTGAATGTGCAGTGGAATACATTTGTATCGTTGTCATTTTTTTCGCATTTTAGACTCGAGCGGCACGGGTACGGCGTAAGTTAACAATATTGATAACGCATATGGCAATCCAGGCGAAAAGCGCAAACCAGGAGAGGACGAGGGTAAAGTACAAGCAAGCAGCGGTGTTGATGCGCCCATAACGACGACGCTCATATGAAATGCTCTCCACCAGGTAGTCCATAAAATCAAAAACAGCTGCACAGGACAAGCGTGCCTTGATGACGGGCACAATATTGCCAACGCCTTGAATTTCCTTGAGCAAGGACTCGCGGTACTGTTTGCAGGTTACCTCAAAGCCATCGGTAAAAATGGAAGCATAGATCAGCTGGTAAACGGCCATAATAACCGATATAACCGTGGCAGGTAGCCCTAGCAAAGAAAATAATATCATTACGGCGATCGTTGATAATCCGGGTTTCTACTTACAGTAGTAGGGCGAGAGGCTATCGGGTGTCAGTTCGGACTCGGTGGTCACCACGACCATGTCACCAGAGCTGCAAGATAGAATGAAAGAGAGTGCGGAAACAACGCACCGGGTGAGTAATTGCAAAGTTCTCAATTGAATTGGTGTAGTCTCGCATTTGCTGCAGTCATCTCTCATTTGGGTCTTCCATTAGCATTAGGCTTAATTAGGCCAGTCTTGCGAGTGTCGCAAGTTGTTGCTGCCGCCGATTAACCCACATGACCCCAGTATGAATTAGAATTGGGCAGCACTTACCGCTGTCTAATGGTTGTGGTGCCAGCCTTCCGTTTACCCTTGCCAATGCACATGCGATAGCCATGATAAACGCCCAGCACCACGGCAAAGAGCAGAGGTAGAATAAGTCCATAGGTGGCATAGTGGCAATAGGCTATGTTGCCGCCCTCGAAGCTGTTGTAGGTGGTGCGGCCGTGCAACACACAGCCGCAGTTGGTGTCCGGGCAGGCGTTAAGAACATAGCGCCAATGTGTCCAGGCTACTGCCGAGGTGATGCAGCAGATCAGCGAAGTCACAATGATGAAGGGATAGAAATAGGAAAGCGCACGCTCCGCGCTATATGACATATTTCAGATGGATGGGCGTCTTTTTGGGTGGGCTGCATAAAATTTTATGTTAATTAATTAATAGATCTTTCAATTGAGGCACACTTAAAGTAATTTTTGAAATTGCTTATGCATTTCTCTTTGGGCGAATTGCGCTGCCCACAAAGACATCGGCGTGGTAACTCGGCGGACACCTGCTCTGGTTATCGTGTACTCTCTCACACTCCCTCTCTCGCGCTCTTGGGGCGTCACACACACACGCACGACTGCATTTGCTGCACTGTACCCAATATAAACAAACATTTTGTGTGCCGTTGCAGTCGCATAAGATCTTATAAATAATAAATTGTTTATTTTCATTTATGAAAAAATATGTAAGCAAAATACAAAACTAAAAAACATCGGCAAAACGGCAACTAGCCTTTGGGAGAAGTCCGTCCGCTGACACATACACTTACACAAGCGCACTAAGCTGACACACCTACGTCAAAAGACACTGAACGTTCTGCTTGCGAGTAACCGTCTGCGCGCGCAGCAGTAAAACGACTGACGTTTTGTTTTGACTCTGATCGGAACGAACGCCCTGGCTCTGGAAAAAGAGAAGAGAGAGCGAGAGCTAAGAACAAGAAGAGCGCCAGATAGCGCCAACGTTTGTGTGTGTGGCAGCTGACGCACGCTTTACCAGTGAACATGTGTGTAAAAAACAACTTGGCAGCTCTGTCCGTTACTATTTGAATCGACGCGACTTCCAACAACAGCGTGCAATAATATGTGCATATGCGCATAATAGGAATGAAAGGTGTATGAACACAACTAAGACGCTTGCTTTTTGGCCAGGCGCCATCACTTAGCACGCCTGCCAAACATCTGCCGGGTACAACAAATGACGCGCGCAACAAAAACGACCCGTCCCATGCTGCTTCATCCTGCTACATACTGGCTGGCCGCCATTACCAGGCCATGTACATTTTGGCAAAAACCATTTTTCGCGGACGCCTGATCTCAGTTGCATGAGCACTGTGGAACTCTCAACTACGCGGATAATTTTGAGTGCAAACGGCAAACGAACAAATAAAACCAAATACATAAAGTATTTGCCAAAGTATTGACTAACTAGTAATTTGTTGTATTTGGACTATTTTGAAGGCAAAGTGAAAACAAAAGTGCCACTTAACCAATAAAAAGTGCTTATAATTGTGGGCGTTACGAAATTGCATGAAATGGCAAATTGCAGCCTCTAGAAATTTTCATTGCAGGCCAACAATTGCCTATAAATAGCCCAAAAGGTAGAACATATCTTGTCTGGTTTTGCCAGAACATGATCAAATTATACGAAATTTGTGCATAATTTTCGTAATACATAAGACAGAACATTATTTCTATTGTACACATCAATGCATTGACAATGATGTCATTGTTGTGGCATGTGGCGAGTGCAATAAACTTTTATTTGATTTAAACTGTCAGTATAACTTACATACATATGTCATAAAGTTACATTTTTAGGTTCTACTAAAACGACCACTAACATATTTTAATACGAAATGGGTAAATATGTTTGCAATTTGGATCCCTTTAGATAGTCGTAGCAAAATCTCAGCATTAGTTAGGCCCTTTTTAAATAAGTCATTTATTAAATCAAAACCAAACCATCTTCTGTAAATAATATAATAATTTGCAAAATGAAAAGATCGGAAACTGGTATAATTTGTATGTGTTTATGAATGACAACGGCTTGTAAATGATTACAGTTTCCGCTGTTAATAGCCTTTTATTATTCAAAGCTATGTTTTGAGATAATAGATTCAATAGGAATTATAAATATATTTTGGTAAAAACCACTTTCCTTCTCGTTAAATTGTCATATATGTATATAAAAACAAGAGAATATACTCAACAACAACATATTTTTGATAATTTGCAGATTAAATTAAGGCTTAGGAAATCAATTCAAAAATTGAATGCGAACACATTTAATGCTGAAGTTAAATTAAATATTTTAAATATATAAACTCAACTTTCAATTCAATATTTGAATGGGTGTGGTTTATATATTTGCTGGTTTATATTTATTCAGTAATGAAAAGAAAAGTGAAAATATGCAATGTGAAAACATAATTTTTGTCTAAGGATAGAATTTATTTCTTTTTTTTATACCAACTCATTATAAAGGAAAAACTAGAGTTATTTAGCAGACTATATTCATCCAATTAATCTATAAATATAAAACTGCCTGACTGACAGACTGATCGATAAACACATAGCCCAATCTGTAAGAACTAATAAACTGAAAATTGTTTAGCTTATGTGATGTAAGTGCACAATAAGACGTGATTTTGGAAGAGTACATTTGAGAGCTGAGAACAATGTGGAGGGAAACTTGTTTTCTTTATTATTATACGATCGACTTCGAACTCGTTTTCAAAGATCTTTGTGAAAAATTCATTAGGGAAATGTTTCAGGCACAGCCCGATTGTCCAATATGTTAAAATTTGACAAATTTAACGTAAGGCATGTAGTATTCCTCATGTTTGCATAACAAGCGTAATTGATGAATGAATTCCTTGGCTACTTATAGAAACAGTAAATACACCGACACAAACCGGCGCCTCTCTATATGTACATACTACATACTATACAGACAATAGACCTTAGAGTGCAAGTCCCGCAACAAACAACCAGAAAATAGCACCCAAGTAATTTAAATATTAGAAAAGCATTATGGATAATTGGAACGTTTTGGCAGCGCAAACCTCATCCCAGGCCATTGGACGAGATGATCTCAATGCGGTGGTCAAGACGCGTCTGGTGAGTACCGCCTAGAAAACCCCCTCCCAAATAACATGCAGTAAGCAAAACAAAAATGAAAATGATTGCGTAGAATGCGTTGCATATAGCTTGTATACAATATACGATATATTCGGGTTGTACACATGTTGTGAGTGTATGGACCCAGGCATATACATATACTGCCCAGCCCAACCCAACAGCTGTTTGGCAGGCCCAGAGTTTTTCGCTCTTCTGACCACCAAAAGCCAACGACATGCTCTAGAAATTCTTGGCATTTGTTGTTTTGGCTGCACTAAACATTACTAGCGCTCATCTATAAATAGGATCTCCTCGGTGGCTTTTCTCTTTAGCTTTCTGCCTGTCTGCCTGCGAGTGTGTCAAATGTTAGTGGGCTTTTTGGAGATTCCTCACAGTAGCGCCAAGTAGCCAAAGCTAATTCAGACAGACGTTGAAGGTGCTCGGCAACGCGCGTATCTCTCGCACTGATATATCTTTTATATAAGCAGAGCATATAGTATACTATCGATACTATATAGAACAATGGATATTTCTACCGATATTTGGGGTCAGCTGGCCGTAGAGGCCTCGCAGGTGTACCTATCCGATGGCACCATGCGTAGTCCCTTCGCCGACACGGTATTTACTTCATTCAAGAGCCCACAGGCTGACTGATGAGTATTGATCAGAATCAGTTTAATATATATCACTTAATTTATATTATATTTATATATATATATATATATATATATACATATATATATATATATATATATATATGATCATCTCTCTTGCAGACGATTGAGAAGCTGCCTGACAAGGTGCTGTTGCACATATTTTCATATCTGTCGCATCGGGAGATTTGTCGGCTGGCCCGCATCTGTCGTCGCTGGCGTAAGATCGCCTACGATACGCGCTTGTGGAAGAATGTATCGCTGCGACCGGAGGTTTCTGGACTGCACGTCGGCTCTCTGGAAATGCTGCTCTCTCTAATTTCGGTAAGATTTGGGCCGACGCTGCGCTACATCGAGCTGCCCATTGAACTTATCACGCACACGGTGCTGCACGAGCTGTCGGCTAAGTGTCCAAATCTAACCCACATGCTGCTGGACTTCTCTACAGGTAAATGATTATACTCGCCAGCCAAATGGTAGCTAATATATTCTCTTCTTTCACCCCTCAGCCATGCAATTGCATGACTTCAGTGAGATGCAGGCGTTTCCCACCAAACTGCGCTACATGTGTATTTGCTTGTCTGAGGTGATCTTCATGGAGGGCTTCATGCGCAAAATTTATAATTTTATCAATGGTCTGGAGGTGCTACACTTGGTTGGCACCTATGAGAAGTGCGAGGAGGAGGAGGAGGAAATTTACGAAGTCATTAATGTGCACAGACTTAAATCGGCCACGCCCAATTTGCGCGTCATCAATCTGTATGGCATTAATTTTATAGACGACTCCCACATTGATGCCTTCAGCTCCAACTGCATACAGCTAGAGTGCCTGGCTGTTAACTTTTGCAATAAGGTCACCGGCTCCACGCTGAAGACGTTGGTGCAGCGCTCGAAGCGATTGACCTGCCTGCTCATGAATGGTACGAGCTTAAAATCAGAGTTTGTAATGCAGGTGGAATGGGATAAGTGCGCGCTACAAGAGCTGGATATTACGGCTACCGATTTGTCTAGCGAGTGCCTAGTGGACATGTTAACGCGTATTCCCAATCTTAAGTTTCTATCTGCTGGCCAAATCAATGGATTCAATGATACCGTGTTGAAGCAGTGGATGGAGCAGGGCAACACCAGGTCTTCTTCTAATGGAACAATATATTTTATTGCTTATCTTTATGACTCTCATCTACTCTTGCAGATCCCTCAACTCATTGGACTTGGATTCCTCGGATAACATAACAGACGAAGGCATGCTAAAGTTTCTGCAGCGCCATGGCCATCAGCTGAGCGCGTGCTGCCTATCTGGCATGCCGCACATTACAGATCAACTCTGGATGAGCATACTGCCCATGTTGGGTAACTGCAAGTAAGTAGTGCGAAGCGGAGGCGGTGCATATAATCAGAAAATGACTTATTGACTGCTGTACAGAATAATAGTTATGGGCACGGCTGAGAAACTGGGCGTCAATATACACGTGGATCAGCTGATGGACACCATTGCATCCAACTGTGGAAATTTGGAGCGTCTGGAGCTGCGTTGGGACCCGGACAACTTGCGTTTTTCCGACAAAAGCCAAAAGGCTATTGATATATTGCGCGTTAAGTGCCTTAAACTGCGCTGCATGGTTTTAAGGTAAGCTCTAAATTTCTGCCTTATATGTTTTCAAGAATCAAGCTTCCGAATGCCCTTACAGCGATGGTCGTTATTATGAAACAGTGAAGGCCAACTTTGAACGCGCCGACCGTATCACGGTGGTGCGCACCACCACCTGCTGCCGTGTCTCGCCATATCATTTGTTGCGCAATTATAACGACTTGGTTTTCAACTAAATAGAGTGGCACATCAAAATAAATGTTTTATGTTAAGCTGTTGTTGTATCTTTATATTCCATACCGAACTGGATCAGAGAGCGAGCAAATATCCCAAAAAATAATAGGTGCGCAAGTGTTTATAACGCACATTAAAGACAAAATTTGTTTGGTTTAAGGCAATCTGTATTTTAGTTAGCATGCTGCAATACAAAATACTTGACTTGTTGCATACGCATCTGTTCTATATACAAATTTGATACAAATCGCTGACTTTTATACATAAGCTGCCTTAGAAGTTTGAATCCAATAAGCCACTTTTTAATTTGCATTGATTTCTCAAAGAAAAAAAAAATAAGTAAACAAAACTTTTACAAATATTGTTGTCTAGTCAAAATCCGACGCAATTGCTTATTGCTTCCATATTGTACTGTATTTTCTTCTCATTTTTTTCATCCTTTAGTTAAATTATATATATTAATAAGTAAGAGTGTAAGATTTGCTAATTTTAATTTCTTGTAAATTACAAAATTATCTTGCGATTTGTTAACTAGTTTTGTTTGTTTTTTACTTGGTACTTGATTAAATCATTTTCAGACTTCACCGCATTTAGTTTTCTGCTAATGGTTTTTTTTTGTTGTTGTTTTGTAACACCATTTCACTGTAAACTTAAAACTAACATTTTTCAACATTTTTGGGTCAACTTTTTACCATAAGCTTAATGTACAAAGATCTCTGATTGAATTCACGTTTCGCTCAGCGCCCTCACATACATAGGTAGGTATGTACTTATATGCATGATATAATTTAATTTAGTGTGGAATCGAAGCCAAAAAACTCGAACGTGCTTTTGGATGTCTGAGTGTATATGAATATGAATGTGAGTTGGTGAGTGCCGTCCAGATATGAATCAGGTAGTGGTGTTTATAGGAATGGGTCTCCCGAAACGTTCAAATGGGCAGATAATAATTTTGCTTAGGAGTTTCGCATTTTTACATAAGTACACTAACACATAGAACAGTTTACATCTGGTTTGATTAAGATTAAATATAGCGATACAATTCATTGCTGTTCCTGTGACAATCGAAATAGGTGCGTCGTATTGCTGGCCGCAGCGGTAGCAACAGCGGCCGCCGAATTCGCCGTCGATGGTGGCGGTTGAGCCGACGCTGTTATATAGCTGGCATTACTGTTGCTGCTGCTACTGCTTGCACTGCTGGCTACGGCGGCTCGCGTCTCTGCTGCAATTGCGGACGCCTCGCTGCCCGAATTGGCTATAGCATTATCAATATTTGCCAAGGCAGCGGCAGCATTGACCGGAGCTACGCCATCTTCGGGAGCAGCTTCAGCAACGCGTTCAGGTGAGCGGCGCGGGACTCCAGCATTGTTTGCGTCCTGTGAGAAAGCCAAAAGATTAGAAATTTAAATATTAATTGGAAATAATTTTAATTAAAGTCTGATTTCCATGCTAATTGCAATTTACAAAAACATATGCTTAATAAAAACATATGCCAAATATTGAATAATTAGAGAGTTTACGGTCAAATTTTAATTTTAATATGGTTTCTAACGGCCATTAAAAAGAGTATAATTAACATTCCTTCTAAATAATTATGGTAAATTAAAAAAATATTAAATAACAATAGGCTCTAGTCGGGAGCTCCCGACTAGGAGATACATTAAACCTTCTTATTCAATCACCAAATTCAGCTCGAGCCACGCTGCTTTTGCTTAAAAAAATAGTTTCCACTGTGACGTTAGTTCTCGCATCTAACCGCATTACTTGCTAACAAGTAATACTACTAACTTACTACTAACCAAACAACATATAGACTGGACATCCTGTGTAAAATGCGGGAGCCATGGGTCTCATATGCGGCTGGTCTAAACACAGACAGAGAGTAAGAAATACATATGACTTGTTTGATAGAACAGCATCCCTGCTTCTTTTTATTCGCTCACACTACAGGAAACTGCTTTGGCTTACACTCAGTGCTCTTTGCCTATTTACAATTTTACTGTTTGTGTGTGTATGTATTCGCACAAGCAAAAATTCCCACAAATTAAATTTTTCTCAAAAGTCGGCTTAAATTGGTGGGCAATACAAGTTGGGTTATTAACTTGATTGTTAGCTATGAGGTAGTAGCGGGGAGGTGGCGATAGGTATAAAATGAAAGATATTTTATATATACAGTTCTAGAAGATACATAGATAGTCTAGTTAGCTCTAGCTCTTATTATTGAGCAAATTTGCTAAAAAAAAAAACAGGATTTCGATTTGAATCGATTACTTGGAAACGTGGCAAGTTATCGAATATCGGATACAAAGTTGTTCTGCTCGGGCGCTAGGAGGACCTACATATAAAAGTCATACGTTTTTAGCTCTTATAGGTTCAGACATCCTTGAGTTTATACATACGGATAAACAGACGGATGTGGCTAAATCGACTCGGCTTATGATGGTGATCAAGAATATATATACTTTATGGGGTCGGAGATGCTTTCTTCTGTCTGTTAAATACATTTGAGCAAACACATTATACCCTTTTTACCCATTTTCAATGGGTTCAGGGTTCAAAAAAGTATATTTCAGACGAAAAGCGTTACCGTCGATCTTCTACGCTGCCAAACTAAGAAATTTCTACTCACTTCTCTTGGATATATACGAATAGGCTGTTCAGCTTGAGCTGGAGCCGCTGGATCGGCATCTTGTGCATTCTCCTCAGCCTTGTCAGTGTACATCATTATCTCATGACACAGTGGACAGCGGTCCTGTACATAGAGCCACTTGCGCAGGCAAACTCCATGGAAAAAGTGACGGCATCGCGTTATCTTAGCCGAGTACATTTCCTGAAAATAAGCACGTTCGTACGAAAGCTTATATATTAAAAGAAAAAGATTATCAAAACTGATGAACTCACCTGATAACAGATGGCACAAACATCATCAAAGGCCTGCAGCTGAGCAGGAGTCGCTTCCGGCAATGCTGATATCTTGTGGACCGCAGAGCGCCTCTTCATGAACACCGACCAGCCAGCGCGTGCCTCGCACCAGATATTAAAGTAGGCATGAATGCACATCATGATCGCCCTGATGGCGCCGCCTGTAGCATTTTGGGCTATCAAGTTATAGTCATCGATACACAAAATCAACCAAATAATAAAATTACATGCACACGGAACAAAAAAGCTGGACAGGAGCACGCACAACTCACAAGATGAACTTATAGAATGATTTGAGATTTACGCAAATATAAATTTCAATGCTTTATGTCACTGATGTGTTGATGTAATTTGGCGACGAGGCCAACACTAAAGAACACTTACCCGATTCAAAGACCAAGATCCAGGCACCATTAACAAAGAGCAAGATGCCAAAACAGAACTCTACGGCATTGCCGAAGGCACGTACATAGTATAGATAGTCATCTAGTTTTTCCCAGAAGAACTGGCGACGGGCGTCTAGCAAAAAGAGCGTATATGTGGCCAGCGAAACGAGCACCTGACATACAGAGCAGATTAGCCTTAAGAATATATTTGTTGAATGTAACACATTGATAATGACTAACCTTGATAATGACCTCCACGGAAAAGGCAGTCACCGCCAGCAGCCAAGTAGAGGGCGAATGCTGCGCCCACAAATAATAAAGCAGCCCGACTGGCATTAATATGAGAAAGGCGCAAACGGATAAAGCGCGCACATGACGCTTACGTGAAGGATTCCGCGCCGCGCTCAACGACATCAATATGGGTGAAACAATGTTGTGAAGGAAGTGCAGTAGCGCCGTGACCAGAAGGCATAGATTGCGACATAAGCGCACAAAACGCTTATCCGGTGCCAATGATGTGAGGCCAGTTTGTAGTGCTAATATGTAAAAGAGCACCGCCGAAACTGTCCCCAGCGACTTCTCTTCGTCATTGTCATAGGTCAGCAAATACCATTGAAAGCCGCGTCCTATATAGTGACATATCATTGAGATGACACCAGTCATGCCCAGCACAGCGGTCAAAGTTTCACAACCATCAACGAGCAGCTTCTCGATTGCTGGAAACAGCTGCAAAGGCACATCCGATTCGACAGTCAGTAAGGCATAGCCGCCCTGCATAATTCTGCAGATGAGATTTTAATGAGAATAATCACTTATGTTAAAAAACAAAAAATTGTAACAATTGAGTTATTATTTCAAGAACTCGGCTGATGAAATTGTTTGTTTTTTTATGATTGTTGATACCCTAAGAAACAATATGTGACTGACTCTACATAAGGTACTTGTGTACCCCATCAGCGGATTATCCGTCTTGTCTTGTTTTTGTGCAAACGCTTTCTCGGCAATACAAATAGTACATCCTGAGCAAAATCTCACAAAAATTGCATAACTATATATTATGTATAGCATCAATAGAAACGCTTAGTATTTATACTTGAATGCAGTTTCATGCTTTTGACAATATTTTCATCAAATTACATGTTTTAACAAACGTTCTTTTAGGGTATAAATTGAAAATGTTTCCAATGTTATTTTTAATATTTTAAAACCCAGTTGTGTAATTTATAATTTTAAGCTACATACCTAATGATCCAAAACAGACGCAAGACGTTGGGCACATTAAGGCGCTGCCACTCGTTTTCAATGAGAGCCGAAAGTCCAAAGTTGGATACGAAATTTACAGCATATTGGTAACCATTGTATACCGTTCTGCTAGCGTCCATGGCACTCAGCATAAGCGTGATTTTAGTCAGTATGATGGGCGTGAGGCCCGCAATCACGGGCAGTTTGTCCACTATGCTAGATGAAAGAGGCAGCATGGCAAGCAGAATTGGACTAGTAAAAATGATAGGCATGGACCGTTGGAGTAGCGCATAACGAGGACCCAAGTGTATATAGGCAAAAAGCATGCCCATAAACCATTGGGCGATGATATGTGGCGCCAGCGTCATGACGATTCCGCCCGAATCCAGCAGTCTGGTCGTATTCAAAGACAATAAATCTTCCAGTATGCTCGGACTTTGTTCCATTAGCTCTAGTGCGCTCACATTGGACCAGTAGGAGAGAAATGTGAGTCCCAGCGAAGTTAGAAACATGTACACCATCACTAAATGCCGCGTCCATAGCATGAAAATGCAAGCGGCGCATAAGAAACCTGCAAATGCCGGACAAGGTTTAAGGTACAATCAAGTCAAGTCAGTTGCGGCGTATGGCCCCTAGTTAGCTCAACTCACCTAGTAAACAGACGATAAACTTCACCGTCGTTATATTAAGTATATTGCCTAGCATGCCATCGTTAGCCAGCTCATCCATTAGGCTGTTGAAATTGCTGCTGAGCATTCCACCGGCTTGTGCTGATTTGGATGCATTTTCTATGGTGTGTTCCAGTATATCTTGACTGCTGTTGCCGATAGAGCTGGTGGCTGAATCTTCGCTCCCCATACCAAAGAATGCCTTGATGCTGGCTAAGGTGTCTGTGCTGTTGCTGGCTTCTTGCGGCGCAGCTTTTGATGCGGTTGCTGTATCCATGGGGTAACCTTTACCCGAACCTAGCTGGCTGGGCACGCCCATGCCGATTTTGAGTATCTCATCGATGACCATGATGGGCGGCACACGCATCATGACGTCCACCAAGCCGAGCACCTGCGTCCGTATGGACATTGTAAAGCTGTAACTATAGCTGACGCGGCGTGACTTTGCAAAATGCCTTTGCTGCTGCTTGCGATTCACTTAATCTACATCAACTTTTGAGCGTCGCACGCATTTATTATTTTTGTTTTTGTTATTATTGTGGTTGTCGTTGCTGCCGTGTTTTGTGGGTTGTGTTTTGGTTGCTTGCTCGACTGCTTGGTTAATCGGCTGGCGTTGGCCTTCGTCTTAGATTTCGCAAAAGCGAAAAGAATCGTGTGCAAGTGTTATTGTACGTTATGGTGTGCGTCAAAATTTTATTTGATTGGAGGGAGGGGTGCGGCAACAGTAGTAAAGGTAAAAGTCGAGGGTTTAGATCGATTGCACTAATCTAGGTTCTTTACGTCTCACTTCGATCTGGCGCACTGCTTACTATTGTTTTCTACCTCAAAAGCATCGAGTTAAGCGCGAGCGTAAAACTTTTTCACAATTGAATTGGGATCTTTGTTTTTTCTCTGCTTTGCTTCTTTCGTGGGGCTCGGGAGCGTTTCTTTCGATACCAGTGTTCGCATCGATAGTAATATCGATAGCTATTCAGCAATTTGCATCACTGCTGACAAGTCTGGTGTTGCCAGACTGCTAGTCAGCTGATTGTATAATTTGGCGCGCACACAGTAATTTTTCAAAAATTATCCTGCAAGGCAGTAACAAACACAAGCAATAGCAGCAACACTTTCACAGCTTTTTCGTGCGCTATTTTTTGTTAGTACTTAAAATTTATACAAAACCTTTTTGGAATTATAAAATATTACTTATGCGTAACCTACTACAAAACCACATTGACAACTTTTTGAGCATATTTGGTGCTCCACAACTGTAGCCCGTATATCCCCTTTACATTCCTAAGGACTCGCCATAAACTGTCCTTTTAGTATAACATTTGCAAAACATTCTTTCTCAACAATTCTATGCGCATACATCGAAAGAAATGCTCGCAAATGGACTAATGCGACCAAAGACCCGACGAAAAGTATAAACTGGCTATATACGCATATATGTAAACAAACGAATGTATATTATTTATTATGGATATTAAACAAAGTTTATTTTAAGTTTACAGTATTCAGCTTTAAAGTTCTTTCACAGACTTTGCCATAACCCAAGAAAGAATAATTGGATACCTCCGTTCATAATTAAACAATTATAATCTGTACTTATAAAAAAGCTAATATATAAATCGAACAACTTCGTAGCTCGGAGAGTCGCTACATTTTATTGACAAACAAGAATATTATTGTTGACAAAAAGGTGAATACCTGAAAACAATTAAAACATTACTTATTCTTCAACTTTGTTTTCAGATTGAATATGGAGATAGGGTCCCTTTACTTCCTGACACGATTGCTCCCTGCCTATTCCCCGAACCCGTTGAAATTAACTGAGTCGATCTAAGCATGCCCGTATAAATTGAAAATCGTAAGAGCTATACACTAATTTTCGCATCTAGATACTCCTATAAAGTATAATATTCAACTTTTTGGTCGTCTCTATTTTCCAAAATATAAAAATCAGTTTTTCGAGTTTTAGCCTTGTGCTTTGGCATATGGACACATTTGGATTCTACAGTTATGCCCTGAAAATTTCAGGAGCATCGGAATACAATCGCGGAAGCTATGCAGGAATGTGTTCCATATTGTATGACAAAAGTGTGAATGAATTAAAAAAAAAAAAAAACAGCTTGAATCATTATTACTGAACTTTAAGCTCAGAGTATTATTATTAGTTGTATACCTATCTATTATCTATATATTTTATTTCACTAGCTTTTCTCGCTTTTTCCTTTTACCAGGAATCACAGTTAGTCCATATATCAGTCTCTAACTCATGGTAGTGAGTGGAAAAATCAGTTTATGTTTTAATTCTTAAACATCGATAGAAAAAAAATTATTTAAAGTGGAAACTGCAGACCTTATCTCTTGCGCTTTTACATTTGGCGTCTAATTTAAGTATAACCTTTCCATGCAATTCTCATGATTTCAAGTAATGATTACAGATTTCTCATATTTACTCTGTTTGTAATTTTCTCTCTCTCTCTTCTACCCATTTTCTCCCTTGGAAATTATTATCTCAAAAAATATTATCTCAAACACTACAACTAAAGTTGTATTTCTTGTCGATATTTTATAACGGGATTGCCTTTGATCCAAAGAACCAAAAGTGGGAATCTTGAAGCTCAAAAATGTACTTTTGTTGGTAGAACTTTTCACCCGCATTTCCATCCAAGAGCTTTACACTGTACGAAACTGTGAAAAACACAAGAGTTATTTTCACAAAGATTTAAAAAAATGAGTTTCCAGTTTCGTAAACAAAAAACGTTGGTACAAAACTTTTCACGATTTTTTCACGTTTGAATGTGGAATTTCTCAAGAGCCCATGTTTTTCCGTCCCTATCTAAGATCAGATTGCTTTATACTAGCTGTTATTTTTTACTACTAATTATTTATATACCCGTTTATTCATAGAATGAACGAGATTACTTCACATAAAAAGTAATACCCCGGAACAAACTGACGCCTTACGTGACTGGGCACCCGTCAATCCTCAATCCTGTATTTTGTGGAATTTACCTAGCTCAGGTATAAATCGTTAGAATTTATTCAAAGAAAACCGTCTGAAATCGGGTGTACACTGGGTGTATTTGTTTGCTTGTGGGGTCAGTAACTTTTTCCATTTAAAATTTGAATTGCTGTTCATGTTGTTGTTGTTGCTGTTGTTATTGTTGCCCACTTGTATGCAAATGCACAAATTGAGGCAATGCAGTTGGGCCCCGTTAGTAATTATGCGCAATTGTTTAGTGCTTAGCTCAAAAGGTTCAGCTCCAACTTAATTGATTTTTCGTTTCTCAATAGTAACAAGCAAATATGCCGGGTGTATATATTTTTTTGTTATTTTCGCCCGGGTGCCCAGGTAACCGAAGGTAATTTGCATAGTTTTCGTTTGTTTTGTGCAGCATAGTTTGCGGGGCAGCAAATTGCATTACAGCAAATTTGTGTTTCTTTATGGCAGTGCAGGCAAACAGTTAACACTCCCATGGCAGCATGGCTGTGTCCCATATATGGGCCTCATATATTTAATATAATCAGTGTAATTGTCAGAGGCGATGAGCTGGGGACCTGTTCCTCTGTCTTTGTCTGAAACTGGCCAACGCTCAGGTCTCACGCATGGCAATTGTATAATTTATCGCTCTAGTTCTAATCGCCAGCTGTCAATAGCTGGCAACTTGGCCAGCCAGCCAGCCAGCCAGCCAACCAACCAGCCAGCCACTGATCTCGAGGGAACGATTTAATTCGCAAGCCATATAAGTAGGAAATTTGTACGTTGATTAACGCGCCAATCGTTTTACACAACTGCAAAAGTAACGTACAAAGTGTCGATCGTGCCCCTCATCCTGTCTTTCCGCCTCTCCCCTCCCAACCACTATCACTATTCTATCTCTATCGCTCTGCGCCTGTCTATGTGTGATTTCATTACACTTTAAGCTATGTGCTCTGATCGCCGACTGCACTTCGCCGAATTGCTAGGACTAGGACATACACAAACACGCACACACACAAATACACACCTCGAACCATATGCGCATGTGAATGTGAACCAGTGCAACGCGTTCCCAGCATGATTACCACTCATAGATAGCCCGACGACTGGCAACCTGCTGGGACGCCAAATGAATTAGCTGCCGCTCACACTGCTGCTTCCGTGGCTGCTGCTTCAGCTTTAGTGGATGCTCTGCCCTGGCTGTTGGTATATTAGCTTTATGATTATGTTTGTGCTTGAATAAATAATTTGCTTTATGTGGAATCTTCACTTCATATTAATGTGCATACGAGTATGCTTGTCAATATAATCAATGAATGAGTGAATGGTGAGAGCAGTCAAATTATGGAGCATGTCTAAAAAAAACATTTATTAAGAAATTAAATAAATTTTATGTAAATTGATATATGCGCATAATTAATATTCAATAACTTACTTTTAAGAGGCTAGATCTAATTATTACAACTGGCAAGAAAAACAAATTATTTGATTTAGATAAATAACAAGAGGTTCTAGTCGTCCCCGACTAGGGAATACTCTGAACACCCTTGTTCCAGCACCAAATGCAGCTCGTCTGAGGTAGGGCAGGGTTCGCAGGGTTCGAACTTGCCACTGACTTAAATGAGTACAATGTCGAATGGCTAATTCAATAAACACATGCGAACACTGGAGTTCGATTTACTTTATTCGTTGTTTGGCGGCTTGAATGACGCAGTTTTTTGGAATAGATATTTGGAGAATTCCAAATATATGTCTATTAAGCATTAATCCTTAATAAAGCACTAAATGTGGTTTGTTTGGTTCAATTTGAGTCTTACTGTTATTAAGAAAACAACTTTATATCAACTAATGTGAATATTTACAAAACTACTTATGCTACGCACTAAATCTAGGAAATTATTTGCCTTTAATTAGATCATTTTAACCTTCTTATAAATGGAAGTGGTATAATGATTTAACGCTAATTTGTGCCACAGGCAAGCGGAAGCTTCTCCGACCCAAGGAGTAGATATATTCTGGCTCAGCGTCAATAAGCGAGTCGATATGGCAATGCCCGTTAGTGCATGTCGTTCTGAGTCTATAAAAGCAATGAACTTCATATTTCTAATGTAGGTTCTGATGCAGGCGCAGATCAAGTTTATCGATTGGTCACCGGATTTCTCGGGCTCTCCTGAATAGAGCGATCAAAATTATTTTTCTTCTTCTTATATTTCTATTATTAGCGGTTAATTTTGTAATCAATTTTGGACGAAATGGTTGGGTCGCTAAGTTTTAAAATTCATAATTTTATCAGGAACAAAATCGTGATAGTATATCATTCTTGTTGGCCTTAATTGGATTTTAGTTGTGTTGATTAAGCATCCGGCAGCGATGTGGCTGCTACAGCTCCACAGGGCCTTATTGTTTGTCATAATTGCCACAAAACTGTCACATGTCCTTGGGATCGTGCGCTCTCGTATGTTATTGTTGTATATTGAAATTGATATCGTCGGCCGTGGCACCCGAAACGCCAATTATCTTTTGCATTCAAAGAATAATTAGGAGCTTGATTGACATGCGGGATAAGGAGACATACACTTGGAATGCCGTAGCAAATTATCGAACGGCTACCGTGCTGCAGAGGCTGATCCACAAAAATCAAAGGCCGAAAGAACGAGGACGACGACAACGTCGCGACGCCTTCCACTTATTGATTGCCGTGCTGCTGCGCCTTTGTCTGCACATAGAGTGGTAATCTGATGCTAAGCCAGCGATACAGCGGGCAGGGCAAACAATGACCAGGCTGTGCTTGAGGCCCCTGTTTCAGCTCGAGCTCCAATGCGAAACTCGTTTTGGCAAACGACAAGCAGCAGCAGCAGCAGCAGATCGCAGCCCAGCAATTACAATATGTTTAACTACGTCAGCGCTTTATCGGGGACTCTGTTCGGAGCTGGAGACCATGGCCCATGTCAGCGATTAATCCAGTGGACCGCTGCCTCGTCACCGTGGCAAGCGCTTGTTAGGCAGACTCTTTTTGGGGCAATTGCAGCGGCCTCATCATCGATTGTGTTATCGATGGCGTTGCCAGTCTCGGTCTGAGCTTCGGCCTCAGCTGCAGCTCCATTACCAGCTCTGAATCTCATTTGCGATTAAGTTCTTATGGGCAACTGGGCACAGTTCGTGGAAAGTTTGCCAGCAGATCTTTATTGTTCGATTGGTTTATTTATAATAATTAGGTGCGCTGTCCATTCGACTTTGTTTTTCGTGCTGCTGCGGCTGCTGCGGCTGCTCTCTCTGCTCTGGCTGCTGCGAATACTCTGCCGACTTATCGACGTCTCAAGCTGGCCCATAAATTCTTTAAGCTCGCACCTTTTCATTGTGCGCACTCACACACTCAGTCGGCGATTGGTCTTGGCCACGTCTTGGTCCCTGGCCCTGTCCCTGGCTACTGGCTTCTGGTCCGGCTGCCGCTACTGCTGATTGCAATCGCGTTGCGCATGCGCGAGGACGGCCCGCAGTTTAGACCAGACCAGGCCAGGCCGGACCAGACGAGACCGGACCCAGTGCATGTGCATGTGCTCGGCGCAGCGCGTTCCTTTGGTAAATTGCTCACATTAGCAGGTTGTACGACTTATTAAGTAAGCACAATTTGCGTGGACGCCGCCCCAAAATAATGGGCAGCCGTTAAGGTGGCGACCGGGAGCCGCCTAGCCGGACAAGTGATTGTTTTATAATTGCAATCGCAATTGCAGTTCGATGCGATGCGATGTTGCTAAATTGGCTCTGGCATTGGGGCCGGCCCGTCGTGCATTGGTAGGCTGGCCAGCAAAATTGGCAATCCATTTGAATGAATAATTGCTCAATTATTGAAGCCGCCGTTACCGACGCTGCCGCCTAACGAGGCAGCAGAGTGGGAGACTACCACTTGCTAGGAGGAAAATGCTTGGAAATTTGTCGGTCGGCTCAACAAGCAACCAGGTGGAGAAGGAGAATATGATGCTCTATTCTCTAAATATAATAATATTCTTAAATTTTTATTAAAAACACTACAAAGATGGGCAAAAGAGGGATAACTGAGGGACGATTCGTGTTTGTTTTTATTGGTTAGTCTATTGACTTATCTGAAAGTCATTCTAGTTCTATTTCTATTTCTTCTACTTAAAATACTAGCTATTATTATTATTGCTTTAATAAATAATTATAACGAGTGAGAGGTTCGAGTCGGGAGCTCCCGACTAGGGGATACGCTGAATACGAGACTTGATATATATATATAATATTCTAGAAGCAACATATCACGTTTGGTGACTCTAGCTCTTATTATTTACCCAATTTGCTCAAAAAACGGGATGTCGATATCGATTTATATCGATTGCTCAGAAACGGAACGGAAAACGGAAGTTATCGGTAAGTTATCGATTATCGAAAACAAACTCGATATGCGTAGGCACTAGGAGGACCTACAGCAAAAATTTCAAGTCTCTAGCTCTTATAAGTTCCGATGTCCTTGCGTTCATACTTACGGATGGACGGACAGACGGACCTGGCTAGATCGACTTGTCTATTGATGCTGATCAAGAATATCTATACTTGATGGGGTCGGAGATGATTCCTTCTGCCTGTTACATACATTTACATTTTGCACAAAAACATTATACGGCTTTTACCCATTTTATTGGGTTCAGGGTATAAGAATTATACATATTATGATTGTTATCATAAAAATGATCTTTACAGATCGTATTGAATATACATACTTACAGTAATAGACAGAAACTATAATAAATATTTAAATAAATATAAAACAAATTGTACATTACATATTTACTTAAATGAACAATCAATCATCACCAAAAAATAAAGCACCTTTTTTTGTTGGTGGAGTCAATAAGCTACAAAATTAAAGTAATATAAAACTGAACAACATATGAATATAAAAATTAAAAAAAAAAAATTTAATTTCATTTAAAACTCGAGCGCACACACTGTTTTGCTTAAGTGTGTCCGCACCACAGGCAGCGCAGCAAATTAAAAACTAAATATTTTGGACTTACGCGATTTGACCACGCTGATTAGGCCAAGACAGAAGCGCCAAACGACAAAGCGCGACAAAAATGGCGCTAAGGCCACTTTGGCAGAGACAATGTCAGTGAGCAGCAGGAGTTATCGCATTAGGGTGAAATCGTGAAATGGAACTGGACCAGTTTTAGCGGAAGCAGTACCAGCTGAACAAGAAGAAGAATAAGCTGAAGAAGCTGTGATGTGGTCGGGACTTGGAGTTGGAGTTCGAGCGCTGTGCTGTCCGCAGGCACGTAAGAAATTTCATACTAATTGGCATAAATACCAAGTGTCGGGGAGAGGAGAGCCTGTAGCTATAGCTATTGCTGCCTTAGACTGGCGACGCTGACAAACTGACGAACTGACTACATGACTGACATTGAGCAGTGGGACAAAAAGTCTGAAATACATATGTATGTACATATAGGTATGTATGTGCACATATGTACCTATAGGCAACTGCCTGTCGATGAGATCTTCACCTTGGCAATCATTAATCGTCTGCCTCTCGACATAATATCAATGATGGAGCTGTGCTCCAACGTTGTCTTTGCTCGTCTAAGCCTGTTTTTTTGTTTTATATTATTTTTTTGCCATGGTTCTCTCCGCTAGTTGGCCGCGTGAAATGCTGGAATGCTCATCGAACCAATTGAAATTGCTGTGACAACAATAAAAATTCAAGTTTGGGGCCTCTTTTTGCTGCTGGATCTCGACGGAGTCGCTGCTTTGGTGTCTCTCTCTGCAGGAAGAGTAGTTGATGTTGCCAGCTCGACTGACTGACAATTAGACGTGGCTAAAACGTTCGACTGATCAAGCGATTTGTAGCTGTAAATTCATCTCTATTTCGTTTTGCTGCCACGGCAAACAAGAGTTCATGTTCATTGTGCCTTCTGCTGGGGAATGCTGTGATTTTGTTTTTTGCCCTGCTCATCGGCTGTTGTCCTGGCCTGGCGACTACTTGTCGCTGTTAAAATCCAATTAATCGAACAATTTACTTTACTGCGTTTAGCGATGGTGTTGGACTGTGCCGATGTTGCGTCCGTTTGTTGTCTTGCTTTGGAATTGATAGCATTCAGCTTAGCTTGGCTTATGGAACATATGAAATTTTCAAGATGCTGCCGAGTATTCGTTGAATTTGGTATATTAAACAATCAGATTAGCATTGAAATCTGATATAATTTAAATAGTATGATAATCTGACATTGGCATCTTATGCATTTAATACAATGCTAGCCGGTATTACCCGGCCTTGGTCGTGCATGTTTTCTGCTTTAAAATGTAGAAAATTTAGTTATACTTGTATGAACTTGAACTTCACATCTAACGTAATATTTTACATAGACATTGGAAAATTACTTGAATATCCTAATTATGGTATTCCCCATGTTAATCTTGTAGATTAATACCGAAATAAATGACGTTTATTTAATCTTTGACTCGCATTTTTCATTCAAAAGCGGTGGATATTGCAAAAAAATAGAAAATACATTTTACATTGATCTTTGAAAGTGAGTTAAAAGTGGGTTGCTGGTGCAAATTCCAAAATCGCTGAAGAGGGATAGATTTTGCAAAATGTGTGAAACCCGTATCAGATGACTTTTCACAAGGAACCCATAGTTTGTAGAATGTGTCTATTTTATAGATTTATAGATTTATTTATCTTAATTAATTAATTAAGATAAAATAAAAATTATTAAGATAAAGCTACAATATCATCACATTTAGGATCTTTTCTTTTTCCATCTTTAATTCCATTTAATGTTCCAGCTCTTTTCCCCTTAGCTTCTTAGCTGACATTTCAATCTCGAGCTGTAGGTGTTTTCATTTTCAAAATCGGCCATGTCGTTTTTCATGTCATATTTTTCTGTTATCCAAGCAAGCTGGTTTTACAGATGCACATTCAGTAACAGATCAAAACTCAAGAGTTTTTTTACCTTGTCTACTGTGGTCCGCTGGTCCTTTTTCTGTGTAAATAATAATTAATTTATAAATCTTGAAATGCATAAAACTTTTAACTTTCTCCATATTGAAATCACAATGTAATGTAAACAAAAGAAATCGGTCATACAACAAGCAAATTTCGAATCAGGCCAGGAGCTAATGGCCTGTGAGCGCAGTGCAGTTTCTGAGCAGCTGCAAACAGCTGATAGAAGAAATCCAAATAAGTTTCAGGAGTGCTACTGGCGTTTCTCATATTACTGCCTTCTTCATGGAACAATTTGTTGATTTTACCTAAGTTGCATGTGCACACACTTTATACTATGTGCAAATTCATTTTCATGGCAACACTGGTAGCTTGCAAAGTACAAAAGGTCTGTTGGGTGTTGATACATACATTATTTCCAAGACTGATACATGACAGCATTACAAAACGTCGCAACAGCCTCTCCTCCGCCGCCCCAGGCCAGTTCCCCCCAAAGAATAGGAGGCCACCCTTTTGGTTGGCAGCCGAGCATGATTAGTGTCAATTTTTGTCACTTTAATAGCGTCGTTTATGTGTTTGGCTAAGCGAGTCGTTCGAGTGCATTAAAAAAGGAACCGTGGCCTATAAAATACGAGTAGGCCAAGAAAGTGCGCCCCAATAGCTGGGCAGGAAAACTGCGCACAGCACTTGGAAACGTTTTCATTAATAGACGCTCGAATATCAAAGTGAAACTTCAGAGTAATGCCGCCGTCGCTGCCGCTGCCGCTGCCGTTGCCGTTGCTGTTGCCATTGCTGCTGACGTCGACAAACGCCCGCCCCATTAAACCACAAAATTTATTACACCAACTAAAACGAAATCTCAGCGAGACGGAGCCTGATGCCGTAGTCGGAACAGCGGGCGCGGGAATGGCAATGGCAATGCCATGATGTGACATCTCAAAGGCGACCAGCAGGCTACTGAGGGGGTAGCAGCGGGGGAAACAGCGAGCAGAACAACTTAATTCAAGTGTTGTCACTTTGTCGTGTTCCATAAATGTTGCCTTAAAACGCTGCTCATTAATTTTCAAGTGTAACTTTTATTAGGTATTTAAATGCGTGCGAGAACTTGCCACCAAGCGGCAAGCCGATGGCAACATGCCGCTGCACATAAATTCGACAAGCCGCATATCTCTGCGAGGGAGGGTGCTTCTCTTTATGCCACATGTTGAAGCTCTTGCGCCCCCAGCCGGCGCGTCGCACATACTTGAGATTGCATTAGTCAGTTTGTGTCGCAGCCACTTCACAGACCATGATCAATGCTCCGTCATATGCCCGTGCGCAACCCATTACATTAATAATCCATAACATTGCGCTAGAGAAGAGCGCGTGTCGTGACTTTGGGATAGATGATACTCCAATTCTAGTATAGATCGTAACCAAATAATAAACGTAAAGTTGAAATGTACATACTATATACATGCATACATAATTTGTATCTCTGCAACAGCAATATCCTATATACATACTACATTGTAAATCGGAGTAAATATAACGATGAGTTTCACAATGTTAAATTCTTTTAGTGTAACAAGGAATTTAAAATAAAGTCTGCCTCGGCCATAAATGAGAACCAATATATACATCATTTTAATCAATTTCAGGGCCAGGCACAAGGCGATGTTTATAAAAAGCTGATTATAATATTTAAGTATCACCATGTTAGGCGTGAAAGGTGTGAAGGTGGGATCTGTCAAATAATTAAGTCAGCTGCGGCCATAAATAACTGAATAATACTAAGATACTTATAAGTGAGTAACTAGTAAAAGCTTACATGTCGGAAACTTGAAGTGGCATGGATTCGTAATGGTCTCCAAAAACAATGCTTTAATTCTGTTTTGTTTTTGTTTTATAAATAAATATATTTTAATACACAAATTCGGTAAATTGTAATTAAAATTCTGCTTTAAACGTATCAAACATACTTATGGAATATTGATAAAAAAAGTTGACACCAAATTCACTTACCATTACAGCAGCAAAACTTCCGGAAAAACTCTAATCATTAAAAGTGTCAATAAAAATGCAAATATTTCCACAAGCAACAAGTCAAACTTTTGCAAAATTGGTCTAAACTGATTATTAATCACGAATTTAGTTTAATTCCATGGAATAAGTGTTAAAGAGCGATAATTAACCATAAGTAGAATTGAATGACGATCCTAGATCGAATAGTTAACGCATCTCTAGTTGCCACCCAGTAATAGGCATTTGAACGATCTGTTAATGCCAATAAATCAAGAAACTAGAGAGCACGAAGATGCACCTCAAGTGCTGCATTGTCGGCGGCGTTGTGTCTTTGCCGCCTCAAAGGCGAGAGTGAAATATGATGGCTACTAATGCTGTTAATGAAACAACGTAATTATATGTATTAGGAGGGGACGCACCCTACTTACGGATCGGAGGCCCCGAAGCGGGTCGCAACGCACATTAATTATGCGCCCGGAATGAAGTGAAGTTTGTAGTGTCGTGGCTGTGGTAAAAAAAAAAACACACACACAAAGCAAAACAAACAAGAAGCTGTCTGGCTAACAAATGCAGGGGTAAGTTGTATGACATAACATATTAAAAAGATTTTCCGTATTTAAAATAATGTCACAACCACCAAAAACCACTGCCAAAGTGTTTCAAAGCAGTCGCTGAATGTATTTTTGTGGCTGCAAATGCCGCTCGTTGATTGGTCGCCGCTTAAATGCAGCATCCGCTGGGCATAGAGACGTTTATCAAATTGCTTGCAAATTAGGCGGAACAGCCATCTAAAAACAGCAGACAGAAATTGGCACGCCCCCAGCTCTGGCGCTGGTCTTGACGGGGCTACGCATGAGGTCAGATGAAATGAAGCGAGCCACCAGCTGGAGATGCTGCTCCGAAGCGTTTTGTCATACGCTTAGATAACACTGTCGTTAATCGTTGTTAATTAATTATCAGCATGCCGACTTTTATTTAAAAGTAGTTATTATTCGAACGAACTGTCAACACCTACCCATAAACCGTGTAGTCAAGCCGAACCGACCATCGCCCGACCGCCTCGGCGGCTACTGGGTGGTCGCCTACAACGCGGCGGTTGTGGCCACTAAAACTAGTTTGTTTTGTGGATTTCCGGTGTGTGTGTGTGCGCGTGTGTGTATGCCGATCGTTAAATACAAAAAATTTGTTGATTTTATTGTCAGCTCGGTTTCAGTTACTGTTAGATGTAGCTCTTTGGGAGCTTCATCTTTATGTGTAGATATGCCCAGGAATATATAATTGAGCCCAGGTAAAGGGTATTTTTTTTTTTTAACAAATATGTTTCCCTTCAAAGAAGCTATAGTTCCACAGAAGTAACCTACCTATATACCTATATAGAGGTCGTTGACCCTCATCTCAATGTGTAAAAAGCTTTTCTGGCAGGCCTTCTAAGTTTGCACGTATTTAATAATTGTTTATATATAAGTTAAGTATTATATCACCAATTAAATTATTTTATTACATGACAAAATATTTTCATATATATACTAGCGGGTACACCCCGCTCTTGCCCGTGCCGCGTATAAAATGAATTTTCATATATAAACGTTTTCCGCCAATTTACCACTATTGCGGATGTAATTTCTGAAACAGGTATTCTCTAAGTTCCTATGTAGAGGTTTGAAAAAAAGTTTGGAGGTGCGAAACACCCCTTAAATGATTTTGAACAAATGAGTTTGAGGCCGATCGGGTGGTAAAGAGGAAAGTTTCCTACAAATATTCTTGCTAAGTACCCACTGTTGTGGGTGGAATTTCCCAAACCGCTGAAACACGTATTTATTAAGTTCTTATGTAGAGCTTTGAAAAAAGGTTTGAAGCAAATAGGACAAAAATTAAGACTTAAGACTTAAAAGTCTTAGAAACGCTTTTTTTACCGAGGATGCTTTGATTCTCCTACAAAAGTTGATTGTTGGCGAGATAGATTCATCTTTTCTTGCCAGGAATTATCGCCCCTTATTTTTACTTACGTGCACAACAGATTATGTTATGCACAATTCTTTTCGCGTGTTACGCACACATTTTCTCCACCAAACTTTCTCTCCCCTAATAAAATAGTTGCAGGATAGCTTCGGGATCTCACTGGCCATTAATTTTCTCCACCGGATCGGTGATTTCCCATCACTATCTTTTAATCCTTTCTAGAGTGTTAACTCTATATATCTAGTATAAATTTGTTTACTTTATTAATAACATATTTTTCTGTTTATTGTATTTTCGTAAAAAATATAGTAAATTATTTTTAATTTGAACTTAAGAACACTATTTTCTCTTCTAACACCTTCCTTCTTAGCTGTAGGCCCGAAAAGCGGAACGGACAAAATTAGCTGTGAGAGAGAGGTATAGCTGGCCGGACGGGCAAATAAAACACATCCATTGTATCGGCGATGCTATTAAAAAAATTGTGCATCTTGATTAGGCTTTTAGCGTTTAATTTTCATGGTTTGATGTCATAAATAATTAGGTCGACAATCGTTTTTAACGACCATTATGAACTAAATAAATAAATGTTTATTCCTAAATGATGTTTATGAAACAATTTGTTGATACCAGGTCATTTTTGAGGTAATTTCGATATAGGCAACCTTTTTTAAACAAATTGCACTTGTTGATCAAAGATGAGATGTTTTTATTGTTTGCAAGGGTGTTTGGTCTTTGGCGTCCCAAAGATAACAGATAACAGATCAGTCTTATAAGATAAGAGCTAAAAGGACTTTGCAAAGGTTTATTGCTGATATCATATATTCATTTTTATGGGACGCCTACACAGTAAATTGGCAATAAAAAAGTCAATTTGTTTTATAACTAGATAAAAAAATCCATTACTTTATATAAATATATTGACCACTGCGTCCAAAAGTCTAAAGAAAATAATAATATCAAGTAAATAATAACGTGATTTCTGAGCCTCCTGCTCAACTATGTCTATCCCACTTATTCTTATCATACGAAATCTATGCAAATTATGAAATTTATCAGCCTATCACAAGTTTTGATCTTAAAGAAACGTGCATTTTAACGGTGAACGACATCCAATAATAACCTTCCTCTTGGCCACTCAACACCATCAAAAAGGAGCAGTAGTAGCAGCAGCGAGAAGAAGAGGATTCCGCCGAGACGAGCATTGGACAATTGGAATTTAATGGAGTCAATTTGGTGTTTGAGATGCATAAAGTGGAGCGAGTGTAGGTGCGAGTTCTCCTGAATGCCGAACGCTGAATGCTGAATGCAAACCGCGCTGCGAAACAGAAGTCACATTCGAGGCTGCTAACAATGCAGATCAAGAGATGAACGCGTCCATTGCGGACTGGCCGGGATCGGCCATTGTTCCACTTGGCTTGTTGTGTGTTGTTTTAGAAGTTCGCTAAAAAGACAAATGTGGTGTGTGGATGCAGCAGGAGGAACGGTGGGGGCGACCGAGCGAGCGGTGCTGAGCGCGTGTTAGTTCCACTCGTTAAGGATTTACGAGCAATTTTTATCACTTTGAGGATCGCTGACAAATCCGGCAACAACAGCAACAGCAAGCAACAGCTCTCAAAAGCAAAAGCAACAATGCAATGCCAGCATGCGCATAATAATGGCAAGTTGTCGCTGGAATCCTATGGACAACGTGTCTTCTACTGGTAGGCAGGAAACGCGCTTGTCTCATCGTTGTCGCTGATGTGGCCAAAAGTGGCCAATAAAACCCAAGCGACAGCAACAATAACAGCGAATTATAGCAAAGTAATCGCATTGCGACTTACCTTTTCAGCCGATGACCATTTTGGCATTCATTTTTATACCCTGTACCAATCTGTAGTAATGTACATTTGATTTTGTTAACGATTTATCTATTTATCATAACAAGAAACTTGCAATTCTCAACAACTTAGGGCTTGGAAAGGGAACAGGGCCTTCTCAATCCTTGAGTGGATAGCGAAGTCTGCTAATGATAAATCTGGAGGGTTCTTAAAATATCTATACCTGCTAATTTTTTCATGCTTATATCTTGTAATTTGTTGGTTTTTATTTTCAACTGACCTCGATAGCTCCTCCGTTTTTCTTAAAATCGATAAATAATTTTCATCTCAGATATTGTAAACATATCTCGGAGTATATAGAAGATAGATACGCCGAATTTTCCATATATTTACATATTTTATCATAAATTGAACTGTAAACATCGGATTTATTCAAAAGTAGAAACGAAAAAAAAGAAAAGAACAGGGTATTTCGAAGTCGGATACTGTCGACTAAAGCTCTCATATTTTTTCCGACTATGTTTGTTCAATTGGGTTGGCGTTGATTTCCCTTCCAATTTATGTGACATATTGATTTTCAATTGATGATAGTCTATTTTGCGTTGCCCACCAATTTATTTTAGCCATTTTAAATTGGCGTTTGTGTTGCGTAGTCGCTTCTCAAGTAAAAGCAGCGGGTATGACTTCATTAATGGCCATGCGACTAGCTTAGACCTGGACGCGGACGTGTATGTGGCGCATTTGAATGTAAATTTAATTCAATTAATAATGCATCAAATGCTACCTATGCCTAATTGCCATGCGATGATCGTAGTCGACATCGACGTCGTCGTTGTTGTCGTCGTTGTCATTGTTGTCTGTCTACTCATCCTGAAGGATCCTTGCCTCAGGCAGCTGCTGCTGCTGCTGCGGTTGTTGTGGCTCGTCTCTACTGACAATATTGATGATTTAGTACGAGTTGCCGTCGGTTTTGTGGTTGTTGTCATGGCACCATAGGCGTAATTAGACAAGCATTGTGCAAAAGCGTTAATTAAAAGCCACACAAAAAGTTGCAGTTGCCATTTGCTGCAGCCGTTGGCTGCCAGTTGCCAGCTGCGCCAGCCACGACTCCATGGCTTTACCCTCGTAATGAGTACGCGTCGATTGCGTAAGCTCAGTGGATGCATCAGCTCCATGTGCATAGCCAAGCCATCGCTGTTGTCATAGTCGGGGGCTGGCGCTGCGCACACTTGGCAAATAATTTTCTTTGAAATGCTGCCACTGGTTGGATGAATGGATCTCTCATGCGTATTTATGAGACAGCTCCGCTGACAGCATAGCGTGAGTGTATTAATTTTCGCTTGATTTTGACGCCAGTTGAAGACATGTGATGCACATGATGCATTATCTATTGGAGAAATGCTAGGGCATCGGAAAGGGTGCTTAATAAAAAAAAAAGATCATGTAGAAGAGGAAATAAGAATATAATATGATCATACAAAAAAGTGTCAATATAATATACTTTGACAGGCTAAATATACTCCAAAAAAGTTATAAGATGTTTAACGATTTATTTTATTTATTTTTATTTATTTTCCTTATTATACAAAGGCATACATCATTATTTGGCATGGGCTTCAATGGGCCATTACTAAGGTCGTCAATAACATCATGAGGATGTTTTTCATTAACATTGCATCCAACTCTTTGGCCTGTACCAAGAACTTTCGTGCAGGTTCCCCTTAGCTCACGAGCGTCGACCGTGTCGAAAAAACATATTTACACTGTGTTTTATATTTCTTTGTTTTTGTTCGTCACATAGATGTTCTTTCAACGCCTTCATAATTAAGGAGGCAGCCAATGGAAGACATGACAGGCTGCCTATATTGTATGTTTATTTTAAGACTTTTACAGTCAGAAGTAACTAACAGAAGTAACAAGCAGAAACCCAAATTTGTATGTGCAATGTATGAGTACTGAGTCGATAAGTTACTATAATTAAATTGTGTGATATCCATTTTCATAAATTTCTTATGTCAAACCATATTTTTATTCCAAATAATTTCATACCAATTTTTCCTAATTTTTTTTTTATTTAAGCATTTTATTCGCGTTTTTAAAAACATAACTATTTTTTTAAGATAAGATCAATCATGATACCAAAAATGGCAAGTTTTACGTTTAACATGCAATCTTATACGATTTGTTCTTAGATCTTAGTATGAGCACACAGTTAACTTTTCAAAAAGGTCACAAGACAAGTGTATTAAAGGAATGTCTGAAAAATCTCGTTCCTTGGCGCCGGAAAAAAGTTATTCTGGTCATTGCAAACATTCAGCAAAGTTGCGACTTCTAAATCTTCTAAAATTATTTTATTTAATTCTGTGCTAGGTCCGTTCTGAGTGCTTCTTAGTTTTTTTGAGGCTACATATCGCAATGTCATTAAACAAGATTACATTCTGGGAAAAACCACCGCTGATCAATATTTTATATGCCTGCATCAACATTAATTTGGGAAGTAGTTTTTAATTCCTATAAATAAAATTTGTATTAAGATGAAAATATTAAAGTCTAAAAATTTATAGTTTCATATTTTTTTTAGCCAAATGTAACAACATCAACCAGAGGGTTAGGTCAACCGAAAAATGCAGAAAAGCAATAGAGAAAACTGTTACTGAAGAGAAAGCGATATTTTAACTCTTGAAAGATAATACTTTATTATTGAACACAACGGGTGACTAAACCAAGAGTCGAGCGTTAAGAAGTTAAGCGCATACAACGATTTGCATTTAGCGGATCAGTTCCAAGTGCTGTCAGAAAACCGCAAAGTCAGGGCGATCGGCTCGTGCGCGCACCTGCCCAGCAGGCGATTGAGCAGGCAGAGATACGTAAGAGAGAAGAGAGCTAATCATAGATCAGTGCTCAAGTGTCCTGAGTTCTGCGGACAATGCGAATGGACAACAAACACTTCAAGCGGCTCAAGTGCCTGACTTTGTGACATGAAAAATATGCGGCCATAAAATATGAGAGGTTCTTGAAAAAAAAAAACTGACAAAGAAAGAAAGGATTCTCGTGTTGTTGAACAAAGCCAAAGAAAATCCTTTTTGCGAATTTGTGCCGACTGTGGGGCACTTGAACTTAATGGGAACATGTGAAATGAACATCATTAAATCTTTTCGAACTGGCAGAGAGTGCATTAAAATGTTGCGCAGGACAACAGACGCATTAGTGTAATCCTTGCGGACACACCCACCGGCAGACCGATAGACAAGCAGAAGGGAACTCTCGAAATGAATGAACTGCTGCATTCATTCACCAAAATGGATCTTTAGAATTCAGTTGCCTTTTCTGCCGACACTTGAATTTCAAGGGGTCGCAACAAAAGCGCAGCAGGTCGCACGAACCGATCAAGGGATCCTGGGAATCCTTTGGGCAACGTCCAAGTTGATTCAATAATAACTTGCTGCAATCGCGCACAGCAATAAAAAAAACTAATAAAGCAAGTGCCAACATGGCCGAGCCTTGTGTAGAGCATTAACCAAATTTAACAGCTCAATGACTTGTCGAAAGGTGCGACCAGGAGTGTAAGGGCAGGGGGCAGACGACTCATTGTGGCCTGGTGGCTCAGTGAAGCGCAGCGGGTCAGGCAAGCATGTCTTAATTAGCAGACCCCCGCTTATATTAAACTTAATGATTTTATGATTTCAGCTTAATTACGGCGCCGTGGCGCTGCCAGACTGCCAACAGACTGCTGACATATTCCGAGGTCAAAAGCTGCACTCTTCCATTGCAATTAAGAATATCATTCAAGTGTCCAGCGGCGCATGCGCAGGAATTGCACTCCGTTGCAGAGGGCTGGCCACCAAGGTGCGAGTCAGGCAGCCTACCGTACCTGCCCGGCTTTTCTAATTGATACTCTTTGATAGTCTTCTAGTCCAGTGGCAGGGGCTGGGGCTAGGATTTGTCTTTGCGGGCCATAAATTACATTTCAGAATGATCAACGAATTTTCCGTGTGTGTGATTGTGTGTGTGTTTTTTTTAACACCACCCGAAATGCATGAGTCCAATTGTGAGGTCCTCTAAGTCCGCGTCTAGCTTGGCTCATTCATTCAAGCATTCATTGATGACTCATAATGAAACTGTTGGCTGTCCGAAATTCTTTTTTCAGTTTCATATGCTCAGCATTGTGGCTGGCAAGATTTATGTTCATGAATGTAAATGCCTTCTTCAAATCGTATTTATTGGACCTCTGCGTATTATATTGCAGTGATTTGTTGCCTCGCTGGCTCTTTCATAAAATTATTATCACACTTTATTTATCGCATGCTCGGAAATGCTCGGCTATTATATTTAACAGACCAACAATTCGTGTCGCATCTCCAACTCGGGAAAAATTATTAAGCTGATTTTAATTGCGCCCCGTGATCCATTGATGCACTCTCGTAAATCTAATTTAGAGCTGGGGTATGTGGAGTTCCCAATAATAAATACTCATATAGATGTGATTCTTTTTTAATTATGCGAGTTGCCCACGGCAATAGTTGAGCCGGTGTTTGTGTCGCCTTTTGATTGAAATTTATCGCCAATGCATTCTCGATTTGTCGTTTTCTTTACATTGGCGATGGCTAATCTTTTCTTTTGGGTGTTGCTTACGATCTGTAATTCGGATGAGGTGGACCATTCCCAAAGCATAAATAACGTGGGGGCCCCAACCTTAGCTTTTGTCTAACCATCTTTGGTGGCTGCCAATTTTGGATATCAAATTATTGAGACTGCCCGTTACAGATATCTTTACGAGTTTCCGATCGTGAGATCGTGACTGTATGTGTTTGTGTATTTCTGTATTCGATCATAGCTTATTTGTTAAATAATGGTGAAAATTAGTTTGATTGTCTAAACGACATGAATCGTGATTTATATATATTATGCACTAAATAAATATGAGATTTTTAATGGGTGTGCTTGGAAACAAGATTGCTCCACGCGTTTGATATTTTATTGGGGAATTATCTGTTTCGTAGATTGTATCTTAATCGCTTTTAACAGCTCGAAATATTTGTTTGGCAACAAAAATTTCGTGTTCACCTGAACGAATTAAATAAAAGTGAAACCGAGTATATAGGATTTATATGAATGGCCAAACAATTAGTTTTTTAGTATCGGTTCTTTTCTCTTAATAAAATAATATTAACAAAAATATAATTCCGAAAATGTAAGAACTTTTATATGATAAATGGAAATATTATTTAATTTTATTACTGTGCGACTAACCTCATATCCTCCGGCAAGTATTTTCTTTAAACATCTATAAAGTTTATTGTTTTTGATTTTTTTTAAAACAGTATGGAATCTTAAAGGGCTGAAAAAAATCTGCTCGTTTTGTATTCCTCCCACCTGTTAGCAAACTTATCTTTTGAATTTGCAGTTATCTTTGTGCATATTTATCAGAATATCCATCTTAACTGGAGCTACATATAATAAGTATATAATTGTACTAATAGAGACGTTTCCGTCCGCATAAATTATATATACTTTTGCCCTTTATGTTTTCACTTCATATCACTTTTCAGGATATCTTGTAAAACTATTTCTTTAGGATTCATTTTCCCTGCTCCTTACATATGAGAAAAAATCTTTTCAACATCGACCTATTATAGGATATATCGCTATAGGAATAATCGCTCAAAAAATTATATTTTATGAAAACCTCTTATGTTTTAGCATTTAGCGAGCATCAATCGCCATTTTCGTTACATATCGCAAAACCACAGCAAAGAGTTCTATACATCATATGGGTCCTATACCAAACGGTATAATTATTTGGTGCAAATGTATATAATGTATTTTGTTGGCCAGCATAAAGAGTTTAGTCGATCTAGCCGTCCGTATGTCTTGAACTCAGAACCTATTAAAACATGGGTCTTGAAGTTTGAGCATAGGTCCTTCTAGGTCCTAGGTCTAGTGTTCCTTTTCCAACAAATCGATCAATATTGATACCGATGTCCTGATTTTGAGCAAACAGATTAAGAGCTAGAATCGCCAAATTGTTAGTATATATGTTCGAGTGTCTTTCATTGTTTATTATAATTTTTACATTACCATCTAATTTGTCATTCGATACGGTGATGCACAATAATTGATATCTCACATGCAGCCTGTTATCAATTTTTATTTCGATTTCGAATTTCCCGCTGACCATGCAAAAGCTCATTATTATCATCATCATCCACTTGGCCCAAATTAGCCGCCAAGCTGCCAAAACGTTTAGTATAAGGCTCTCACCAGCCCCGTCAGTTGCAGCTTAATAAAAAACCTCCTGTTGGAAACATTTGTTCATTTGTCATTCAGGACTGTTACTGATGACATACATTCGTGCACTTTGTTGTAAGCCAGTGTCCAGCTCTTGGACTTCGTTGTTGTTGTTGTCATTGCACATTGCGCAATAAAAGAGTCGCAAAGGAGAAAAAGCTGAGCAAAAATTGAGGAGAATCCATCATTAATAAGCCCTTAAGTGGCCGCTGCTACTGTTGCCCGGTAGCTTCGATAGCCTCTCCAGGCGGGCAATAAAAACAAAAGCCAAAATTGGCAATGAGAAGGAAACAGAAACACATTCAGTGGCCAGCGTGTGCACTTGTAGTTGCCGCTGTTGCTGTTATTGTTGCTGTTGCTGCTGCAGGTTGCAAACAAGCGATGCAGCAGCAACAGTTGCCAACAAAAAGCCAAACCGCTTTAAGCCATTTAAGGCAACGCAATTAATTATTTTTTAACTGTTTTGTCATTTTGGAATGCAGGCAGCCGCCATCATTGGCCATCGATTGGCCATCTCATGCTGCCTGCCTGATTCTCTGCCTCGCTGCCACGCTGCCTCGCTGCCTCGCTGCCAGTCTGGGCATAAGGACTTTGACATGACCGGTGCAGCTTTCGCTTGTTTGATCGCTTGATCGATTGATCGATTGATTGCTGTCTTTGCAAGCCAAATCGAAACCGACCAAATGAAAAAAAAACGACAAAAATAAATGACAAAAAACTGGCTGTGATTGTAAAACGCGCCTGTAACAAGCCGTTGCGTTAATTTGCCGCCGATTGTCTGCCAAATGGTTAACAACAGCTAAAAAAGAAAGTTTTTTTTTCAAAGAAATGCAAATAAATGTTATATCTGTATATCGTTTTAATATTAATCGAATATGACAAATTAAACAGGCAGCCACTTGCCAGGCGCAGCTCGCACATGCAAAAACAAAACTTTAATATATAAAATTCATAAATATTTTTAAAACAACCTCCAACTTGGAAAAGAGTCTGTTACACTGGCTGGCTTACTGACTGGCTGGTTGTCTGACTGGTTTCAGCAGCTTATTTGCTTTGTCTGTTTTGATTATAAAAAGCATTCGGCTTTAATTTGTCAATTTCTTAATTGGCGTTTCGTGCGTTCCACTTCATAAACGCTCGTGTGTTCCAATAATCGAGCGTTGTCTCGCTTTGTCTGGCTAGGGGGGGCAATCATTGATTTTGTCGTCTTTGTCTTTTGTCGTTTGGCTGCTCATTGATAGAAGAATTTTAACAAGCTACGGTGTTTTGGAATTTCGTACGTGAAGAATCCAAAAATGTTTTACGCAATTAAAGAATCTGATAAAATGTCTACAAGCGGCGGGCGTTGGCCGCCAGTTTCGAGACTCAATGTCCCAGGCTGGACGCAAAAAGCTGCTCACACGCACGTCCACGTCAAAGTGGCGCGACTCTGGCTTGAACTTGAACCAAGCTACAGCTCCCAGCATCGTTCTGTATATCGATCACAGGCCTGGCCCAGCCGGGATGGGCCTTGCCGGCGTCGGTAAATATGACAAATTTTGCCGAGGCAAAAAATATATATCTTACAAGACAAAATCAGAGGCACTCGCACATCAATATCGAACGTCTTGACTCTTTCAGGCAGAGTGTTTGCTGGCTCCGTCTGTGTGTTGTGGCACAAACCAATTAAGCCGAGATTAATTGGCCATGTCAAGTGGCGTAATCGAGCGCGAACACAAGTTTGACATTTCATAATTATTCCAACTGCTCGCAACGGACTCGGCGACTCTTCTCTTGTCTCATGATCGATCAATCGCTTCGGGTGTGTGCCTGTGTGTGTTTGCGTGTGTTTTTTATAAAGTTGATTTGTGATAAATGAATATTATGTTAGAAATCTTTTATTATTTATTTTATTTTCTGATGTGTTGATCTCCTGTGATAACCCCATGGGGCTTCAAATACCGCTGCAATTATGTTGTCAGAAAATTCAATCATCGGACCTCCGTCCATGATTTGTCTAGATTATCTTGTCTTCTAGTAATTAACAGATTGGACAATCAAAATCTTCAGAAACCATGTAACTTTTGAATAAAAGTATTAATGACAGTTTTTCATTTTTATTTATATTTCTACTAGTTTGTGATTCCCGGCCCAAGTTCTTTGCTTCAAATTGTAAACATTCCCCGTATCCCGACCGTGGAAAAATAAAAACTACGCGTCTCACCTTGAAGTCCACTTGAAATCCTTCGAGTTTAAGACAAACAGTTGGAATCAACCGTTCTTTTTAGTCTCTTGGTTAGATGATTATACCATTTTTCACACAAGAAAAGTGCGAAAAGAGTGAACAACCTTTTAAGATTTTGTACGAAGATCTTTGAAAGGAGGTTAATAAGATGTCAACTAAAAAATTTTCGTAAAAATTTAGTACAAATTTCAGAATCCTAAGGCTTGGGTTGTCCTTTGGTCATCATCTAATCAGTAACTCAATACAAACAGTTTTATAACATGATATATCCTGCAAGGGTGTAATGATTTTGTGCAAATGAATTTAACATACGGAATAAAGCTTGTCTGCATACATATTCCTAGCCAGCATCAAGGGCTGAGTCGCTCTTGCCATGCCCCTCCGTCCGTCCGTTTACCCGTATTGTCCGCTCAGATCAAGTTGATACAAATTGGTAGTCAAGGTCGCCAACCTTCAATCGTATCGATATTGTTATCGGTGTGTGTACTGTGCTCCACAAAAACTTGGAAAAAAGTTACAAAATACGGACAAGCCCACCCAACAGTGGCACAATAATACATTTAAAAGTGAATTTAACCCCAAAAAAATCAAAAACTGTGTTAAAGTGCCTAAAATAAAGAAAGAGCCAAAAATCAAAACTGCAAATGTGCAAACTGCACACAAGCAAAAACTAGGAGCTGTCAAAGCCAGTGCTGCCAACGACAATGCCGAGTTGCCTAGAAAAATAGCAGCCAGCTTAAACAACGGACGGGCTCCCATGGCTAATAAAAACTTAAAAAACGATGACGTCCCTGCTACCCATGCATACAACACACGCAGCAACATCTGCTCCAGTCATAGAGAGATTAGTAATATCCCACCGCTAAATAACCGCGAAGTCAATAACAATCAAGTACACGGTGTTCTAGCCCCGCTCACTGAAGCAAGTAAATCTACACCTGATGACATGAACGAGGTGCACGTGTACACTCCTGAGGGATGGGGACAGTCGCACCAGCTACAACTCCAGCAACACGGCATTGTATGCACAACAGCAACCACAACAACTACAACCACCGTGTCCTCAAATAGCGGCTGCAGGACCTCTGCCTCCACTGGTACAATCTATGCCGCACTAGAATCCTCTGGAACACACCGCAAAAGCACCAATGAAGCTTTCCAGCTTATCCCGGTGGAACCATATGACGGCCAGAGTTTTTTCCCGGAACCTGCGTCTAGCAGCCAAATCCCTGCTCTGCACCCTCTAAAGAGCAAAGATAATATGCCAGCCTTCCAAGAAGCGCTGGTCAAATGGCAAACGGCTAAAACAAAAAAACGACAAGGAACAACACTAAAGGCCGGAGCCTTCAAAAAAGGGAAGGTACCCACAAAAAACGTGAAAACCATCAAGACAGGAGAAAGCTCAACTGCT
Organism: Drosophila kanekoi; assembly: GCA_037075305.1. Classification (NCBI taxonomy): domain Eukaryota; kingdom Metazoa; phylum Arthropoda; class Insecta; order Diptera; family Drosophilidae; genus Drosophila; species Drosophila kanekoi. The sequence goes on along the minus strand of JBAMCE010000093.1, from coordinate 4,115 downwards.
CCCAGTGCCTCCCTGAAAAATGGGAACAGATATGCTCCACTTGCGCCTCAGGAAGAAACCTCTGACATCGAAGACGACGAGATGGAAATTGCAGATGAAGCTACGCTAGCTCGAGCCGAGCCTCTTACTGCAAAAAAGGTCCCTAAGCCCAGGCCCATAACACTTCCTGGAGTTAACGACATCGTCGCAATGGAACAGACACTTGACCAGGCAGCTGGCCCAGATGCCTACGAATTTAAGGTCTCTCCCTCCGGCACGCTGAGAATCTACGCGAAAGATTCCGACACTCATAGAGCCATTATTCGTAAGCTCACTGAGGTCAGGGTCCAGTTCACGCACTTCTGTCTCAAGGAGGACAGACCGTATCGAGTAGTCGTCAAAAACTTGGCCGCTTCTACTCCCAAAAGCCAAATCGAAAGTGCCTTTGCAATACACGGCCATGTTGTAAAAAACCTATACAACCCGGGGACCAGGCTACCTACAAGTGACGCCGATGCTGGCCCCGCAAACGATTCGCCAAATCGTAACTACTGGTTCGTAGATCTGAAACAGGCCCCTAACAATAGGGACGCGCTTCAAATTAGCAAGGTTGGTCGTCAAAGGGTCCAAGTTGAGCTCCCGAGAAGAAATAAAAGCATCAGGCAATGTTATCGCTGCTATGAGTTCGACCACACTAAAAACTATTGCCTCAAAAAGCCCATATGCGGACGGTGCGGCCAGTCCCACTGGACGAACTCGGAGCAATGCCAGGCCAAAACGGTGGCAGACCTGCGATGCTCAAACTGCGACGGGAACCATGCTGCTTATTATAAAGGATGCAAAGCATTCCAGCAGCGCCTGAAGGCCAGACAACCGGCCATCAATGTTGCCCCCCCGGCACGACTCAACCAACAGCAACCTGCACGGCGCATTAACTTGCAGTTCGTACCCTCCCGAATTGTGCAACAAGGTCTGTCGTATGCTGATGCGTTGCGGCCAGGTCGCAACACTTGCCAGGAACATGCACAAGCGTGCCAACCCCATGTGTGCAATCAGCCCACCGCTACAACAACGAAGCCCCAATACATCCAGCATGGATCTCAGGGGCAAGACACGTCCCTCGGCAGTATCCTTCAAGGACTCCAGCAGTCGATCGCAGCACTTAACGCAGCAGTAGCAACTATCCTGGTCAGCATCAAGGAGCTGAAGGATGCGCAAGCTCCACAGCTCGGTCTTCCCTCTCACCGCAAATAATGGCTGCCCAGATGCGCCTCGGATCATGGAACGCTCGCAGCATCATACAAAATGCAAACGAGCTCAAATTGTTTTTGAGAAAACATGAAATAGACATCATGCTTGTCTCAGAAACCCACCTACACGCCGGCCTGTACTTCGCCATGGAGGGATATGTTTGCTACCGTGCGGATCATCCAGCAGGTCGAGCCAGAGGAGGTGCTGCGGTGCTTGTCAAGCAGAACCTGGTTCACTACCAACTACCTCAGGTGACTTCCAGCGCAACACAAATGGCTGCTATTATGGTGGGGACTCCTTTGGGCGAAATACCTGTAGCTTCAGTGTATCTACCACCAAATCTATCCTGGAGCCGAGCTGGATTCGATTCTCTCCTTAATCAATTTGGTCATAAATTCATCGTTGGAGGTGACTTCAACGCGAAACACCGGCTGTGGGGAAGCTACAGAGCTGACAACAGAGGCATTGCGCTACATGAAGCGCTCACCAGCTGCTCAGCCCAGGTCTTGGCCACCGGGAGACCTACCCACTTCCCGTATAACAGGCAAAGTACTCCTTCGTGCATAGACTTCTTTATATACAATGGTATTCCCGACAGCTTAATATCAGTTCGCGAAGAGTATGATCTTTCATCCGACCATCTACCACTTCTTGCAACGGTATATACGTCTGCTCAAAGGACTGTAAAAATGCGAAGGCTTGTCACCCCCCAGTCGGACATACAACGCTTCAAAACTGAACTAAATGGCATGATAGATCTAAGCATGCCAATCTTGACAGCCGAGGATGCCGACGCTGCAGTTCAAACCCTGATGTACCAAATACATACCGCGGCTGCCAACGCTGCGCCAGTACAAATGTATTTTACGCCTACAAGCCAACCTACGAGGACGCTTCCCCCCATCGTTGAAGGCCTTCTTTGTCTGAAAAAGCGACTGAGGAGGGAGTACGTCCGTACCCAGGACCCCAGAATCGATAGGATCTATCGCCGCATCGCCAACAGAGTCAGAAAAGAGTTGACTTTACTGAGAAGAAAAGCCATAGACACCATGCTGGAGGAAGCAACGGCAGACGAGAGCTCCAAATTCGCACTGTGGAAACTTACCAGTCGATACAAGCGGCAAGCTGCACCAAAGTTCCCCGTTCGACATCCCGATGGCACCTGGGCCAGGTCGCCAATGGAAAGAGCCGAAGCCTTCGCCTGCAACCTGGAGGAGCGTTTCAAGCCGTTTGAGACCGCATCGCATGGAAGGATACAGCGAGTCGCGCAAATCTTGGAGTCGCCGCTCCAAATGTCACTCCCTGTATCACCAATCACCTTCCAAGAAGTAAAACAGGAGATAAAGAGCCTAAAAAAAAACAAAGCCCCTGGGGAAGATCGGTTGGACAACCAGACAATTAAGCTACTGCCATTCAAGGCGGTGCTTTTTCTCGTCGCCATATTTAATGCAAGTCTTCGACTAGGTCATTTTCCAGTGGCCTGGAAGAAAGCGCAAATCGTTATGCTGTACAAGAGCGGAAAGCCTCCCAACCATCTGGATTCCTATCGCCCCATCAGCCTCCTGCCTGCCTTTGGAAAAATTCTGGAGAGATGCATCCTTAGGAGGATCCTTTCAAGTGCGGAGATAAGACATGCAATCCCGAAGTTCCAGTTTGGATTCCGACTCAGGCACGGTACACCTGAGCAACTCCATCGGGTTGTTAACTTCATGCTAGACGGTTTCCACAGAAAAGAGTATGCGGTGGCAGCATATCTCGACATCCAGCAAGCTTTCGACCGGGTGTGGCACGCAGGTCTTCTCTCCAAAATCAAGGACAAATTAAATCCACAGCTATTTAGCATCATTGCGAGCTTCCTAACTGAGAGAACCTTCCAAGTGGTGCAGGATGGCGTATCCTCTCAAAGCAAACGCATAAAAGCGGGAGTTCCACAAGGCAGTGTCTTGGGTCCCACGTTATATAGCCTGTTTACACATGATATGCCCACTGCAAATGCAAGCACACGAAATGGTCGGCAGGACCTTCTGGTGGCCACGTTTGCTGACGACACAGCAATCCTTGCAAGGAACAAATGTGTGTACGCGGCAACTGACCTCCTGCAGGAGTATCTCAAACGATTTGAAAATTGGGCTTGTAGGTGGAACATCGCAGTGAACCCTGCAAAATGCGCGACTGTTACTCACACTCTACGCAAGGACTCTTGCCCCGGACTTTTTCTTCATGGTGAACTCCTAGAACAATATAGTCAACACAAATACCTAGGAGTCACTCTTGACAGACGACTTACATTTAGTAAGCACGTCTCTACAGTAACAAGCAGCATCAAATCCAAGATAAGACGAATGAGCTGGCTCCTCAACTTCAACAACAAACTCTCGCTCCGAAACAAGGTACTCATCTACAAGGTAATCCTTGCCCCAGTGTGGCGTTATGGTCTTCAAGTCTATGGTATAGCTGCAAAAACACACCTGAACAAAATTCGCATCATTCAGGCCAAAACTTTGCGCAAAATTACTGGAGCCGAATGGTTTATTCGCACACGCGACATCGCAAGGGACCTCAGGGTACCAATGGTGGGCGACGTTGTCAACAGACAGGCGGCGAGCTACTCAACAAAGCTCCACAACCATCCTAACGTCCTGGCAAGGAACCTGCTAAGGAGGCGAAGAAGAAGGCGACTGAAAAAACCTACCCAACTGACCTAGTCGATCGTTATATATAGGTCTAAACTGTAAATATATGTATATATGTATATCTAATTTGTTAAACTAATTGTAGTTTGACAATTTTCGTTAAACTTAATAATTACGTCCCTCTGGTAAAAGTTGCTAACAAACAGTAACAGGATACCAGAATTGGAAATAAAAACAAACACAAAAAAAAAA